>OX465297.1:223986975-224586975 GCA_949987735.1 Leucophora obtusa
AAAGAAATTCTCTATAATTTTTTTTATAATACATACAAGCTTTTAAAGTTTTTTAGAAAATGTATACAAACAATTCTAAGCAACAGTGAAGGTGTTCGTTCTTTTCTGTAAAATGTTCTTTTGCCAAAAAGTAATAGTTTTCATGAAGTTTAACGTTAAACCTAAAAAATCACGAACTTTTCGCAACTGACTCTGGATTTCAGTGAAATTTGTATTGCTTAAACCGGATACAACAACATATGATTTTCTATACGTTCTTATCAGGTCAGTTTTAATATTATACCACTATATAATATCTGATCAGTTCAGATCGCGCCATTATTCGGATACATTTATATCTGATATTATCAAATGGCAACTGAATTGATGCATTTCTCGGATAAAATTGTATAAAGACACATGTTAAATTACATATGACTACACCCAGAAAACAGTCTCAGTTGTGGCCACCGAATTTGTTGCCAATCACATTCGTGCGGTTACGACAACTATCTTTATATTAAATTATATTTTTCGTCGTGAAAGCCAATATTCGGTTGTCTAATTCAATATTATGATCCACATAAATATTATTATGTTCCACAAAATGTCATTGAAATTAAAAAAAACTTTTTTCGAATTTTCTGGTATCGAACCCGGCCATTCAGGTTAATAGTTCACACTCTTACCCACTGCACCAAAACTACTTTTAATTTTCTTAGCCATATTTACTGTTTATACATATGAATATTTTATTTTAATTTAAAAAAAACATATAAATTTTTGTCTTTTCCGGGATTTGAACCCGGAAATCCGGCGTACTAGGCCAAGTCTCTACCAACTACACCACAAACACTTATTAACTTTGAAGTCTATTTTGAATTTATATGTTTTGCTTGGAAAACAAATATAGTAAAAAATTCGTTTACCAATACCAAACAATAGTTGTGTGTGTTATCAATACATTCCACAATTCGGTTGGTTCTACAAAAAGTCGACTTTAAGGTCATACTTGATTAGGATACCCGTATTTCTAGTTACCACTTTCGAATATTGAAATTTTTTTAATAAAGGTTATAGGTAACACCCTATGGCCCTATGTTCCACTGGGAATTAAAGGATTAAATATATATAGGTAACACCAATTTTCTTATATATTCACTGAATTAATGGCTGCTTCTACTGCATAGAATTACTAAACTGATACTAATTGTAAAATTGATTGGAGATATCAATAATTTGTTAAAAGGATTGTTTTTTAGTTCATTTTCCCTATTTTTAATACCTAGTAAAATAATTTTGGTGTAGTATTCAATTATAGGCAACTCCAAATAAAATAACGTCCTGGCAAATTCATTTTAATGGTTTTGATCGAATTCCAACCAATCTTTTTCCTGGGTGTATATTAAGCCCCATATCAGTTTTTTTTTTAATCGGGTAGGTGGTTTTTGCTATATAAGTGTAAATGTAGTATAACTAAAATTCGGTATTTGGTAAAGTGCCGAACACTATTCGTGACATCCATTTCTGTTTGTGAAACAGTCATCAAATTCATTTTAAATTAGTTGGAAAAGTTATAACTTAATAAAGTTATTTCATAGAAATTTCAGAATTTGTATATGGAAACGCCCTTTTCAATGAGTTTTTCATGGGTTTTAAAAGGAATTCTAATGTTTGCCCTTTAACATTCATACTTGTTAGATGTTAAAAAAGGGACTTGTAAAACAAACGTATTGAATTTTCAAAATAAATTCTGGCATCACGGCTATGAAGTATTTTATGTAACTACACAATCTGACTGCTCTAGCAAAAAAAAAGGATAAAAAAATAGATATGAATTTTTTAAATTTTATTTTAAAGAATATATTACCAGATCACCTATTTTTGTATTTTCCAGCGTTATGCGAACGTTTGAAATTTTCTTTTTCTACACACAACAAATTAAAAAAGAGTTTCAATTACGAAATTGATAAAATCAATTATATTTTAATTGATTTTGCACGCAAATGAAACTACCAATAACTAGAAACTGTATACGATTAATGGAAACAATTAAACAATTAAAATATTGAACTGTTTCAACTAAATATTTGTTTGAAAACAAATTTTAGTTTAAACAAATCTTTAGATAGATGATTTAAGATAATATTTTTTTGTGCGTAGTGCTTATCTGGCGCTTTTTGAACAGCTTGTCCAGGCCTTATAAGGATATTTTCATTTTGAGATTTGGAAGCACCTTTTCAAACACATGTAGCACCTCACTGAAAATATTATTACAGTAACTGACTGTAGTTTATTTAAAAAGTTATCCGTACATTTATTTTTAAATGATTATACAGTTAAAATACAAAGAAATATATTTTTTAACTGATTTTATCGTTTATTTAAAAAATAAACTACAAATAAATACGGATTTTCTGTTACAGTTAATATTTTCATTTAAAATGTTTTGTAAAAAAAGGAATTCCTTTTCGATTTCTAGGTCAGTTAAAAAAACGAAATAAACTAAATATCATTTATTCTTACGGTTTTTTTGAAATTTAAAAAATGGAATTAAATGAAAAATCATTATTTTTTTAAGGATTTTGTAGTTTATTTATTAACATTTAAAAATAAATGAAAAGTTCTTTTGATTTAAATGAAAAGTCAGTAGACCGGTTTTCAAGTGATTTTTCATTTATTTTAAATTACATTTTCAGTTAATTTAAACTACAAACTATTTTGAGTGCTGTTAACACCTTACCTTTCCGTGTGTATTTGCCTGACTGGGACGTTTTCTTAAATCTATTTACTAATTTCCAAAGCTTATAACTATAGAAAACTTCTTATTAATTTACCTATTTAAACCATTTCTTGAACCAGATGTGGAACTGTCAAAGGAAGCCACTGTATTGCAATCTGGGGAAGCTCTATGACGATAATGTTGAGTGGTACGATTTCTGAAAGAAAAAAAAATATATAAAAATTTTAATATTTTATAATAAAAACTTTAAATTTGTGTTTATAAACTGTTAGCCACAAGAGAATTTTGCTCTTAACATGAAAGAGAAAAAAACTGAGAGAATCTAAACTACAGTGGTGTAAAAATAAGTGTTAGCAAACAAATAACAATAACAATTAAACAATAAGACAGTTATTCACAAGACGTGCATGAGAAAACCCCTAAACCTTTTCTCTTAACAAACGTGCTTTTTTCTTAAATAAAAAAAAGTTATTTTCATAAAAAATAATAAAGACGTGCAACAGCAACAGGCGGCATTTGCAAAATAAATTGTTGTATAGTTTGTTTGAAGATTAATTGTTTTTTTTTTTTTTATTGATTTTTGGTTACAACAAAAAGTTACGTGTAGTAGTAGTAGTTTATGTACTTTTTTTCGAAAACTGCTTACTTGTTTTTACTTAAAATTATGAAAATGTATTTTTTTTGGTATTTATGGCCTTAATATTGTACGACGTTATTTCGTTTTTTATTTTTTTTTTAAATGCAATTGTAAATGTTAGTTTATCTTTGGCACTGGGGGGATTTTTTTCGTTCTTCTTAAACTATTGCGATTTCTTTCGCTCGTTTCTTCTTCTTCTCTTAATAATAATCATTTTCCATTATATGTTTCTTCTTTTGATCCTCTTTTATATAATTGTTTTCCTTCATTTCTTTTTGTTGCTGCTGCTGCAGCTGCTGCTGATATTCACTGCTAAATATTCCAGCTCTGGCGGCATAACTACGTCCACATGTACTTAATTCTCTTCGGCCCAATTTTTGATCATCAAACGGTAATGCCAATACACTGTGCCACAGTGATGGGTGTGATTCCTTTTTAATACTCGAACTTGTACTATAGTGATCATATAGACGTTGTGGTCTTATATATTCCGTATTTCCCAAATAGGATTTCGTGGCCTCAAATGTTGAGGCATTAAATTGTGTTGTCATCGTTGTTGGTGGTGGCATATAGCGCAAACGGGATTTAGGTATATAATATGGTGGTAGTGATGGTGGATATGAATAATGTTTTGCATTGTGCCGCCGTTTGCTGTTCGAGGTGCTAAAGAGAAGGAAGCACAGATAATCAAATATTTGATTTGTAGAACAAATAATTGTAAAAAAACAAAATGTATGCATGAAAGGAAACGAATTAGTTGTGGTAGGTAAGTGTTTAAAGTAAACCGGCATACAAAGAGAAAACAGATTCATTGTGACGACCGAATTTTTTGCCAACCGGATGGTTTGATTGAAACCACCGATATATATGCTCGTGCCACCGGAAATCCGGTAAAGACAACAGAGTTCCAGTTGGACCTATATATTTTTGTTGTGTAGGGAATGAATTTAATTGTGACAACCAAATAATTCGGTTGCTGCACCAAAACTATTCAGTTGGCAAGAAATTCGATTGCCGCATTGAATCTATTTTAATTACATATTTAAATTGTGTGCATTATACAAATAAACCTCATCAAAAGATGTAGTAGTTACTGATTTATTTCGTATGCGTTTTTATGTTGAACTTAACAATTATATCATTTCGATTGGATAAGTCTTTAAATGTCATTTATCATGTGCGCTGTTTTGAAAAATGGATTAGATAATTATCCATTTCAGAACTACTGATGAATTCTGGCATATTACCGTCGCTGGTGATCAAACCCGCAACCTTATGTGTAACAGTCCAACTCGCTAACCATTACACCACAACGGCCATAAATTATGATCATTACGAAATGTAATCATAACATGATTAAACTTCCATAACATGATAATCCTAAGTTAACACAAACGGAATATTAAAAACTGCAATTTATATGCAATTTGACATCTATAACTTTAAGCTCAACTTTATATTATTCAAATTTAACAATAAAATTTAATTAACATTATTTTAATTACAAAAGGCACTTCAAATGCTTCCTTTAAAATTTCAGAGTGCAATTCATTTACTGAAGTAATGGGAACAATATCGGTTACGATATTGTGCTACTGGGTATTCCTTTAGAGGAGAAGTAATGGAAAATGTGCACATAGAAAACAAATTATATTGGGAAAAAAATTATATTGGGAAAAAAATCCCAATATAATTTGGTTCCAACGGAACCGCTCGGTTGCTGCAACTCTATTTCGATATTCGCAATACTATTTCGGTTCTCACAACCCTATTTCTGTTGTTCCAACTGAATTACCGATTTCAGCAATCAACTGACGCGATATAGGATACAGTTGTTTTAGATGATATGCTCTCTACACCAGTAAGAAAGCAAAATGGACAATTTATAGTCTGAGTGCCATGGACGGCTTGTCTCTGTACCTGTCCAACCCACCCCAATTCAAGAAGGCATTCAACAAAATGTTAGATCGATAGATGCAGAAAATCATGTGTTTTATCTGCTAAAGAAACAATAGTTGGCTTATCTAGGCTTCATACAGTATGAGGGTCTAGAAGTGATGCTTGTTACACTACCAATTGGTATAGACATCTGATGTACGGAAGCCAGGGCAAATCTAAGATTGAGGGATACGCGATACACAACTCTATCGAGATACGAACTATATTACAACGATCACGTACTTCCTGCTGAGTGACTCTGGGAACACAAATTACAATATTCGGGATGCAGACTATTATAACAATCACGAAATTCCTGTCGAATTCTCGGATAAAAGTGTGACTAGAGTAGTCCCCTTTAGTCTCAGCAATTTTTAAGCCAAAACTTAGAAATACGTCGGTTAAATTACAAACGTATTATCTTAAGTGTAGATTTGCTTTAAATACTTAACATTGATCGTAAGAGCGAAAGAACAACTTAAATCTGGATTTTTAGTAATATTCCTAATTAAAGGAACTTGATGTTAAGGTTTCTATGCGACTTTCCAACGTTTTGCAGGCAGAAACTAGCCGAGCGGATATGGCTCCATCCATCCATTCATTAGAATATTCGAAAACAGTATTGCCTCTTTGGTTTTTACGCATATAAGGCATGATTTTTATTCGAGAAGCACTTGTTTCGATCATAGATTACATAGAAATCTCACTCTTCTTCTTCTTTCGGCAACAAACACATTCTTTCACACTCATTCAAATTGTATAGGTATAGGACGTATGAGATACGACCACTGACATCGAATGTTCAAGAGTAAGAGATCTATATAATCTATGGCTTCGATATCCAAAATAATTTTACATAACAAATATTACTGCTTCTGTTTCTCACTCATTACCTGACGTTTAAGAAATACATTTAACAGAAGTGCTCACACAAGCTATAAAGAAATCACTTATTATTTGTAGCGTTTTCAAGCAAACTCTATTTTTGGCTGACAGGAAGCAATTTTGTAGCCATTTACTAAAACCTTTCAAAATCGTCTCATGTAACTCTGCCCGCCATGGCGGAATTTTTAATAGTATCCGCTTCAAGGTCCTGCCTGTTTCTACATTGTAATTGAATTACTTCTACAACTTAGTTTCCACTTAAGACTTTTGTAAGAATCTAAAGGATATATTTCGAACATCATTACCCTTTAGAAGTCGATTTAAAATTATTTGAAACAATATAGATAAAACTAAATATGTATATAGTTATGTACAATATAAATTCACGTGCTATTTAAGTTATCGCAGAAAAGATTGGTGCTAATGTAAAAATTAATTATTTTTATAAATAACAAATAACCTTAAAAACATACCTGCGCACTAAAATAACGATTGTTGTAATAACGGCAGCTAAAAATACAAAACCGCCAAAAGCACCCAAAGCAACAATAGCACCTAAATTCAATTTAGCTTCCCTAGTTTCTTTACGATCTGGATTCTCCACCGAAAATGGTACATTAACATTTGGAGATTGATTATGGCGTATGTTAACACTATCAGCAATTTCATTATCTTGTGGATGGGCATTTTGTATGACATTTTGTATATTGCGTGTGGTAGTTTCAGCCGTGGACGATGGAACATAGGGCACACGAGTACGTGTTGGACCATAGGCCGAAGATGACTTCGACGTGCTGGTAGAGTATGATACTGTTGAGCTAGGAATCTGGTAAGCAGGTGTAGTTTGAGGTTTCTTAGGTATGAGCACTGGACGTAATGTGCGTCGTGGTGGGAATTCTTCACGAACAGTTCCAGGCACAATATAAGTAACATCTTCATCAGAATCAGCTAGAATGAGAATTGATATAAACTTAAAGTTCTAAAAGAAAATAATCGTATTTGCTTACTTTCGCCATTAATTTCCACACGAGGACCTTGACTGGTGGCAAGTGTTGTGGTGCTAGTGGTGGATGTTGATGTGGGTTTATATACTTTCTTAGTTGTACTTGTAATTTTGGGTCTTTGGGAAGTTGTCGATGATGGTATAGTAGATGTTGGTGAGGGTGGAAGTGGTGGCAAGGTTGAAGGTTCTAGTTTAATACAACGTGGTAAGGCACTGCTCCATTGTCCTGAAGCCAAACAAGTGATTTCTCGAGGGCCCTCCAAACGATAACCAATTGGACAAGAAATTTCAGCTTTTGATCCATAGTAAGTACCATTTGGAGCCGAAATAAGCGTATTGTAATAATTGCCCGGTAAAGTATCACATTCCACGACTGCAATGTAAAATAAAATAAGTAGCCATACTCTCGTAACAATCTTGTTCACTTACTTTCACAACGTGGTGGTGGTCCATTCCAGCGTTCATCAAAGTCACAAGTCAACAATGCTCTACCGACCATTTCATAACCTTCTTGGCAAGAATATTTCACCAAACTCAAATAACCAACAGTACCATTTAATAGATCATATGAACCATAAGGTATATAAGCCGGTAAGCCACATTCAATATCTGCATTGAAAAAGATATATTATTTTGTTTTCTTGCAAATCTATGAATTATAATAACTTACATTTACATACTGGAGGGAATTCATTATAGAAACCAGTCTCCAAACAAGTTCTTGTCGATGGTCCCACTAACAAATGATTTGAATCACAAGTGTATTTAATCTGTGCTCCCACTTCAAAACCATTTATAGCTATCATTGTCGAATTGGGTGGCTGCTCTGGGCGACCACAAGTTTTTGGTTGATGTTGACAAATGAAATTTAACATGGTATTACAGTTTGTATCGCTCCATAGCCAACCCTTTGAACCATCAAATCTAGCACAGTCTTCATCACCACCGGGATGATTCCAGAATGAAACTGTTACCTCTTCACCGTTCACCCATTTCCAGGTACTGCGATCTTCAGCGTCACGTACAGCACCCATCCAGTATTGAGAACTCACATCACTACGATGTCTACGCCATAGCTCCCAACTTATGAAACCCTGTAGAGCAGGATTACTTTCGCTGATTAAAGTACCCCCACGTGAACGACAAAATGATAGGGAGTCTAGGAAATTTAAAGGCTGACGATTATAGAAAATATAACATTTGCCATTGTATGAGGCTAAAGCTCCTGGTGGTTGATCACGGAACGTCGGACAACGTTCTATGGGTAAAGCTTGATCTGTATAAACAAAAGCTTCACAAATTGACAACTGATTGGGAATATTGTTTTCTAGATGTACCGAGACAAAAGCACCAGGCATAGGAGGATTGCAAGGTAAAAACAGAGGTTGACCTTCTTCCAAAAGACCAGTAAAACGATTACAAATTGGATTAGTTCCCAAATCAGGACGATTGTTACCAACACGCACAACAATTGTAGCGGGTTTGTTACCTGTAAATAATAACAGAATGTACTTAGAAAATTGTGAACTAAATCGGGATGATCTCTCATTTATATTAAAAATAGCGACAACATTTTGAAAGTTAAAAGTCGTTAATAAATCAATATTACCTACTTCTATAAGAAAGCTATGCCGAGTCGAACTCTCACATTCAAAGGAAACTAGTATATTTTGTAAAGGAGATTAACCCAAGAGACACGTAGCAGTAAGAGTTAAGAAGTGAAGTCAATATGGCCCCAAATTTCATTTTATTCACTTTTTGCATATTTGTTCCCAAGAAACCATACGAAAAACTTGGCAGCTGAAACAAAACGTAAGTTCTTTAGTTTTGTTCCCTTACAACATATCCAAGATTCATTAGGATTTAAGAGTTCGCCTTATGATATCTTCCTTGTTATCAACGTTAGAATACTTTAAAGCTGGATTCATAATGCTGGCGTACTTCACGCTGCAGAGTGGAGCGTACGAAAGGGAATAAAATCCCCTATATAGAGGGGAGGTCTACAAGATTTGGACCCCAGCTTAATTCCTATCTTAACCACAACTGCCCGATTTGATAATTTGTCATCATTTTTACAATTTTTGGTAAAAAAAATTGACGATTTTTGGTCCCGAAATGACAATTTATTTAAATTACTCTATTAACCAAGTCTTGTCTAAAAACAGCTTTTCTTTGAACTGAAGCTGTGTTTTTTTTTTTAATTTTAAGCTAGCAAGTTGTTTGCGTTTCATGTGAAAATTATTTTTCGTAATAATAAATTTGACTTGAAAATTCATGCAAATTTAATTTATAGTGTATTAGACTGGGCAAAAACTAGTAGTTTTTGGCCATTTTTAGGTTTTGAGCCAAAAACTACAAAATTAATTTAGTTTTTCCATACAATTTTCATACAAACTGAAAACCAGGTTCTACCTGCTTTTTGCCAAAAACCAAATAAAAATATCTGAAATGTGCATATTTGATACATCCGGTATCATTTATAATTAATTTTAGATACACCCTGTTACAACGAATATAGAAGTAAAGCAAGTGCCAAAAAATATTTTTTAATTTTTTAAGAATATTTCTGTTTCAGTTTGAAATTGTGTGTTGTTATTAATTGTTAAATGTATCAATAATTTTTTTACATTAATTTAACAATAAAAAAAAATAAAGAAAAGTGTGTAATAAAAAAGTGATGTGACAAAGAAAAACTAAATAACCAGTGTAAATGTTTTGGCTTTTGTAATTTAGTTTTGTACAAAAACCAGGTGGTTTTTGCTCACAAGGAAAGACTCCGGGCGCGGACCGGCAGATCTTAATGAGCTGCATTAGCTGATGTAGAAAGACATGGCATGTTGTATAACAACCAAAAAAGTTATTTGGGAAAAACTCCATTTTTCATACTTTTTTGTACGGGGACATGTCTGAAATTGTGAAATATTAAATTATTTTTAAATAACAGGAATGTACTCTCAAAAAGAAAAAGTTTGATACCCATATTGCATATATTAAGTAGTCAGGGGTTCCCAAATAATCAAAAATATTGACCTTCGGAAAATTCATATGAAACCCGAAGTAGAGCAAATATCGAAAAAAGCCAAAACACCCCCTCACTTCAATTTTATAAGGATTAATATATGTGAATTTGGCCCTTAACCCTGTATGCGTCCCCATACAAAACCACCTAAAATTTTCATGTTTTGTGCTATGCTATCAACAAATAAGCATGCTTGATCATGTTTTATACATCTGTAAATAGACCTCTGAAATACCTTTCGTACGACACCAAAATTTCCTGTAGTTACTTTGGAACAAATATGAAATAAACCGAATTGGCCATTTTGACCCAATTTTTTAACCCTTAACCCTTTCGACCCCAACTTTAAATGGCTGGGAATTTTGCGACCAAACTTCTTGTAAATGTAGATCTATGCCAAAGAAATATTTTTTTTATTATTTTTATGGCTTTGCCGCTCGAAAGTTCAAAAATTAACATGCTGCCGGTCCCGAACGGGTTAAGATTTTTTAAAAATTTTAATTTTATATTTTTTCTATTACTAAGCGGCCCTATGCTCCTTGCAGGAGTACAAGGAACGAATATATATATATTACTAAACTCTACATAAAATTTTTTGATTTTTTGAATTTCCTTCATCACACAATTTTTGAGACTAATTTAAACAAAAATTTAATTTTTCCCTAAATTTTGCTGTGAGAAAAAATGTCTGTTGACACTATGAAAAATAGCTGGCAAATGAACACTATCAAAGACTGCTATATGAAATTATACACAGGTATTGTAGAACTTCAATGCTACTGAGTGAAAAAATTTGTTACAAAAAAAAAATAAATATAACGGGAGTTATAGCCACATAACAACGAAGTTGCTTGTAGGCAACTTTGGGGTCGAAAGGGTTAAATAGGAGATTGGGCAGCTAAAAAAAAATACGTGTCCTTTAAATTTTTCTCCTCTACAACATATCCGAAGCTCATTAAGATGTGCCGGTCCGCGTTGGGAGTCTTTACTTTTCCCAGGAAAATTTTTTACAATCGGTAGCCAACCACACCCATTCTACAACTGGTTCCAGTGCAACCGATTCCATGGAACTGGTTCCGGAACAAGTTCCTGGGATCCTATATGGAAGGTGTGGGTGACGTAGAATCAGTTCCAGAACTAGTTCCAGAACTGATTCTAGAGCAACCGGTTCCACTTTGGAGCCATAGAAGGGTTTGCTTTTGGGACAATTTCAAACAAAAAGAATCGGTGTTAGAATCGACAGTAGAAGGGGTTGTGAATGAAAAGTAGCTATTCTACAACCGATTCTTTGGAAGAGAAAATTTTCCTGGGTTCAGTCTAAATTCAGTATTACCCAGGAAAATTTTTTACAATCGGTAGCCAACCACACCCATTCTACAATTGGTTCCACTGCAACCGATTCCAGGGAACTGGTTCCGAAACCAGTTCCTGGGATCCTATATGGAAGGTGTGGGTGACGTAGAATCAATTCCAGAACTAGTTCCAGAACTGATTCTAGAGCAACCGATTCCACTTTGGAGCTATAGAAGGGCTTGCTTTTGGGACAATTTCAAACAAAAAGAATCGGTGTTAGAATCGACAGTAGAAGGGGTTGTGAATGAAAAGTAGCTATTCTACAACCGATTCTTTGGAAGAGAAAATTTTCCTGGGTATATTAATTTGCTGTCTAAACGACAGCAAAGTAACGAACACTTCCCAGGAAAATTTTTTACAATCGGTAGCCAACCACACCCATTCTACAACTGGTTCCACTGCAACCGATTCCATGGAACTGGTTCCGGAACCAGTTCCTGGGATCCTATATGGAAGGTGTGGGTGACGTAGAATCAATTCCAGAACTAGTTCCAGAACCGATTCTAGAGCAACCGGTTCCACTTTGGAGCTATAGAAGGGGTTGCTTTTGGGACAATTTCAAACAAAAAGAATCGGTGTTAGAATCGACAGTAGAAGGGGTTGTGAATGAAAAGTAGCTATTCTACAACCGATTCTTTGGAACAGAAAATTTTCCTGGGTTGTTTTTGTTTCCCATGTATTTTTAACGAAAATAATTGTCAATTTCTATCGTTTAGAACATTTTCGTAATACATAAACAGGCCTTAAATTTTGAATTTTTAGTGATTTTGACATTCTATAAATTAAAAAATTACTTTCACAATTAAAAATAGTGGGACAATTACTTTCATACACTTAAAAATCAAAAATATGTGCCTACAAAATTAAACTGTAAAAGATAAATATATATGCGTTAAGGGGTTTACTCTCTTTCGGATTTTTCTTTCCTATTCCAATAGTTTAAACCTTTTTCTATATACTGTGAAAATTTTGATGAACAATTTGTTGAAATAAAAAAGTTACATCATGTTAAACAAACTCCTAACACGATATTTTATTACATTTTATTGCAATGTATATTGCAAATATAAACAAAAATTCACTCACTAATATTATTAATCGAAAATTTTCCTTAGTACACCCAGAAAAAAATTTAGTAGATACATTTTATGATACAAATTTTTATAGAAACTGTAATTTTTACAAATTTCTTTTTACGATTTTTTTTTTGTTTATTTTTTTTTGTTTTTTAAATAAAGTTACCGAATTATATTAAAAATAAATTGAAAGTTTTTCATCCATACGAACCCTAAAGCTTTATATGGCTAATATCCCAAAAACTACTGAATCGATTCTTCGAGAAATAGGGATAATTTTTAACCTAACAAACCTAAAGTTTTGTTTTAGTAAACTTCACTTTAAACGTTTTTTTTTTTGAAACAACCCAGGAAAATTTTCTGTTCCAAAGAATCAGTTGTACAATAGCTACCCAGGAAAATTTTCTGTTCCAAAGAATCGGTTGTGCAATAGCTACTTTTCATTCACAACCCCTTCTACTGTCGATTCTAACACCGATTCTTTTTATTTGAAATTGTCCCAAAAGCAACCCCTTCGATGGCTTCAAAGTGTAACCGGTTGCTCTAGAATCGGTGCTGGAACTAGTTCTGGAACTGATTCTACGTCACCCACACCTTCCATATAGGATCCCAGGAACTGGTTCCGGAACCAGTTCCATGGAATCAGTTGCAGTGGAACCAGTTGTAGAATGGGTGTGATTGGCTACCGATTGTAAAAAATTTTCTTGGGTACTTTTCATTCACAACCCCTTCTACTGTCGATTCTAACACCGATTCTTTTTGTTTGAAATTGTCCCAAAAGCAACCCCTTCTAAAGCTCCAAAGTGGAACCGGTTGCTCTGGAATCAGTTCTGGAACTAGTTATGGAACCGATTCTATGTCACCCACACCTTCCATATAGGATCCCTGGAACTGGTTCCGGAACCAGTTCCATGGAATCGGTTGCAGTGGAACCAGTTGTAGAATGGGTGTGGTTGGCTACCGATTGTAAAAAATTTTCCTGGGAATGTATGGAAAATTGGGTGCCACTGTATTGCTTAAACGGGATAAAAAAATGGTTGGTTTTTTATTTTCAGATGATTGCTTATGGCTGTACAAGGGCATCTGAGTTTGTCTTAGAAAAAGCTCTGTAATGAAATGGCCACCAAGGTTGCCACTGTTGCCCGTATTATAAAATTTTATTTAGAAAAAATATATTTTACTCGTATAATAATGGGTCATGTGAATAAAACTTAGCAATTACTGCGAAGTAATTAATTTTTATTAAAACTGCTTTTTACAACTCTACGTAAAAGTATTGAGTATTCCGGTACTCAATACTGACTGTTTTTTGAGTACTCAATACTAAAACGGTACTACTCAATACTTTTAAAGATGCAATTTTCCGTAGAAATGTGTATTTTTCGTATGAAAATACAACTCTAAAAATAGTAATCTAAAAATACAACTCTGAAAATACAACTCTATTTTTGAAGCAAAGGAATTTGTAACGAATTTTTGGGAAAAATTATTTAATTAATTTATTTAAAATGTTTTAAATTAATTAAAATGTACGTAACAATAATTATTTAACACGTGTATTTGAATTGTTATTATTTTTCCTAATAAATATGAATTCATAAAATTTTTATTTTTAAATTCAAAAAAACCGTTATAAGTATTGAGTAGTATCGAGTACTCAATTAAAAAGTATTGAGTAGTATTGAGTACTCAAAAAGTATCGAAATTTCACAACTCTACTTTTAAGACCAAATTTATCCATCGACTTGTAGAATAGCATGAAATATAAACGAAAATCAAAAACAAAATGTTTTAGTCTACTCGAAAGCAGACTAAAATTGAAAATAGTTCCTTAAAATATCCAATATTTCCCCCTATTATATATATTTATTCCCGTCGTTACAAGTTGGAGCATAGCGCCATATTTCCCCCTATTAGTAATATATTTTTTATTCATATGAGCCCTCTATTAAAAAACGAATTTTGTTAATAAACCATTGCTATATATATTTTTTTATTATTGTATAAAATTGTTGTTTTTAGTGCCTTCTAAAGAGAGTAAACCCCTTGAGAGCATAAAAAATATGCATTTAAAACAATTGTATTTTTAAAAAAAATATCATCCTTTAAAACATAAAAAAGCATTTAAGTTAGGTATTTTGCACATGGGCACAGAATTCAAAGGTTTTTCTTCGTCAAAATATAAAAATGGATACGCAATTTTTTGTAATTTTTAACAAATTAAAGAAAATAATACAAAAAATGAAAACTATGCATCAAAAAGCAGAAATTATGCATTAGAAAGGCATCAAAGATGCATTTGAAGCCAATACATGCAAAAAATGCAATAACAAATCTATACTATTTTGTTCTATTTTTGATGATTAGCCCATAAATATTTAGCCCATATTAATTTTAGACTATCGAGAAAAAATATGCATTGGCATGAAATTCCTTGCCAAAAAATTAGTATTAAAGTTCGACTAAAAAATTTTCGCTGCAAAAAAACTTGCTAAGCTTTAAAGATCACTTTTTTTAATCCAGAAAATACATACTTCGGTATTTAATCTTTTTTAATAGAAAAAAGAAGAATTTTTCTTTTCATCACGTCTTAAAATCGCTGTCATTATATTTGATTAAAAATTCCATCATCATCGTATTAGTTCAGGTCAAATATAGATCAATCCTCCTACATTTTATTTTTTTTAGTTTGTTTTTTTTAAACAAACAATGACCTACTAAGTTTACGATAGTAAAGAAAACCTTTAAGGTATTTTTTTGGTTGCATTCATTGACTGCACATTATCGTAACAGCGGTAATGATGCTGATGATCATTATTATTACAACAAACTCATATAAACTATGATCATACGTATGTAACTCTCAAATATAACTGGCTTATTGTAAAATTTTTAGTGAAAGTAATCATAAATTGTGTAAATCTTTAATTTTTTTTCCACCAGTATTAATGTAAGTTTGTGTAGGGAGTGCAAAATGTTAGTTGTGGTGTATTTTTTTTTACTATTGACTAGTAAATACTGTTAGCTCTCTTTGCTAACTAGTTTTTTGTCATGGTCAGACCTTTGATAGAAGTAGTTCCTTAATGATGTAATTTTTCATGACGCTTTTTAATCACCAAACTTTTGTTGGTTCTTATCATGTAAACATGGGGGTAAATCTTAACATTTTGTAATTAATTACACATGAAATTACACAATTGCATGTATTTGTAATTGAAAGGAACTCGATTGCAATTACATATTATTTGTATATACGAGGGTAACTATTTATATTTTGAGCCTAACAATGAAAAAACAGAAATTTGTTATCGAAAATGTCTTTATTGTTTTTCAAAATATTCTTCCTTACGATCTATAACACTTTTGCATGCATTCAAACTACATATATTAGCATTTTTTCACCTCCAAAATATTGTTTTTAAATGCACTACGGCTTCTTCTGCTAACGAAAATCGTTGTCCACGTAGTTTATTTTTGATATGCGGGAACAAGAAAGAGTCATTGGGTGCCAAATTAGGGATGTTTTGAGTGCTCAAAAAGTAATTTGTTTGAGCCGATGCGTAAGAGCTCGCATTGTCATGGTAAAGAACTATTCGTCTTTGGGGGTCGGTTTTTTCCATTTCACCGAAAACTTCTGGCAAAAAAATGGTGGTGTACCATTCAGAATTAACTTTCTACGTTATTCTAATGGCACTATTGCCACGTAATCAGTTTTTCAAAAAAAACAGCCTACCATTTGTTTCGAAGTGGTTCGAGAGCGAACAACTTTTGTGAAAATGTGACAAAGTTAGTAAAATAATCTGAGTGCAAAAATGAGGGAATATGGAAATCCTTTGAGGTAATAAAAAAAAAAACTAACGATTGTCACTGTGGGAGTAAATAAGCCCAAAGTAACGATGTACGACTGTGACTGCAAAAACTGTCAACACGTGTAAAAAAGGTTAGTTCTGATCATATCTGTTTAGATCTAAATAGATATGATTCAATCTAATTGGTTCTAGTGCCAGATCTGATTATATATTATCAGATATGGGATACTTTATGGACAGATGTGATCAAATCTAGTGTCAGATATGTTGATATCTAAAGTGATCATCTTCAAACTGGGTGATTTTCAAGACCACGTGTGAACAGATTTGGCCAGATTTGGTACCAGATCTGGTAACAGATCTTATTAATTTCAAATTTTGTTTGAAGAATTACTCGGTAAGGAGATCAGTTTATAAGGCACATGTACACGTGAGAGAAAATTGCTAGATATAGAGCAAAAAGCAACCCTAAATAGCTTAAATCATTCACAATAGAGCTATATAGAGGTGTTTTTGCTCTATATCTAGCATTTTCTCTCTCGTGTACATGTGTCTACAGGTAAATATACAATATTTAACACAATAAGGGTTTTCATATAAACTCGTATTCTACTCGTAAACGCGTAAACCTGGTATGTTTATGAGTTTAATGTCAAACTCCATACATAAAAGATATGGTTTGTATTTATACAAAATTTACAAGGAATTTACGAGTTTATATGAAAACCCTAAAATTTTTGGTTTTTAAATTCGAATTTTATGAATTCAATAAAGAAATTACTATTTAATTAAAATTTAGTAATCGTTTACATTAAGCTGGTTTATATTGCGTTGTGCATTCGCTAGTACACCAAGGCCGGAAAACACAATGTTCCGGTATAATTTAACATGAAGTTAAATTCGAAATTTAGGATAAACAACAGCAAATGTGTCAGTTAAGGTCCCAGTTCGTAACTACACTTTCAGAACAATTCTGTTGTGGAAACGGAATTGTTTGCCAACCGAATTGATTCGGTTGCAGCAACCGAGCCAATTCGGTTGGAAAAAATTCGGTTGTCACAACGGAATTATTTTGAGAGTGTAACAAGACATTGTATTAATGGAGCTAAGGATTCGTGAGCGCCATATAATTTCTATGTAATCGTCACTCGTCATATGTTTTTTGTTAACGAAAATTGTTTACATGAGCTAACAATGCTGAGCGAATGATTAACAAAACATGAGAGAATAAGAAAAAAAGTCGGAAAAATAAAATAGATTTTATCTCATATACTGGATTGCTCGACATGTTTTATGTGCAACATTTTAAGCAATTTTTTCAATATAAATTTTCGACTGTATGACTGTGGAAATAATGGCGTATCGCCGTCTGAATGTGGCCAAATTAGCAAGCTTACTCAATAGATTAAAAGTGAAGGAACTACAATACAAAAGATTTTAATTTTAAATGACAATTAATTGAATATTTAACTGCTTTCAAGCACTGGTTTGAATTTTGTTTTTGCAGACACACTGTTGCCAACTTGGCGTTCTTCCCGCTAATATAGCTGAAGAATGTGCTTTAGCGGTTACCAGAAATTCGGGCGTTTTTACAATGGGGTAAAAATTTCAAACAAATAAAATTTTAATTCACAATCAAAACTTTTTCATTTACAATAAATACAGTTTCTTTCTCAATTATTAGATTTTCATTCATTAATCAATTTTAAATTATATATTTTTAAATTAAAATTCACAACTCCTATCAATTATATTTTAAGTCATTTTGACGATATACAATAATGAAATGACACCTAAATAATTAGGAAGCAATACAAAAATATATTTATGGACATCTAGAGTTAGTTGGATTCGCGAACCAAATACATTTTTAATTTCAAGCTTCGAGTTTTCATATTTCATAGTGATTTACTTCAAATGACTATCAGGATTTCACAATTTGCCATTAACCCTCTAATGCACAAGGCCGCCTAAAGGCGGTCTTCAGATTTTAAATAGTTTTTTGCTAAATAACAATATTTTATTAAACAAGTTGTATTATATTCATAGAAAACTTAACTGTCTACTTTTTTGCCTTCAAACTTTTTTTGTATAAGGAACGGTTTTCAATTGAGTATTATTTACAGCAAAAACCGAAATTATTTGACCACTGGGTTTCAAGATACGTCTTCAACCTTTGTTGTGCTATATCGCCTAAATAAAGCGATAAATTAAAATTTTAATATTTGTTCCATTGTAGATTTTCAACGCCAAATATATGGTTTAAATATTATTGTAATCAGAAGAAATATCATTAGAGGGTTTAGCTTTTATTTTTCTTGGAAATATTTCGGAATGCGCTCACCAAACCAAATACATTTTTTAATCTCAAGGATCTATTTTTCATATTCCATAGTGGCTTGTTTTTGATTATAATTATGTGACGAAATAATGTCGAGGATTTTTGGCTACTGACGACAGTTGGAGATAGTTCGGTCCGCCAAATCAGATGTATTTTTTAGTCCCAATGGGGGCTTATCATATTCCACAGTGCCTTAACATTTTCAGAATTCCACAATTTGTGATTTTATCAGAGACCCAAAATAAGTGTTATATTTCTAAAAAAGTCACCACCCAAATTTATTTAATTATAATATTTCAATAATGCACTATATTTTATAAATCATATTGCACAAAAAAATCACAAAGTTTGGCAAAGATTTTAACTTTTTCAATTTTTATATTTTACTCTATAAATTTCTGTTGTTTTTTGATTTTTATTTTAAAACTTTTTATAAAAGTTACAGAATGATTTTTTTGAAAAAATTAAGCACTAACTTTTTTATTTGATAATAAAATAAAAATTAAAAATTGACCTAAATTGAATGCCGGAAGTTGCTGGAATATACATATTTACTCACTTTAAATCACTGTTCAATCTTTTATTAACACTAGTTGACATCATCAGGATATTATAATTGGTGAAGTCATTGGTTCCATGGCTTTTGATTTATATTCTTAATTGTTATTTTTTGATAAAGAAAAAAAATCACAAAATAACTTCTATTATTTTTGAAAAAATAAAAATCGTGTTTGGATTGTTTTTGTTTGAATTAAAAATATAAATCAAACAGAGCAAATAAACAGAAAATTAAAAATACTCAAACAGGAAATAATTGTAAAACAATCACTTTTTTGAATAAAAGTTATAACTGTTACGTCCCTGGATTTTATATTTTATGTCATTTGTTGTTGCCAAAAAAAAAAGTGAACGATGCTATTCAGTGGTTTAAAAAATTTAAAAAATTTAAAATATTTTTGTGTAAAAAGCTGACACGTCTTTTGAAAAGCCAGTAGTTTCCCACCTTTTTTTATAAAACCTCTTGCAATTGTCTTTGCCAAAAATTGTGATTACCAGTGCATATGTCGAATTAAAGAAAAAGCTGTTCATGACAAATTTAGCGATTTTTTGTGTAAAAAATTGGCAACAGTGGGCAGACAACTAACAATGTTTTTTCAGTTTGTTTATTATATATTTTCAAACAAAAACTCACATAACATGCAGATGGACGGACAGTCTGTTTCATGGCTATGTGAGCTTGGCCAAGTGAAAGCATGTGAGCAAGCTTAAGGTATAGATATAAGATTCAAAATAAAATCATAGTAATATTGTGTTGAATTACAGTTTGATTGTTTTCCATTTTCCAGCCTAGGTTATCTTCGGGTGCTTGCAAATGAAAAAATTAAATGAAAATTCCCTATAATTTTTACAGACCAACTCATAACATTTGAGTAAAGTTACTTGTGGAAAACGAATCAAAAAGTTGTCATGTTACTATGTCTTAGTATCCCACCCCTCCTCTTCTAAACTACTGATTTATGTCTAATTGCCGGTTATTGAAAGACAAAGAAATTTCAAAGTGAAGGAGACTCTCTAACGTCATGTGTATGAAAGAGTGGGCGTGAATTGTTTACATTTCTTTTGAGCTGGTTTGGTTCGGTTTGTTTTGCTTTAACCTTTAAAGTTTATTGATCTTTTTATTGGTTGTTTGTGTAACTTACCACAGCATGATTTGCCAAAATCTAAACGTACTAGTTGCACCATATATGGTTCCAAAAGGTTGACATACCACCACGGGGAACGTTCAGGTTTCGTTAGAGAACATGTTTCAGGTGTAAAAAATGCTGATGTTGAACCATCTATGGCTTTTTGTGGTGCTCCAGTACCTTCGGTAGAAATTTGCATAGGTGCTTTGCCAGCTGCAACATTGAGTACTGCAAAAAATATAAAGAAAAAAAGTAGTTAGGATTAGTACCAACATAATTCGATACAAATGTTAAATTTTCGAAAGAGAGGGAACAAGACCGCCTGGTACTGTTATATTTTCAATTTTTGTATAAGTGTCTTTTGGCTTAAAATAAAATTTGTTGATTTTAACAATACGGAATCCTGACCGTAAGGAAGCTCTCGCACACCTAGAAAACAGATTCATGTTGACGAATGTAATGGGTTTGTTGCAACAACTAAATTTTTTTGTAGGACTACAGAGACGGCCAACAATTTATTCACACATTCAAAATCCTGCTGATTCGACTGATTGCGTGTTTTCACACCGAAAAATAAATTTGGTTGTCAGTACGAATCTGTCTTCCGATAGTTTTCCTCACAGTTATTATAATTTAAACATAAAATTGATCAATTCACATTTGGGTTTCCTTGAAACTAGTCCGTTTCCTGTTTGCAAGCATAAGCTGTGAACATTGGGTGAGAGTATGTAATCCCATTAACTAAACACAGTGAACAAAATGGAATAGAACCAAATTTGTATTATCGGATTGAGTTAATTTGTATTAATATACACGCAGAGAAAAAATATGCCTTTTTCCAACTGAAATTCGGTTACATCTACTAAAATAGGTTGGTACAACTGAATATTGGTTATCACAACAAAATTCGGTTTATACAACTGAATTTTAGTTGCACTACCCAAAATATTTAGGAATCACCTTCCAATATGGTTTCACCAACCGAATTTATTGGTTGTAGCAATCAAAATAAGCTTAGCAATTCGGTTGGCAATTTTTTTTCCTGTGTGTATGGATAAGAAAAACAAATAAATAATTTACCCTGTGGATATTTCTTAATAATGAATCCCTGGGTATCACTCTCGGATCTATCTCATTTGTATAATCGGAGTGTGATTTGCCGAACAACCGAATTTTTTGCCAGTTGAATGATTCGGTAATGACCGCTGAATTTTTGTTACAGCAACAGAAAATCTGTTGCCACAAAACTTATATCAGAACGAATTTTGAAAATATAAAAACCAGTTTGAAAATGGCAGACTGTTAAAAATAAGTAATCGTATGACTGAAGTTGTGGGTAGTGTCCCCGAATTTGACCGATTTTAAGATATTTTCCATTGGTTTAGAGAAATTAAGTGACCATATTTGAGTTCAGCATAGTTTAATTACAATTCCCGAATTAAGCTGGCATTCGGTTGTGACAACTGGATCTGGCTTGGGTAATCGAGTCAATTCGGGTGGAAAAAGTTCGCTTGTAACGATGGAATTGTTATGAGTTATTAAAATAGTAGTCGACTTTTACTTCTATCTCGGTTGGTAAAAGCCAACACCATTCTTTGATATCAAAGGTCTTTCAGATTTAATTTACTTTTATCGTTCTCCTATAAAGTAATATAAAATCTAATTAGATCCTTTCTACATTAAGTCATCGATATCCCTTCATACGCTATACGAAACTTTACACGACTCCGTCTATTCATTAAAAAAAAATATAAAACTTTAGATACATTTATTCAAAAACCGGATATAATACAATTATTATGGCAATGTTAGCGCCATTTACTAAAAAATATAAACATTTTACGAAGCAAGAAGAAAAAACTAAACTTCATTCACAGAATAAGGCAATGAAAATGAAGTGCAAAAAATATCTTTAGCCACGTGATGTCTATAATACTCGTAACTTAATTCAGTTCTAAATACGTACATACCTACGTGCATACAGATGTATTATAAAATCCTAAAAAGTGCTGTTCTATGTAGTATAGATAATTCTATTTATACTACGGGTATATACAACACTTGTTGCCTTATAAAATAATTTAATAGAATTTTTCTTTTACTGCTGGTACTTCCACCACATGCAGTTTAATTTTTTTTCTCTAACACTTAAATGATCTTAAGATTTAATCTAGAATAACTTACATTTCTTTTTCGTTATATTTAAAATCTATGAATTTCTAACTTTATTAGCTTAAATCATCTTATTAAAGATTTGTTTAAAATAAGATGTGTTTCTAAACAAATATACTTGGGCGCAATTGTTTTTTTTTTTCATTGCACTTGGGAATTAGAGCGGGATTTTTTTTGTATGGAGAAATTTTTTTTCTTAAGCATCTCCATTTATTGTTCGGATTATTCTAGCACTAGTTCTAAAATTTATGTTGTGCACATTTGAAAAACTCTTATAACGTAACCCTTGGCGCAATGCGACCTAAATTTTCGGTTTCTGAAAATTTTTTCAAAATTGTTTTAACAAAAATATGTATATCTTGCGGCACATCGATTCTAATTTATTTTGGCATGCTGAATACGAATATCTAAAATAAAATTTTTTAAATAGCACGAGTGGTTTTCGAGATATTGCGACTTGATTTTTAAGAATTTTTACTAAAAATTTACTTTTTTTCCTCTATTCTAGAAATTTGTCAAATATAATTTTTTCTTTCTAAAAAAAATCACAAAGCGGCCTTTGATTTGCGTATAATAATGTGCTTAATAGTAAATTTAAAATCTACTACATCATTTTCATTTTTATTTCAGAAAATTCCAAATATATTTACAAATTGTCCAAAAATGTTCTAAAATTGTCCAGAAATGTTTTAAAATTGTCCAACTATATTTTAAAATTGTCGAAAATGTTTCAAAATTATCCAAAAATGTTTTAAAATATTCCAAAAATGTTTGAAAATTGTCCGAAAATCATTCAAAATTGTCCAAAAATGTTTTAGAATTGTCCAAAAATCTTTCAAAATTGTCCAAATATTGTTTAAAATTGTCTAAAAACCTTCGATATTTGTCCAACTGCATTTCAAAATTCTCCAAAATGTATTTTAAAAATTTCAAAATATATTTCAAAATTATACAAATATATTTTAAAATATTACAAATATGTTTTAAAATATTTTATTTGTATTTAAGAAAATTCCATCTGTATTTTAAAATTGTCCAAATGTATTTCCAAATTATTCATTTGTATTTAAAAATTTTAAATCTGTTTTTCAAAATTGTCCAAATGCATTTCAAATAATTCCATTTGTATTTCAATATTCTCCAAATATATTTGAGAAAATTCCAAATGTATTTAAAAAAAACTCTATTTTAGAATACAAATTTCTTCTTTACTATGACATAACACTTATCAAGGTCGATTTGACATCAGTTGGTTAAAACCAAAAAAAAAAAAAAACTGTAAAAATCCATATTAAGCGCGAACAGTGGTTTCAATAGCCAGTTTCGTGCATCAAATCTTAATCCTAAATATGACTACAGGTCCTGTGCCTACATTTTACCACAAAAAATTTATACTGACTGCATTTGTAAATTTTTATATATAAAAAACTAAATGGAGAACCACTAAATTTTAAATACATTTCGCGGAAAATTTGTACCTTAAGTAGCGTAAGTTATTTTTCACTTGGAAAAATTTCACTTGAAATTTAAAGGCCTCAAATTGCAATTTAATTTATAAAAATGAAAAATTTTTTAATTTCATAACAAAGACATAATCACAATAAACACAAAATGTAACTTTTTCCCAAGAAAAATAATAGTCTTGTACATTAAATTTGCGTGAAAACAAACTCTACACAATTTTCACGTGAAACTTATTATCGTGAAAAATCATTTTTTTTATATGGAGTATAACAGTTTTTTTACGTGAAATCGAAACAACTTACGGTGCTTTAGATAGAAAAATAAAGTACGCTATTGTAATTAGCATATATATAGAATTAACGGTCAGAACTCTATTAGTTTTTAAAAGTTAAGATTTTGTCATCCTGTGTATTTAACAAAATTTTCTGCAGATTTTACAGGACAATTTGTCATTTTCAGTTAACTAAAAGTTAACTTAAATATAACTAAAATTCTGTAAATTTAACAGTTTTATTTTTGCTGTTCTTATTTTACTAGTATTTAGCAAAAAAAAAATCTGCTAATTTAACAGTTTATTCTGCGGCATCATTTTTAACTAATTTTTAGTTGTTTTTTCTGTTACTTTTACAGATTTATTTCTATGAGTGTTTATGTGATGTTTTTACTACATCTTTTTCCGCTCTTTTTTTTGGGTAAATATATCCGAAAAAATTTTAGTTACTAACATTTCAAAACGAAAAATAAACACTATGCTGACAACTACACAGATAAAAATAAACCTGTGAAAATATTTGGGAATGCTACTAAAAATTTGTTAAAAACCTCCTTGCTGAAATTAGCAGATTCTTGTTACTAAATATTATTTAGATAAGAATAGCTAAAATGAATCTATTAAATATATCGAATTTTAGCTATTTTTGAGTTAAAGTTTAGTTAATAAAAATGACAATTTAACTTGGTGGAAATCAGCGTGTCTATTAGAGCGTACCACCTTACAGGCAAAAAAAAGTGCGTCGTACACCCTCCAATATGAAGTGTATTTTTGCAAGGAGGTTTCAAAACAATTTTTTTTATTTTTTTTTGCCGAACGTAGGGGTCGCCATTTTACATTTTTCGTTATATCTTTGGCATTTACAGTCGGATCTTAAAGTATAATACATCGATGTTTTTCTCTCGAGGAGACCAGTGTTTTGCTCTAAGGGCATTTTGAGCTCAAGTATCCCGTTCTAGTAGTTACCCACCAGATCTCAGTTGCTACCACCCTTATGTCAGAAAATTAAAGCTCGCAAAAAATCATTAAACTTTTGCTAAGGAAGTTTTTCGCTAAACCCATTAGAAATTTTTTTCATATATTGGTTGCCGAACGTAGGGGTCGCCTTTTTAATTTTTTTTTAATTGGATTTTTACTATATAGCAAAACACTGGTCTCCTCGAAGCAAAAAATCGATATATCACACTTTAAAATCCGATTTTAAATGCCAAAGCTATAACAAAAAATTAAAAAAGGCGACCCCTACGTTCGGCAAAAAAAATTTTTTTTTTTTTGAAATCGCCTTTCAAAAATACTTCATTTTAGAGGGTATACGGCGAACTTTTTTTTTGAGGTACGGTCTAGTGTCTATTACTATGAGAAGTCTTAGCTGTGACTGTATTCCCCTTGTATTTGTACTTAGTTGCAGTCACAGTAAATTATATTTATTAAAATTTTTGTTTGTTAAAAAGTTAAGACCTGGCATCGACACAATCACAAAATTGATAAATAAAATTTTAATTTTTTTAATTTCATTATTGTTTTGTATTTGCAAGTTGTGACTTTCAGTCTTAAAAATAATCTTATGGCAGTCGCAATGAGTCACAAAGAGGAATATGCAACTGCAATAAATATTACTTTAATTTCATTAAACTGTTTTAAAATTCTGCTGTATCACACGTTCTGCTGGATGCATAAAGCAAAAATGGTGTAAGGAGTGAACTGTTTGTTGTCTTGTGGTGTTATATACGTACTCTACGCTTTTGGAAAATATTTCATGCAATACAAATTCTTATGCTTTTATTTCTTTACCACACTTAGTCTTGTGCAAAGTAAATGCAATAATTTCTTTTTCTTGTTTTATCTTGCTTAAGTTGTTTTTCTTTCTATTTTTCAACATCATAATAATTTATGATTAACATTAAATAGTGTTAGTTGTAGTTTGTTTTTATCTCCGTTTTTACTACATTTTGCAGATATATGATCCTAAACAATTGATTATGATTTTTTTTTTGTGTTTCACGGTACGTTGCCTAAGAAGTAGTTATGGGTTTTGTATAAATAACACTATGCCACAAAATGAGGGTCATGGTCTGGGGTGTGTATGATTCCTATGAATTTCTACACTCACAATAACTTTACCGTAACGGTTCAATAGTTATTTTAAAAGTAAATCAGTACACTCAAAAAAATAAGTTAGTAGAAAATTAGTAAAACGTCTTGTATATCAAGTGTACTAGTTTTTAGAAATTTTTTTGCTGAAATTCCGTTTTCAGCAAAAATTTTTGTTATATTTTTTTTAGCACTAAACTAATTTTGAACTAATGTTTTACTAATTTATTTTGTTACAAAAATTGTGCTGATAACCGCATTCATAGCGTGGACGACAACCAGATAGACAAGATGTAGATGTCGCAGCTTGTCTGGAAACGGAAATGACAAAAAAAGAAAAACAACTCTACACATATTCTATATTTAAATTTTCAGCAAACAAATTAACTAAAGTAAAATTTCGCTACAAGTTTTTTGAGTTTTTTTCAGTCTACTAATATTCAGCAAAAAGTTTAGTGATTTTAGCAAGAATTTTTTTCATTTGCAGTCGACTAAGTGTTAGCAAAACTTTTGCTGAAGATTACTATTTTTCTTAAAAATCAGCTCGCTGATTTTCAGCAAACCTTTTGCTGAAATTAACAACTTTTTTGCAAGCACACTCCTGACTAAAAATTTGCTGACACAGCAACATTTTTTGCTGACTTTACTGACAGTTGTTTCAATTGAATAAGTAGTTAAATTGCAGAGAAATATATTTTAAACTTTTTCTATCATCCATTCATATTCAGCAGATTTTAAGTAAAAAATATTGCGAGTGTACGAATATATGAGGTACAGTGAAACCCCATTAAGGGTTTAGCGTTAAAGTTTAAACTTTTTGTTAAACGCAGCATGAAATAAAACTCAAAAAACAGTGGATGTCAAAACACAGGATTAAGCACATCAGAAGTTCCGGATAGTTTTTTGCAACGTATTTTATACATTGATGGCCACTGTACATTATTGGGTACTGTACTCATACACCACTGAATTCATTCACCTGGAATGGGAATCACGAACGCCCGGAAATAGTGTTGTACAGTGTAATACGTTAAATATTATCTTCATGTACCTGTTGAAATAAAACCACAACTTAGTAAATGCATATTGATTTATGTTCATTATAGTTATTTTTTATATTCGCATTGCCAGGTTTAGCTCATCCTTAACCCATTAGTACATAGTGTCTCCCTGAAAGAAGGGACACTATGTACTAATTAAAAAAAAAAAAAATAAATCAATGAGGAAATGACTTATTTTTTTTTGAAACAGAAGCAACACTCAGGAAGTTCTTCCTATTATTTAACTTGTTGCTTTCTTTGGAAAGGGGATAGTGGAGAAATGAAAGGTGATGAAAGATGAATGGCTTCAAATATGGCAACACTGTAATTGCGCGAGACGTTAAATCTTAGAACAGTTGTTGCGCGCCATCTTATTGATGTTCAATATTATTGATCTAGTTTTTAGAAATCAACCAATCAGAACATTTTATTTTCAAATACTTTGTTCTGATTGATTGATTTTAAAAAACATTGATCAATAATATTGAACGTGAATTCCTGCGTTTAGCTTAAAGTTGTGTCGTTCTTTAATGAACTAGATCATTTGAACGGTTTAGTTAATTAATGATATGACATCGTTCACCATTATCCGTTCTTTTCGTCCTTTTTTTCGTTATTCGTAGAAAATGTGTATATCTTTTCAATTATTTCTATTTAACATTATAACAATGACAAAATTGTGACAACACAGACCATTCACCACAGTGTTGTCACAATTTGGTCATTGTTATAAAGTTTAGAATAAGGGTGTAAGAATGAAATTTTTTTCTTAAAGTACACCGTGCACTCTCAATATTTTTAATCAATTTTTGATTGTTTACAAATTAATTGAAGGTATGTACCCTATATTGAAAGTTTGTCAATTAAATTGAAAAATTGAAAATGTTTTGGATTTTTGTTTTTCAATTTCAGATTATCGAAAATTGTGTGGCCAATATTGAAATGTTAGTTTGTTAAAATTTGCATTTTGTTGTTGAACAATAGATAAATAAAATTAAAAAATCATATAAATTATTGCAAAATAAAAATTAATTACTGCAAACGTGGTTTTATAATAAAATCTGCTAAATTTAACAATTTTTTATAGGATGGAAAATATTGATCAATTTTAATTTCAGTTATATTTTTCTAATAACATTGAAAGTGTGTGTGAAAAGACTAATAAAATTTCAATAAATTACTATATTGACCGTGTGTGCTCGGCCTAATAATTTCAAATTTTTATTAAAGTTGTAATTTTCGATTTGAACGAATTAGTTCAATGAATTGTATTGAACGATATGATCGAGTCATCGGAAAGAACGATTCAGCCCAACTCTACCTTAGATAGTAAGGGAGTTTGAATTCTAAATAAAAGAAAACTAATTTCAAAGAAAACAGAGAGCAATAATTTAGTATTGAAACAAAATAATGAGAAAAATCAACAACATGTTTGAGCGATTTTTAAATATTTAGGTCGTGTTGGCAACTTTTTGACCTGTGCTGGAAATATCAGTGACGACTTTCCAAAGATATACCTTCATTTATTGACCATCTCCTGCTGATATTTTAAAATTTATATGAAAATCTATATGTAGTTTGTATGGGAGTCAGTCATAAAAACGTCTTTATGACATTTCCAACTGACTAGTTAACTCAAGAATTTCCTGTATAGAACCTAGCATAAGTTATTAATTACCACAATTTGTTTTAAAAATACAACGTTTCTTTCAATTTATATATTTAATTCGTTTGTAAAATATCTTCTCTTAAGGTTAAAGAAATTTATGCCAAGTATACTTTTTTTCTCACAAACAATTATTTACAAGTCTTTAAATTGTTTATATTAAACATCATAAGTCTGTAAATTATCAAACGTAATTCATGTTAAAAATTGTAATTTGAAAATAAATTCTCACTAATTTAAATTTTAACAAGCTTTGTATGTTTTATTATTTAAAAAAATCCAGCAATTAATAATATGCAGAAAGTTAATTTAGGAAAAAGCCTTGGAATCGTTTGAGTTATTTTAATTTAATTACGAGAAAAACGCTTTAACAATTACAGTAATAATGGATTTGACAACCACATTATTTCAATTTGAATTTAATCGTTTATAAAACATAACTTATGGGGACGTTATTTATGTTCAAACTAACAAAAAAAAAAAAAAAAAAATCTCCGGGAAGTCTTCTATCCCAATGGAATATTTCAAAGATTTGAAGGGTTAATTAAATTTTTTTTAAACATTTTGTAGATCCCTATGTAAAAACACCATTCGGAATATTGTGGTGCATTGTCTAAAACTACAATAATTAGTTTAAGACAATACACCACATTGAAATGAAAAAAAAAAATTAAAATTTTCAGAACAAGTTCTGAATTTGGATTTTTTATGTTTTTATCAAAAACTCAATTTATCAAAAGACACCCTACTTTTTTATTTTTTAAATATTATTATTTAGTTATTTTTGGAGATTATTTCATTACAGATTATTTAATTTTTTCCTTTGGAGGTTATTTCACTATGACACTTATTTTTAGTCTTTATTTCATTTTCAGAGTTTTTCATTTCTTCCCTAGGGTGTTATTTCATTGGGGGTTATTTCGTATCACCTATTTTTCCTCTTTAAAAAAAATTAAATTTTTAGATCCAATTTTATTAGAAGTTGTTTTAATTTGTTGCGGAAATTTCTGGCACTTTTTTATTTCTCCGATTATAAGGCTTTTTCTTATCAAAACATTTAAACTCTTTTTAATGTAGAATTCTAAGAAATCTTGCCAGTATTTTTTTTTTTAATTTAACCTATTTTTCATTTGCCAGTACACCAATCGCAAGGAAATTTTCTTAAGAGCGAATTTGCGAGTTATTAACCATATTTCTGTAATCAAAAATTTGTTTTAGTACAGATTGTGAATCATTTTAAAAGGCGATTTGCAATCTCTATGAATAATTTTCCCGCTACCGAGCTAAATTTAACATTTAACAGAATTTTTTGCTTGTCTTCTAATAAAATTCAAACTTTTTGAAAATATTTAATAAATCGTCGCGTGCCATTTAAAATTTACTCGCGTGGACACAAACCTACAACTTAATTTAAATTACAACTTTTGACAATCCAGGAAACTTTTAACAAATTTTTATTATCATAATCTGGCATGAGATGAAAATCGATCGTTTTCGATATTTCAATCGAGAATATTTCGTATTATTTTTAATTTAAAATCGATAAGAAGACGTAAATCGATATACCTAATACAACTAAAGTAGTTAAAAACAATTTTAAACCTCTGCCTTTTGTAGTCATCATTTAATTTTTGATTTTTAACCACCAAATCGATTGAAATCAAAATCGATCGTTTTCTATCATATGCCAGAGTAATTACTTTTCGCAACATTTTGAATTACTGACTTATTGAATTTCGGCAAAAAAGTATTTACAGCAAACAAGAACAATATTGGCCAAATATGATTTGATTAGTACTAAAACAAAAAGTACTTTTGAGTACTAAAAACAAAAATTCTTTATTCAAAAGTAATTGTTTTACACGTTGTTGATGAAACAATGCATTTTGTTTATAAAAAGATATTAAATTCAGGTTTTTTGACCAGTTCCCATTCTCCCGGAAATAAAGACAAAATTTCCGGGGAATTTTCGTGACTCTTTGCCCGCAAATTCCCAAACCGCAAATTCTAGACTGTTCTGACCCACAGCCCTAGGGACTAACATTGGGTCTTGAGTGGATTAAAGTCGGCCATATTTTATTTATACTGAAGATCAGAAGAATTTCTTTTAAACTGCTGTGTTATTGTTGCGAGTATAACTATGCATTTTTTTACTTAAATCTGAATTCACAATGCTGGAGTACACCACTCTGCATAGTGAATTTTGTTCCTTTCTTTTTCGCACTTACATATTTTTTGTATTCTTCCATCTCTATTGAAGTATACTACCACTCTGCAGCGTGAAGTACTCCAGCATTGTGAATCCAGCTTAACGTCTCCAGATCAAATCCGAATATAGGTTGTAAATTGTTTAGATTCTTAAAAATGAAAATAGGTATCTTATCTCTCTCGTTTCTTAACCAAAAAACGAAAGACTTAAGACACATACTTAATAACAATTTATCTCAATCTGCTAATTTGCAATTGCTTATATTTATCACACTGATTCTTGTTGTAAAATTAAAAAAAAAAACTAAACTATTTTGAAATTTTTATCTTTCAATTTAGTTTTCGTTTTTTTTTACAGTAAAAACGAAATGCTTAGTCAGATGTTTATTTATTTTGTGCTGAAGGGCAATTACCACAAAACAATAACAAATAAATACATACAAGTTTGAATAGGTTTTGGTAAAAGATGCTTGATTTATCTTTAAAATTGCCAAATATTTTATTTGTTGCCGTTGTTAGAATCAACAATAACAACTAACAAACGTAAGTAGAAACAAACAACAAACAATAGTCTTCACCACCATCACCAACGACAAATAGAGTCAAAAGTCTACTCTTTTTTTATTCAGAGAGTAGGTCAGTGGTAAGCATACAAAATATAACCAAAAAGTTCGCTGGTTATGCTTAACTTAGCGGTCTATCTAAGCATGCAAGTGGGAAAATGGCACAAGTCTTTTTTTTTATTTTTTTATTATAGTATTTATGTATTGTACTCGTTTGTATCTAACAAAAACTCATTCTTCTTTATATTCCATGTGGTTTTTTTTGTGCCAAAAGCTCCCACGTTTCTGGTTTTAGTTCTTTTGTTGTTGCTATTGTTGTTTTTTTTTATTTGTGACATGTTTTAAGGGTCAAGGTTGATATGCGTTCTAATGGCAACAATCACAACAGCAACAACATTATTAAGCTTTTCTACGTTCTTTTTTTTGCGAAAAATCAACGAGGTATTTTATAGAAAATCATGAAAGATGTTTAAGTTGTTTCTTTTTTGTATGGCTTAGAAACAAGCAGAAGTTGTTGCTTTCTTTCTTTCTTTCTAGTCAGCAAACACTTGTTTTGTGATATTTTTATGTTTCTTTCTTCTATGAAGCTGAAATTCAGTTTTCTTCAAAGTTTTCGGGTGTTTTGTAAAGTATTTGTGTCATGACATTGATACAACTTTTTGTTTGTTTGTTTGATTTTCATGTTTTTTCTTTTTTTATTTTGTTAAAGTATAAGAGAACTTTCTTTGGTTATTGGTAACCAAAGAAATCATTTTGTAAATAATTTGGGCTTGTCATTGTTTATTTGATATGCTAATTTTGTGCTCATTATTATCTTAAATTGTTGATGATTATGGAAATTTAAAGGTGTAAATGATTTGATAATGAATTTTTATGTGGATTCAAAATGTAGTTTGTTAGTAGAATTTTATACAAATTAAAATATTTGTCAAATCCCAGCGTGTAAAGTCGAAAATGATTCAAATGAAACACATATTTTTGAAAAATTTGAAATTGTTTTTTGCCGGAAATTGCTCGTTTTTTGAACCAAAACGTGAGCTTCCGAAAAGGAATCAGCAAAAACATGGCTAGTAGCTCAAGTATTTTTAGTTTTAGAAAACAAAATTAATCTGCTTGATTAAAATGAATCAAACTTTTAATCTTCACCGTTTGCACATGCATTTTTTGCCAGTTAAAAGATTTACTTCAAAGTTAAAATAGCCAGGTAGCGCCGATAGCAAACCGGCACATGATGAACATAGAAAATGTCGGCGTTAGAAACATATTTGTCGACAGTGCCAAAATATTTTTGCGGCGTTCATTTTCATTACAACACTAATACAATTAGTAGTCGACTCAAAAAAGTTTGACAAAAGTTTACTACATGACAGTTGTTTGTGTAGTAATCAGTAGTTGTTATTTTTAACTGTAATTACAGTTGTTTTTCTATGGAAAATGCAAAACAATCATTATACCAGTTATTTGAGAAAGAAACTAACGAAAAGTACTGTAATTTAGTAATAGTGGTTTAAACCAGTTGTTATACCCTACACCAGTACGTGGTCAGGGTATAATAAGTTTGTGCTGATGTTTGTAACACCAAAAAATAGACCCACCTAGACCCTAGTATACCGATCGACTCAGAATCACGTTTTATTTCGATTTAACGATGTCCGTCTGTCTGTCCGTCCGCCCGTCTGTCTGTCCATGCATTCTTGTGCGCACTCTACAGGCCGCAAATATTAAGATATTTTGATGAAATTTGGTACACCGACCTCTGTTGGCCCAAGGACGAAGCCTATTGATTTTGGTTAATATCGGTCCCTATTTAGACCTAGTGCCCATATAAGGGTCCCCCCAAAATTGGCTTGGTTACACGCTGCAGGTGGCAATGATTAAGATATTTTAATGAAATTTGGTTCGCTGACTCACATGGTCCCGAGAACAAAGCCTATAGATTCTAGATAGAATCGGTCCATATTTGGACCTATCACCCATATGGGCTATATTTACGTTTTTCTCGTCTTTTATTATTTTATAGAAAATTTTTACACAAGTCCCATTTTAACCCATTCGAATTTCGGATCCAAACATTAGTTGGCTTTTATCCAGGTTGGTGTAGGGTATGTTATATAGACGGCATGCCCGACTTTAGCCTTTTTACTCGTTTTTAATATCACAATAAAAAACTACCAAAACAGTATTTTTACAGTAAACAGTTATTTTTACCGAAAACCAGTTTTCCAAAAATGTTAAAAAATTGATCACCCTAATGTGTTATACTGTTTTAAAACTATATTTTTACATTTAAAGTTTATCACTTGTTACTAAAAATTAGTTAAAAATGATGCTGCAGAAAAAACTGCGAAAATTAGCAGATTTTTTTACTAAATACTAGTAAAATGTGAATAGCAAAATTAAAACTGTGAAATTTACAGAATTTAAGTTACATTTAGGCAAACTTTTAGTTAATTGAAAATGACAAACTGTACTTTAAAATCTTCAAAAAATTTTGCTAAATACTTGTAGACTAAAAAAATAGCAAAAATAAACTGTTAAATCTACAAAATTTTTGCTATTTTTAAGCTAAATTTAGTTGAATGCAAATAGCAGTCTATTCTGCTAAAATCAGCAGAAATATTTGCTAAAAAATTGTAAAATGCTGTTTTCAAAAGGCTCGATTTTTATTTGCATTTCAAAAAAATAATTTGCTATTCACCATTTACGAAAATTTAGCTCAAATTTAACTAAAATTCTGTATATTTAACAGTTTTAATTTTGCTGTTCCTATATTACTAATATATAGCAAAAATAATCTGCTAATTTAGCAGTTTTTTTCTGCAGTATCATTTTTAACTAATATTTAGTAGATTTAACTAAATTTTTTACGGATTTTTTCTATTAGTGTAGTGGTCAACTTTTATATCTATTTTAAACATGTTTGAGTTTAAATTTAACCCACATTTTTTGTGTGTTAAATGCGTGTGCTATTTATTACCTGCACGAATTTAGATTATTTTTCGGGATGCAATGTAGAACATTTATTTTCACAAAACCAGAAATCAATAAACAACATAGAATTCTGAGTTTATTTCGTGTTTGTTTTGTATTTGCTTCAAATATCCAAATGTGGGTCAATTTATATTTTTGTTGTTATTATTATTTAGCATTTATTAAACGATATTTTACATGCATTTATAAACAAACAGTTATTCAGATGCATATGTAAGTTTTTTGGGTATTTTTCTGAGGTGATCTACTTTTACATTTTTTGTATACGAGTAGTATTGTTTTTAATTCGAGCAATGTTGTTTTATAGACAGTTTTAGTTCAGGTCAGTAGTTTCTTTTATTTATTTGTCAACAATATTGACTAGTTGGAAAATATATGCAATTATTGTTTTGACTGATAGTTTAATGATGAATGGAGAAATTTAATTATAAATTACAAATCACATGTGCATGCATATTTAGTGCAAGTTTGTGTTCCAAGTCTTTTGTATTGTGCGTTATTTGAACTTACCACAAAATGGTATTCCTTCTGGTACCCAGGCACCCTTATCGCAAACCCTTCGGGAAGGACCCAGTAATTCAAAGCCTCTTTCGCAAGAATATGATGCTACTGTACCATCTGTTAAATTTGCATTTGAAAATACTACTGTACTGTGTGCTGGTGCGCCTGGAAAGCTACATGACGGTTCTAAAAATAAAAAGAAAATATAAATCAATAAAAACTATATAAATTTTAATTAAAAAAAAAAACTTAACTAAAACTCTTCCTGACACAAATTAAAAATTAAGTAATCTTTTTAAAGAAATGGGTTTATCGTGTAAATGTCATTATATTATTTAACCCAATTTGATACTAAACTCGCCAAAAAGCAAAAAAAAAAAAAAACAAAAATTGACTACAAAAAAGAAAACATAAAATACACGTATGTGTACAATCAGGAAGTATTTTACGGTTGTTATTGGTGCTGATGTTAGTTGATGTTGTTAAAACCACATTAAGAGTCATGTTCAAGCCTTAACTTAAAAAAGAAATATCTGTGAAATTTTATATAATTTTTGTTTCTTTTTTTTTGCATGTAACATAAAAAATTACGCATTTCACTAAGCGTCTCTTTGGTATGTCTGCCAACAATTTATACTTGTTTTTTCTTTTCCTTTTATTTGTCGATTACACAATACCCTTCTTTAGCCAAAAAGGAAGAGATTTTCTCTAGGGAAAAAAAACCTGTAGTTTTAGTTAAGAAATCCAATGATGTAATGGTTAAACAAATATAGCCTTTACACGCATAATAAAATAAAATTAACAAATTACGTTTTTAAAAAGTGTATATACACACATATGATAAGTTACTTTGAACGTAGTATTTAAATAATATTCAAATTAAGCAAAATAAAATATCAAAACATAACAAAATTATCATACTTGTATTTAGACATATTTATTTTTGACATCATCTTTAATTCGTTTTTCAATGAACAATCTTCTTGGTACTTATAAGATATACATATGTAATTTAGTTATTGCTTAATTAAACCTAATTCAATTGTTTTAGAAAAACAAAGAATTAGCTTTTAGTTATATTTTATTTATGTTTTAGGTAAATGTTGTAATATATTGTGTTTTAAGTATCATCTTTTTATAATGATTTCCATGTGTTCTTGTGTAATATTTTGTGGTTATAATAATTTTCATAACAGGATGGGTGTGTCATCATACCGCAAATAATAGCGTATTTGTTTTCTTAACTATATTTTTTTAACTCATGTATTATGAGCTTATATATATATATACACTCAAAAAAATAAGTTAGTAGAAAAATTAGTAAAACGTCTTGTATATCAAGTGTACTAGTTTTCAGCAATTTTTTTGCTGAAATTCCGTTTTCAGCAAAAATTTTAGTTATATTTTTTTTAGCACTAAACTAATTTTGAACTAATGTTTTATTAATTTATTTTGCTACAAAAATTGTGCTGATAACCGCATTCATAGCGTGTACGACAACCAGATAGATAAGATGTAGATGTCGCAGCTTGTCTGGATGTAGTACAGACAACGTAAATGATAAGAAAGAACAACAACTCTACACATATTCTATGTTTAAATTTTCAGCAAATAAATTAACTAAAGTAAAAATTCGTTACAATTTTTTTTGAGTTTTTTTCAATCTACCAATATTCGCAAAAAGTTTAGTGATTTTAGCAAAGATTTTTTTCATTTGCAATCGATTAAGTGTTAGCAAAACTTTTGCTGATAATTACAATTTTTTTTTGGTAAAAATCAGCTCGCTGATTTTCAGCAAACCTTTAGCTGAAATTACCAACTTTTTTGCAAGCACGCTCCTGACTAAAAATTTGCTGGCTCAGCAACATTTTTTGCTGACTTTGCTGACTTTTTTTTTGAATGTAGAATAAGTTATGTATAGACTTATGTTAAATAAGTTTTGTGGTTGAAAGACATTTTATTATATATTTTTTTAAAAATTGTCGCCCTGACTATCTATATTTTCCAAATGCAGAATGCTTAAACAGGGTTTTTGGAGAATTCTGATTCGTTAATTTATTTTCAACCAATCAAAGTGTTTGAAAATATAAATATTTTTGTTGGGTTTTCATACATAACATTAACAAAACCGTCTGTATAAAAACAAGGTCCATTTTAAATTTAAAATACTTTTTTATCGTAAGGCCCTATAATTTTAAATTCAGACAACCATGGCAACCCTGCTTGGCCATTTCATTATCGAGCTTTTTTTTAAGGGAAAATCGAGTGCCACTGTGCAGTCATAGCAATCGTCTAAAAATAAGAAGGAAAGACATTTTTAATAGATGCATAAATTCTTTAGCCATTGACGTGGCGGGATTTTTAAATTTTGGATTTGCATAAAAATTGTACGAGATAAACTCAAAAATTAAGAAAAAATCATGGTTTTTTATTAAAAAAAAAAACAAAGTTGGCAAAAGTTGTCTCTACGTCTACGACTTAATTTTCTAGTTCGCTAAAAACCAAAAAAAAAAAAACAGATCGAAAATCTGTCTACCCGTTTAAGCTTCACAGTGGCACCCGATTTTCTATACATTTGCCCTAACTATAAAAGAGTCGACTTTATTTTTAATCATACAATTTTGTTCATTTTGTGTATGAAAACCCTACAAAAATATTTATATTTTCGAAATTTTTGATTGGTTGAAAATAAATTTATCAGATCATAAATTAATCAGAATGCTCCAAAAATAAATCAAGTCAAAGCATACTGCCAGCCAAAATTTTAAATGAAGTCGACCTTAACAAAAATATACATTTGGAAATTTGAGCGATAAAATTTGTGTTTCAGATTGAATTTTCTGAAAATGTTGATGCAAAAGTTGTGATATTTTTGATAAAATGAAGTTAGTGAAATATGAATTTACATCATGTCCCAGTGTAGAGAATCATTACCAGATATGTGGTTATGTAGCTACATACTTGGTAATGGTAACTAGTTACTTTTGTTATTACATTTCTTATTACCTTTATATGGCGATGTCGCAAAAAATAATGAGTTGTCGTTACATACCAGCATACGAAAAATCAAAAAATATCTCGTTACCTATGTGCTTACCAGTACTGACAAAAATAATGAGTCTAAAAATAGATTTTCTAAAAAAGAAATTGTATAAAAAAATATTTTTTATTGTATTTTTTTTTTAAATAAAATTTGCTGGTGCGGGAATCGAACCTGGGTCTACAGATTGCCAGTCAACAGCTCTACCATCTGAGCTATATCGACATGTAATATTTAATAGATAAAAACACAATTGACCTGCTGCACACAAGTAAGCTTACTCGCCAACATACAAAAAATCAAAAAATATGTGGTTACATATATCCTTACCAGTGTTTAAAAAATATTGAGTCTAAAAATAGATTTCAAAAAATTTTCAAAAAGATCTAAAAAATTATTTTCTATTTTAAATAATGATAAAAATAAGTAATTATCAGTAACTCATTATTATATGTTTTAAAATAATACAGAAAGTAAGTGGTTGTCATTACTGGTAGTCCAAAAAATAATGATATGTCATTACCGTTTCTACACTGGGGTGTTAAGAGTTTCCAAATCCGATTAAGGGATTTTACTATATTTGCAAAATATTGTACACTCAAAATAATACGTCTGTTGGCTGGACAGAAAAATGTTGATACTTTAACAAAATTAATTCCTGTTTTTTGGCATAAAATAAAATTTGTTGATTTTAACAAATTCTTTTGTTAAATTTAACAAATCTAAATTTAAATAAAAATTTTGTAAAACTACAGTTTTATCTATTATTATACTGAGTCGTAGAATTTATCCAATTTTAGGGTCTCGGGACCCTCCCCGGGCCTAGTCCATATCATGTGAGGGCATATAAGCGCACTCGAATGGAGCAAACATTTTTGTCCGTTTTGCTCTATCTCGCTTAGTTTTTGAGATATGGGCCATTTTATGAAGTGGAAAATTTTTATTAAAAATTTCCGAGGGTCCAAGGCCCCGCCAAGGTCCATTTTTGGATAGAGGTACCCCCTTTCGCTGAGGTTACACGGTTAGGGGTAGTCGAAATTTTTATCAATTTTGCTCTATCTCTCTTAGTTTTCGCGATATGGACCATTTTGACAGATTTTTCTACTGACGTATTATTGTAAGTGTAGGAAAATAAGTGAAGTTTTCACTTGAATTGCAATTATATCCTAGATCCTTTGCCTAATCAAAATAAGTTGTTATGTGTCTAAATACCCAAAGGTTGTTCTTTTAAATCAGGGTTGGCAGATAATACCGCTAAAATACCGTTATCGATTCAAAACCCTTTCAACTGAAATACCGTTACCGAAATACCCGGAATACCGTTATCCTTAAAATACCGTTACCGAAATAAATGCAATAGCGTTACCCTAACGATAACCGCATTCGTTTCGGTTACCATCCATGTGTTAAATCATATTAAGAATCATCCGTGGTTTATTCAGCTATATGAATAAATAAGAAATTTAAACGAAAAAACTAACTTTTTGCTAAAAATTAAATTTGCGAATATTTTAAAAACTAGAGCTAATTTTAAAATTTGGTGTTCACATTCGTGGTATTCATCCTAAAATCTATCAGAATTGATATGTCGCATGCCCGATGCATTTTTAGTGTTATACTGTGTAATAGTAAATATGGTGAGGTAAATTATAACCTAACACAGTTTCTGAGAAAACAGGGAGGATATAGAAGCTATATGTCCAAGATTTTCGAATATCGAGGAGATGTTAGCGCCACCTATTTAAAGCCGATCGGCTTGGGACTCTGATTTTTGATATTGTGGTAGCCATATTCTGAAATAGCACAATATCAACACTGTTTCAAGACTAGTGGACTCTGACTTGACTGAGGTACCGTGGGGAAGTTTGTTGAAGAGGGAGGTGGTTTCAGTCGGTAAGAAACTGACGTACTCCGAAATACATAGTTAAATTGGACAACTGCTTACATTTCTTAACGAGAAATCACCCACGAACTCTTTTCATTTTACTTACATTCACACACGTTCATACATGAATTAATTAAGAAAGAAGAGGACAAAATTAAACCATTATAAACTCTAGCAATAGAACTCAGTTGTTATGTTACGAGACCTTAGTGTGTTTTGATACTCATCAAAAGTATTGTTTTCAAATAAATAAATAATAAAGAAATAATAAGCGTATTTTTTGATCACCTGGATTTAGAGTTAAAAAAAAAATGGATTTATTAAATCCAAAAAAAAAAGTTGCATTTATTTATCTGGGTTTACATATAGCAATAAAAATGCAAATAAATGAAACAGAATATTATTTTAATGTCAGAAAAAAAATACGAATAAAAATTAAAAGAGAAACAAAAAAATTCCAAAACTAGAAAATACATATTTTCCATCTTGGACATGGAGAAATAACTGAAATAGAAATGGCAATTTTTCACTCTACTGTAAGTAATTTAATTAAATCCAGTAAGCGAATATTAAATTAAAGTGATAAAACTGAAAAGGGCAGACTGTTTATCGCTGTTTTATAAAAAATATAATTCAAAATTAAAAGTTCAAGTAAAATCCTTCATCATTGAATTCGGTATTAAAAATTAGGGTGAAAGAAGTGTCACATAGAAAATTATTTTTAAAATAGGGAGAATCTAATCTGGTTTTATTAAGTCCAAGTGATTAAAAAATGCGGCTAATGTCTACAAAAAATTATTATTATAATGACTAGGGCAAGGAATTTCATGCAAATGCATGAATCATCAAACTCAAAACAAAATTGCACCGATTTGTTGTTGCATATTTTTACATATTTTGACTTCAAGTGCATATTTAGTGTCTTTTTAATGCATATTTGGAGCTTTTTAAAGCATATTTGTGCAAATATTTAATTTTTAGTAACATTTTTTAAATTGTAAAAAATAAAAAAAAATTATACGATGCGATACAATGAAAATGAAATTTTTTTTTCTTTATTACTAAATCAAAAAATTTTTATAACCTTATTCACCTAAGCAATAGCCTCTAGTTCTGTGTCTATTTGCAAAATAACTATCTTACATATATTTTTATGTTTTAAAGTGCTTTATTTTTGCAAATATAATCGTTTTAAGTGCATATTTTTGTTTGTTTTTAATGCATATTTGTCTTGTTTAGCCGCATTTTTAGTCGCACATTTTCGATTTTTAAGTGCATGAAATTCCTTGCCCTAATAATAACCTTATGTTCAATAAAATTTCAATATTTTATTGAATAAAATAAAATTATTAATTCAAAATGCGTTTAATGATTACAATCGTTGCGTTTAATTTAATATAAACTTTTATTTTAATCAACACGTATTCTAATGATGACTTAATACTTCACACATAGAATATTTAATTAAGAATGTAGGTACTAAATATATAAAAATAAGACAACAATTTGCTTAATATAACAAATAACTTTAAAAATTTTATGTTAGAACAAAAATATTTGTACTTATTGGTATTTATTGTTAAATGTTTGTAAGATATTTGCAACTATTTTATGGTTTTAACTTTGAAAAATAGCGCTTTTTAAGATGATCGTGATCATCTATTGTGTTTTTTCTTGTTTTACATATTATTTTTGTAAAATGTTTTGTTGTTGTAAACCGCAAATTTACACATGTTTAAAACAAAAACAACAAAAAAAAAAACCCACAAAAAATTATGTGTAAAGTAATAATAATAAATTTAAGGAAACCAAAAAAGCAAAAATAAAATCAGAAACATTTTAGCAACATCGTTAAAATGCCTTGGCGTATTTTTGCAATACATACAAAACTTTTCAAAAGAATTTGTTGTTAAAACATTTACATGGAATTCTTTTTAGTTGTACACTGTATTATTTGAGCAAACATGCAAAAAAATAATTAAATGGAATTGGGGCATAAATATGTCACTATATTTTGTTAAAGAATATATTTTGAAGTTTTGAATTTAAGCACCAGAAATTTAATGAACTATAAATTTATGCTATTTGCTAGAAAAAATAAACAAAAGACTTAAGAAACGAACTTTGTTATTGATAAGAACAAATGGAAAGACCTGAGAAACAATTGTTGTAATTACATATATGATTATTTATCTAACAAGTTTGAAATATTTTGTTCTTTTTCAAAAGAAATCCGTTTCTATGTATTTATAAGTATGTACTGTTTCCCATTATTTTGCTATAATCGATTAATTGCTAATTAAGTCATTCTGCTTTATAAATTTTTCACAATTATTTCCGTTTTGTTAAAAGTCAAACTAATATGACAATCATAAATTATATATGCATCAAGTGGAACACTACTGGCTGTTGTTTTTTTTTTCTTGTATTAATGTTGTTTGTTTTTTTTTCTACTAACATTATGATTAATGTGTGGGAATAATGTTGTTTTACACTAAACACTTAAATGTCTTTAGGAAAGTGCCATAAAAGATACAAGTGAAATTGAAGCTAATCTAAATTCATCATCCAGAACATTTACTTTAAGAAAACAAATTTCATATTCTGAAAACAAGCTAAATAGAGTTATGAAGTAAAACAAAAAGAAAATAAATATGTTAACAACTCCCACGCTGTGCAGGCAGTCTATGAATCTAAAAAAAGACTTAGGGCCAGTTTTATAATCAGAACTTAGTACGAATTTTTACTCAAATTTTACTTAAGCAGAAAATTTTTCAAATGAAATTTCTTACTTAAGTAAAATTTCGTATTTAGTGATGACTATAAACCTGGACTTTTTACTTAAAGTTTTACCTAAAACAATTATGTTTATATTTATCTACATTTTTTTTTACAAATTGTTAAAGCTGATAATGATACTAGTAGAAGGTTTATTATTTTAAATAATTATTGTTAAAGTATATGGGGCAGTCCATGCAAAATCACCGAATTTTTGCCCCGACCCTCTTCGATTTCGCTAATTTTTCAACCTCCACACCAATTTTCAGCATTTTATTCGGAAGTGGTTTTGAGTAATATTTATTTTTTAATTTTTGAGCAAAAAAAAAAAAGTAGTAGTATCTTTAAAAAAATTTTAGAAATAATTCTCACTTAGTTAATAACGTTTAAAAATTTAAATCGACTGTAAGTGTAATTTTCAGTAGAATTATTATCTCAGGTGTAGTTACGAAAACTATGCGTTGACCACTTTTTTATATTTTTCTGAACAAAATTTAAAAAAACTCAAAATTAAAAAAATTACAAAAGAAATCCCATCTTTGGTCATACCTTGGAGAAAGTTAGCGTAATCCAAGAGAGAGAAAAATTTATATCTGAATATTTATAGATCTTAGAAATGAAGCTAGATTTATTACTGTTTAATTTTTTTCACGATTTTAATAAATTATCCCATTTTAACCCTACAATGGTCTGGGCGAATTGCAATTGCTTAAATATTTTCCAACCAATTTTCGGTGTTTATGCCTTTTTAGAAAAGTAATTTAGTATAGATTATGATTCTGAAAATATTTGAATTAAATAACACAGTTACTTAGGCGACAGTATTAAAAAAAAATTTTTCCTCCTTGTAAGTCGTATTTCCAAACTTTGAAGGCCAAGGATAGCTAACAAATTTCTCGATTGAGCGAAATTTTTCTTGGATTAGTTTTTATAGTAACCTCACAAAATATGCCACGGGGAGCGGGTTTTAAAGTCGCACATACAACGAAGGGCCAGTCTAATACATAGTGTCATAAAAAAATTTCAATATTCGAAAAATAAATAGAAGAAATTCCGCTCACGTCTCGAACTATGGCTTGAAAGTTGAGTAATATAAAGTAGAATTTATTAAAAAAATTAAAGAAAGTTGAGAATTACTTTGAAAAATTAAAAAAAAAATTTTTTCTAAAACTACCCTACGGGAAATTTTAACAAACTGTCACCGAATTGGCCCCTTTATATGAAATATACTGGTCACTTTTACATGGCGTTGTCATAGGAGGGGGAAATTGACCCCTTGTGACATGTCACAAGGCAAATCCCAGGACAGGTCCCTGAACTTTGTTTTTTATGAGAGTTTAGTAACCTGTCCTAGGATTTGTCTTGTGACATGTCACAAGGGGTCAATTTCCCCTTCTATGACAACGCCATGTAAAAGTGACCAGTCTATTTCATATAAAGGCGCCAGTTCGGTGACAGTTTGTTAAAATTTCCCGTAGGGTATATTTAGAGCCGAACAAAATGATACCCTATATTTTTAAGATGTCGATATTTATCACTGGTCCATAGTTAATTGAAAAGTTTTTGCAGAAAAATTTTAAAAATTTATTATCACAACCAGTTTGGAGTAAAAGATTAAAAAATCGTTTGGAAGTTGCTTTGAATACGTACCAAAACGTACCAAAAACTTAGCGAAATCGAAGAGGGTCGGGCCACAACTTCGGTGAATTGGCATGGAATGCCCCATATGTATATTAAAATTTACTCTAGCTACCACTGTATGACTTTCGAAAATTATTCATTTTAGATGATATAAGATTATTTTTTTGATTTTTTATTGGATGTGTTTGTTTCATATTTGAAGTGAAAGTGATATTGTTTACACAAATCAGCGATGCCAGAAGTTATTTTAAAAATTCTCTTCGCTTATTGTCAGAATTTCACTTTTTGCCTACACCCAACAGATGTGTCCCTGCATTTTGCCTTACATCTTACACCAGTGTAGTCTGTAGGGTGATCGGTTATTCGAAATTTTTGGAAAACCGGTTTTTGGTTTTTCCAAATATTTGTAATCACATAAGGCACATTAGAGAACATGTTCTTCCGATTAGAAGGACAATATGACAAATATTCATACAAAAAGTAAACAAAAAACTCTAGAATGTCAAATAAAAAACCCAAATTTTTGCTAATGATTTAACCTGGTATTGTTACACCATTGTTTAGATTAAAAAAAACTGGTTTCGGTTTATCAAATTTGAAAAAAATCGGTCAACCGGTTGTAAAATTTAAAATTATATTTGAACATTAAGCGTGCGACCTATTGATACAGGTCGGCGTTAGGCATGTGTCAAGTTCGACAAAAATAATGTGAAGCAACAACAATTTTGTAAGTTGACGTCTGAATTTCTGTGATTTTGGGAGAGGGGTTAAAAATTTTAAAACTGACCCAGCAAAAATGAAAAGCTTCCGAAAACATAAAATTTTTTTCCTTTTTTTCCTATAAAGGTGGCTAAGGACGTATATTTTTAACAATAGATTTCGTAAATTGACAGTTTCTAATAAACTGAAGCTAAAACAATACATTTAAAACAACCGGGTATTCGACAACAAAAAACGGGTTATTCGACATTTGAAATATCAACCAATGGCCATTGACCTCAAGTATCCCGTTCTAGTATTTACCCACCAGATATCAGTTACTACCACCCTAATATACCACCCTAATGTCAGAAAATTAAAGCTCGCAAAAGATCCTTAAATTTTTGCTAAGGAAGTTTTTCGATAAACCCAGTAGAATTTTTTTTTTATATTTTTGAATGCCGAACGTAGGAGTCGCCGTTTTAAATTGTTTTCATTGGATTTTTCCTTTAATGCGAAACACTGCTCTCCCCGAGGTAAAAAAATCGATATATCACACTTTAAAATTCGACTTTAAATGCCGAAGCTATAACGAAAAATTAAAAAATGCGAACCCTACGTTCGGCAAAAAAAATTTGTTTTTGGAATTGCCTTGCAAAAATACTTTATATTTAAAGGTGCACGAAGCACTTTTTTTGCCTGTAAGGTGGTACGGTCTAATGAGTACGGGAACGCTTTTGGGTAACCGAAGTAAAGTACACGAAAAATACATATTTTTAGCAATGATTTATCCTGGTAACTCAAGACAGCTTCAAAGCACTTCCGTACTGAAATTGTGTGAAATTTATTATTGTTTGAGCTGTTTCAGATTGTTTCGGTAACAAATCTGTGCTATTTTTCCTAAAAAATTCCCTTATAAAGGGAACTTTCTCTACAATTGGCATCACTGACACACATTCACGCTCTTTAAAAAAATATGTTGAATGGCTTTGTTATTTTACCTTCAAAATAAAAATTAATATAACATACAAATTATAATTATTTTGTAGATACAATTATGTTATTGTTTACTTATGATGAGTGTTGAGAGACCGTAACAAATGTTGTGATGATATTTAAATTGTTTCTTTAAATTATTTTTGTGTTTTGATATACATATACCTACGTATGTACCATGGGGGTGCTTAAAGTTTACTCTTTTAAGTTAATTCCAAAATGAAATTGAAAGTATTTTTACAATGCATCTGCTGGTTTGAGTAGATATTATTTTAAAATTTATAGTTTTATTGAGTTAAATAACTTAATTTATTAATTAATTAATTTAAGTTTAAGAGATTAAGAAAATTTTTGTATTTTTTTTTGTAATAAAGTTGGAAGTTTAAAAAATTCAAATTTCGAATGTGTTTTTTGGTAGGAAGCAGAGACAAGGGATAAGGAGCAAAAAAGGCGACCGCTACGTTCGGCAACCAAAATATAAAAAAAATTCTACTGGGTTTATCGAAAAACTTTCTTAGCAAGAGTTTAATGATTTTTGGCGAAATTTAATTTTCTGACATTTGGGTCGCACATTAGGGTGGTAGCAACTGAGATCTGGTGGGTAACTACTAGAACGGGTCAATGGCCTTTATAGCAAAACAATGGTTGATTTTTCAAATGTCGAATAACCCGTTTTTCGTTGTCGAATACCCGGTTGTTTTAAATGTATTTTTTTAGCTTCAGTTTATTAGAAACTGTAAATTTACGAAATCTATTGTTAAAAATATACGGCCCTTAGAGCAAAACACTGGTCTCCTCGAGAGAAAAATATCGTTGTATCACACTTTAAGATTCGATTGTAAATGCCAAAGATATAATGAAAAATGTAAAATGGCGCCTCTACGTTCGGCAAAATAAATTTTTTTTGAAACCTCCTTGCAAAAATACTTCATATTGGAGGGTGTACGGCGCACTTTTTTTTTGCCTGTAAGGTGGTACGGTCTATGGTATATATTTAGTTTCTGCTTTAAGGAGCCTAAAGAAGAATAAAACAAAAAACAGTAATACAGTAAGTCGGCAGTAAAAAGGTTTTTAACAAATCTGTTCTAAGTAATTCAAATAATAGTAACACATTTGGATAAATTGAATAAATTATTCTATTGAGCCAACAGACATATTATTTTAAGATATGTAAATAAATTTTTTAAATATGCTCAAAATAACATCCTTGTTATTTATTATTTAAATATTTAAATTAGTTTTATCTTAAGCTACGGGCATTTACCCATACGATTGTAAACAATTAAGTATTAATAAATTAAAATATTTTAAACTAGCTACCGTGAGAATTTTTCAAAATATCAATATCAGTTGCAAAATAAAATATAACTTTATTTCATAATCGAAGCATAGAAATTTATATTAAATGTGACAAAAAGTAATAAAAACTTGATTCACGTTTATTAACATTTATGAAAAGTAATTATAACTCAAACTTGATAATATACATACAACATGCAATTGATTACTAATTAAGGTTGTAACAATGTAATGAACATTTACACACATACATATGTACAGTATTACAACATTTACAGCAAAATGAAAAACAATTTAAGACAATTATATATAAAAAAAAAATATATATTGTCATGTTTAAAATGTGTTTGAACATAATGCTTTGAGTAAAATAAAAATATATAAAAGTTGTTTATATGCGAAAATTATTTATATATTTTTTAAATTTCATTGATAACGCTTTACTTCACAGAAGCAAGACAATACTTAACATAGTTTATACGAGCTTTCAGTTAGAGCTTAAACAATGTTAAAAATGTTGTAAAATATGAACAGACTATGACAAACGACTGTATTTACTTGCTGGCAAATATAATAAACTTTTGCAAGTAAAAACAACTAACGTATATTGACAGTAGTGGGAATTGGGTTAAAAAAAAAACATAACCCAACCTAATTCTCAACAAAATTTAATGTATGCATATTCATTTGAGATATATTAAAATAATTTGCATATAAATACGAAATTTAATGAAATTTGCTGAATTTAACTTAAATTGAGAATTTAGGAATATATATTTAATAATTTTATTGTTTCACTTCCTGAAATTATTATGCAAAAGAAAATATTTCTGCCTTAAGTCTTTTGATTTACTATTGCACATTGTTAAAAAATATTTTAAAATTGTTTACTTTTGATTTGAAATTTATATTTTGAAAATGAAAACTTTCCGCATTGAATGGCCAGATTAATAGACAATGAAAGGAAAAGTTAGTAATTTGTAAAATAGAACATTTTTAATGATTATATCACTTTCGCATAAATTATAGCTGTTTTATATCATAATTGGGATTACAATTTCATTTGCATTACAATTGATCAATTCCAGTGAATTTTTTTTATAATTAATTAAAAACCACTTTTCTAAAACATTTTATTTTGATAAATGAAGAAATTAAAAAAATATGAAAAATTCTCATATTTCTTATTTAAATGTTCGCTATTTCGTCAAGTTTACATTACTATAGGCTGATCCATCTAGACTACTGAACAGCGTATACTTGCAAGAACTTAATAAAATAGAATATCTATAATGTTTATAGTTCCGAAATTTTACATTCTTGTCTTAATTTCCCTTTTTTCCAAAACAATTTTTTTGAATACAATTCAATTGGAATTGGTTGCTTTGATGCATTGATGTACATCTCATTAAGCAATGACAATTGAAAAAAAATTCATTATTATTGAATTGTAATGAAATTTTGTGACATTGGCATTGACATAAAGTAATGTCAATGAAAAATTCCCAGATATGTTTTACATAATAACAATGAACTGAAGTTAAAATTTTAAAACATTACAATTCATCTTCAGTAATACAAACACTCATAGAAATAAATCTGTAAAAATAGCAGAAAACGCAACTAAAAATGATGTTGCAGAAAAAACTGTTAAATTAGCATATTTTTTTGTGTACTAAATACTAGTAAAATAAGGACAGAAAAAAACTGTTATATTTACAGAATTTTAGTTATATTTAAGTTAATGAAAAAGAACAAATTGTATACTGCTGCTGCTCGATTTTTATTTGCATTTAAAAAAATTTAAAAAAGAAACTTCAAAAATTTAAAATGTTTTCGTGATTTTTATTTGCTTTTGACAAAAATTTAACTCAAATATAACTAAAATTGTGTATATTTTACAGTTTTATTTTTGCTGTTCCTATCTTACAAATGTATAGAAAAATAATCTGCCATTTTAGCAGTTTTTCCTGCAGCATCATTTTTAACTAATTTTAAGTAGTTTTAACTAAATTTTTTACAGACTTTTTTCTATTAGTGTACCTCCCTTACAAAGGGCGCTATGCACTAATAGCTACGTTTTTTTAATCTTATCAATTTCTGATGAATTAACATCTTATTTACTCACATTATGTATGAAAATAAAGTTTTTATGTATTGGTTGCCGAACGTAGGGGTCGTCCCTTAAATTTTTTTCATTGTATTTTTCGTTTATAGCTAAAACATTGGTCTCCTCGAGGAAAAAAAATCGATATATCACACTTTAAACTCCGACTTTAAATACCGAAGCTATAACGAAAAATTGAAAAAGGCGACCCCTACGTTCGGCAACCAATACATAAAAAAAATTTCTACAGGGTTTCTCGAAAAACTTACTTAGCAAAAGTTTAATGATTTTTTGCGAGTTTTAATTCTCTGACATTAGGTTAGTACATTAGGGTGGTAGCAACTGAGATCTGGTGGGTAACTACTAGAACGGCATGCTTGAGGTCAATGGCCCTTAGAGCAAAACACTGGTCTCTTCGAGAGAAAAACATCGATGTATCATACTTTAAGAATCGACTGTAAATGCCAAAGGTATAACGAAAAATGTTATATGGTGACCCCTACTTAACTTGTTCTTAGCTTTTTACTTCAGACTAAATTTAACCTGAACATTTAATAATATCACCTAACACAATTAAAAAAAAAAAACAGTATGTATTAAAGAAATAAAAATCAGAGAATGCGGTCAATTCTAAAATAAACCGTAATCAATGACCGAAATTATATTGAATGCTTTAGCTTGGAAGCCCATGTGTTTGTTGTAAGAAAGTATCTGTATGTGTGACTGTGTAAACATACAAACAGTAGAAAAAGAAAAAATCATACAGAATAAATGGGAGTCGTGCGTTTCCACATTTCCGCATGATTATAGAGTATGGTAGACGTTTGTGTAAACAGCAACAACGATGCAAACGTTACGCTTAAATGCTAACCAAGTTAAATGAATGGTTAGCTGTTTATACGATACCAACATTGAAACACACATATATTTTATGTGGATAAATGCTATTTCTTAGTTTAATTCTGCTTTCAACAGCAACACCACCACCATACAATTATACCTACTGAAATGGAGAACTGAAGTGAAGAAAAAAAAATCGACAACAGATAAAATCTGGCTCACTTGAGGAACCTGTTACTCAATGGAAGTTAGTAAAGTAACATTGATGTGTATGAACATATTCGAACGAACAAGTACAAGTAATTCTTAAAACAAGTAAGACTTTTTACTAAGTTTATGTAACTGTTTTATAGTGTTTTTTTTTTGTATTGCTGCCTTCTTGTTTTTTTATTTTTTTAGCTATACATATGGCTATAACAAATCAAATACTAATAAAGTAAAAAAATAAATAAATTTATTAAAAAACAAAACTGCAGAAAAAAGTCTTGAAAAACTACCACCTTAAGCAGTGGAGATTTTTTCATAGTTGCTTATATTCTCTACTTGGTTGTTAGCAATCTTGTTAAACCGTTACTAACAGTCGGTAATGTTTTTGTATTGTTTTTGTTGTATTAGCCTCCCAACTCTTTTGCAGTTGTATTTTCTTTTATTTCATTATTATCATTCATAATTCATGGTGGTGGCAATTATTTATTTATTTTTGTTGTTATTAAAGTTAAGAGTTTTTAAATTTTTGATGGGTTATTTAATGAGTATGAATGGTGATTTTTATAAGCAATTAATTTGCAACCATATATCAATTAACTTTTTATTTGTAGCAAAAACGAAACATGAACAGCGAACATAAATAAGGTGGTTTTGTTTGTGTTACGTTGAAAAATACTATAAATCACTGAAAATTCAGAGAAATTTTCAAGTGAGAATTTGTTACTATTAATATTTATTAAATTGTCATAATAATTAATTATGCTGGAATAGATTTAAGAATTGTTATTAAAAACGAAAGACTTAAGCAACAAACTTGAAATATAAACTAGAAACTTTAGAATATATTTTTCCATTACACTAATAAAAAATAGTTGTAAAAACTTTTGCTAATCCTACTAGAAATAAATTAAAATAAACCTGCAGATTTAGTGATTTTTTCTAAATATTATTCAGATATGAACCACAAAAATAAAAACGTTAAGTACAAAAAAACATTATAGTTATGTTTGAGTTAAAGAACAGTGTAGAAAATTGATGATCTTTGCTGAGGGAGGCAGAAGTAAAAGTCGACTGCTGTTTTAATAAGTCGACTGTGCTGAAATTGTATTGGCTATCATGAAAATGGTCAACTTTTTTAAAATAACAAATAAAATCTAATATGACAATATCATATTAGAATTTGGACTTAAGGTAGAACAATATTCTAACTAAATATATGAAAATATAGGAAGTCCGAAAAAACAATTTTTGTATTTTTTAATGCAAAAATTAAAATAATTATTGATAGTGTATGTGAAAATGTCAATTAAATGAAAATCAAATATATTGTGACCGTCTGTGCTCGGCTTAAGAATTAGAAATCGGTTAAGAATTATTCCAGTTATTACAAATTCCCCAGGCCATTATTGCGTCAGAGGTGACTTGACTATGAAAGCCAATAACAAGTTTTATTTGGTTTTGTCTAATCCAATGTACTTTTTTATTCTTAAGACCCAAAATTACTTAGATATTATTTTTTGTCTCCCGATGATAACCCCAACCCATTTCTAGATATGGTCAAACGTGTTATTTTTTTTTTGAAGCATTTTCAGAAATTCAATTTGAATTTTTTGAAAATTTTGTTACAAAAATTTAAAAATTAAAATATACTGCACGTATTCCTATTTTAATGTAGCGATGATAGCTATTTAACTTCAGCGAATTTGGAGAAAATCTGATTTTTTTGTAATACTCTTGTCCATTAGGAAAAACTTTTTTACTGTTGTTGAGTTCCAGTAAACAAAATATACTTTTTTTAGTCCAAGTCAAACCTCACGATCAGTTAACGGTTATATATGTATATCTAAGCTGCAAATTTTATTAAGAAAACTTATAGTTAGTCACTGATGGGAATAGTTGTAGTGTAAGTTAAACATTATTGTAATTGAAATATGTTTAAATACAGAAAAAACGAAAGAAATAATGATTGTATTCTGAAAATTATACCGAAATTAGACAATATTTTTCGCTTATCGCTGAGGTCAAAGGTGAAAATTATGCACATTTTAGATTTTTCAAAATTCGCTAGAACTTACAAATTATTTCGACACATTTTCATGAAAAACTCAAAATATCCATAAATTTGGGGTTTGACCTCGACTAAAAGCGAGGAAAGTGGTCTGATTTTTGTTAAATTTTCAGAATGTAATCTTTATGTGATGATGTGAGTCAAATATGGCGAATTGCGTTTAAGGAAACTAAATAAAAGTAATAAAATTTTACTCTATTATCCAAACGATCCAAAAACCCAATTTTATTGGAAAATCGCTAAATATAAATAGCTGCCATCATCCAATTAAGCTAGGGTTATCCTTAAAGTGCAAACTCCAAGTTTTTAAGTTTTGTTTAACAAATTTACAAAAAGCTTAAATTGAAGTTTTGAACATCCTTAAAAAAATTAGCAATGTTGGACTGAGTTAGAGTTATCCCCGAAAAACAAAAAATCAAATCTGAGTAATTTTGGATTTTAACGATAACAAAATATGTAGGATTAAAAATAAAAAAGGAAAAATAATACTTGTTCTTGTTATAACTGGGATATATCGAACCGATTTATAATTTCTTTATCAGTTTTGAACACTAATAAAATTTTTAGTTAATTTCCTTATTCGATTATTACCAATTTCCATATATAAAGGGAGAAAATTGTACCCATCCATCCCTTAAAAACGGTTTTCGAAATTTTTTTATATAAATTAGATTATCTCCAATGTGCATACAGAATAAAGCAAATAATAAAGATAAATAACATAGATACAACTCTATATTTTAATAATACCATTTTTCACAAATAGCGAGCGCTGTAACTTCCGCTTAGCTGTGCCAATAACTGAACCCATTTGCGTGCACTCATCTAAAATTAAACCAAAATTTAGTAGATTTAATAGTATTTTTTGCTGTTTATATATTTTTTTATATTTAGCAAATATATTCTTCTGATTTTATCAGTTTTTTCTGCAAGGTCCTTTCGAACTAATCTTTAGTAACTTTTCTGCTATTTTTACAGACTTATTTCTGCAAGTATGAAAATTCCTTTTAGATAAATAAATTTAAAATTTAGCCGACAATTGAAATTTTATATGGGACAGAACAAATTTGTCAGTTACAGTCCAAGTTAGTAGTTAACTTAATAATAGACTTAAATTTTACTTATGTTAGGAAATTTTGCACAAAATTTCCTACTACAGTAAAATATTAGGTAAATTCCCACACGCAAAAAATAATCTATGCTTATTAGGGCGGATCGATTTGTAGGGAGGCAAAAATAATCGCTAAACTGACAAGGAAAATCGTATTCTAGGGATCAAAATAAGAAACTTTGCCCGAGGAACCATACCTCTAAAACGAATTCTGATGTACCAACTTTTGACCCGTAGGGTCAAATTTTGAAAAATCCCACTTTGACCCATTTAGAGTGCCCCAATCGAGTCCAAATGTATGACCGACCCCCACTTACTTTGGACGGCCGACCCACCCATGCCTGTGGCACACCCCCTGGAACCCCCTGGGGGGTTCCCCATACAAACATTTCAAAAAATCACCATTTTTGCAACTTTACAAATTGGTGCTCAAATGTCCCACAAATCTGGATGGGAATCTTCCATTTTAGGTATAGGATGTGTTCAGCGAACTTATATAAAACACTACGCGGAGTATTTTTGTGGAACATTTTAACCCTCTAACTCTTCAGCTTAGAGTAACTTAACATATTTTGATGTGCGTGAAAATGGAATAAGTCAAAAACTAAGGAAAGATAACAAAAACTAAAAACTAATAAATATACATGTAGTTTTCTTATTAACTGACACAAAATAATTTCGAAGTACTTGGATAATTATACACTTTTTATTTTTTCCGTGTCGCAAGTGCTGGCTATAATACTGGCCCTAGATATTAGTAGTTGACAACAACTGATAGTTACAAAATTTGAAAACTACTGACATAATCCATTTTGAATTGATGAAATTTTTAATAAGAATGTGAAATATTTCTGTTTAAATTATACATAATTATACTACGCGCCCAGGGTAACGGATGGTTTCAATCGATTTACTAAGGCCGTCATGATATATTTTTGAGAAAGTTCGGCATAGAAATTTTTACAAATATTCAAAAGAAAATAAGAGAATATTGTTCGACATCTACGACTTAAGATCGCACATAGTTTTGTTTGGAAATAATTGCAATATTTTAAATATTCTTTTGTAGGTTTGCAATACCAGAAACTGATTGTAGCTGCTAATCTTAAACACATAAAAAGAGTTTTAAAAATCCATTTGTTTGATGAACATTTAAGTCGTATTGTATATAATCTTATTGATTACAGCTGACAACTAGATTATTTACGTCTCATTTACACTACCCGGGTACCCTGTACGCGGCCAAAAATAGATATAAGAAGCTTGTAAGAAAATAAAAGAAGATTACAAAAATGACAAAAATATTTCTACAAACTGGAATTGGTAGGCTAAAAATCTGAAGTCATCACCTTATAGAAATTTATACAAATAAATTTTGGAATAAATACGAACCCAGCAAAATTTTCTGTTTCAGCACAGAGGAAACTGATTCATTGTGTCTACCGAGTTTTTTGCCAACCGAGTAGTTCCAGTAAGGCCAACAGAAACTCGTCAAAGTCAACAAAATTTCGGTTAGAACAATATATTTTAATTGTGTCAGCAATGCATTTAATTCCGACAACCAAGTAACTCGGTTGTTGCAATAAAATTATATAGTTCGCAAGAAATTCAGTTGTCATAATGAATCTGTTTTTTCTGTGAAAGAATCAATAGTAGAACAATTAACTTTTTCTCATACCCCATAACTGTCAGTTCGAACAACGATTACTTTTTTTTGTTGCCACAAAAACAACCACTTCTATCTCCCCAAAGTTGAAGCGGTTCCCCTAAGTTCTGGCACTAGTTCTAGATTTGACTCTTCGTTAGTTATACCTTATAATTGAATTCCGTGGAAGGGGTTCCCAAACTAATTCATTGAATCGGTTCTAGTGGAACCATTTGTATAAGTGATGTGATTGGCAACTGATTAGAAAATTTTTTCTGGGTATGTATGAATAGTTTAAGTAGGTCATTATAGTAATATATTAATTTTTGTTAAGACAAGAAGAAGAAATATAACAACAAAAAGAAAAAACATAAGTCAAACAGTTAGTCAAGCAAAAAAAAAATATACAGAAATAGTAAGAAAACAGAAAAATAGACAAACTCACACAAATACATAGATGAAACGACAGTTAAAAATAATGAAATGGAAAAAATTGAGATAAACAACGTTTTTTCTTTGTAAATTATGCAAATTATTATTAACTGTTTAATATGAAGAATATTTTTCAAAATTCTTTTTAAAATACTCAAGCCAACTATTTAATAGCCCAAAAGCAGGTCTGTAATTTTAAGCATAAAATTTTAATTAAAGATTAAAATTTAAAATAATAAAGTTGTAGATTTATAAAAAATTATGTGTTTTTAATATATCGCAAAAAATTCTCAATCTTATTGATCTAAAAGCGCTTACACTTTTAAGACTTAAAATATTTAATTAATCAGACTTTCTCCATACAAAATGGTTATTATTTGATTAATCGAACAATTTTGTTGAAAAATTGTTCGAATAGTTTAAAATGTCTAAATTCCGAATAACGAAATAATACGATTAATCAATTAATCGAAATTGCTAAAAAATTACAAAAATATTTTTAAAATATATTTTTTATTAAGTAGGTTTGATTAAGAAGAAGAATAAACATTTTTTCAAAGTTACAGACACATTATTAATTTGCAAATCAGACTAGATCTAGTTTCTGCCTTTTTTATGGACAGGCTTCATCAGTGATTTTCCATTAAACTGTATTATTGTTTATATTTTACTGTCAGATTGTTTCTATTTTTTATTAATGTAATTAAACGTGCTAAAATCGCCAAACTTGTCTAACAAATTGTGAAAAATAATTTTCTGTTGGCTTGTACGATTCTTGCCTAAGGAGACCACTTTTTAGAATTTCTAAAAATATTTATTAGTTTTTACTAACCTAGCGTCTACAAATGCAATAAAATGTTCAATAAAATTTCAAAATAACACACAAAGCAACAACAACGAAAATAATTTTGTTGTTCCTTTGTGTGTAATTTGCAAACTTTATGGCATTTTTTATTGCATTTGAAGACACCAGATAAACGAGAATTTCTAAAGCCGCATTAAACATCTTAAATATCAAACGAAAAATACAAAATAACAATAATTTCCTTTGTCATTTTCTAAATTACTACTCTGTAGTTTTGACAGATCTAGCAATTTACTGACATCTCACAAAATCTGATAAAAAAATTAGTAAAACAATTTGTAAACAGTTTCCAATCGCACTTTACTCTTTTTATACTGATTTTTAGTACAATTTTTTTTAGTAATCACTTTTGCTATTCTCTTATTACAAATTACGGATTTTTTTTTACTAATTTTCGCTGGTGAATTCAGCAAAATATTTTACTAATTTTTCAAAACCGAGTGCTAAATTTAGCAGAAAAATATACTAATTTAAAAAATTTTATTTACAAGAATTCGTTAATTTTTTTATAATTCTTGTTTAGTTTATATTTGTTACTATTGATATATTCTTAGTTTGGAAATAACACTCAGAAAATTTTATTGTATCTCCAATGCATAAAAAGCTAATAACTGCAGAACCGTTTGCAATTTGGACTCCAAATTTAAAGTACGATGAAGTAATTATACGCTTGTTACAATCGAAAGAAATTTATATTTTACAGTTTGTTTATTTTTTAGTACACTTTTTTGCTAATTTCAGCAGATTGATGTTAAATTACAGTTTACGACAATTTACTGAAATTTAGTAGCTGAAACTAATTACTTACACTAATTTCATTGCACTAAAATTATTGATATTTAATAAGTTTTTTAACTGATTTTAGCAAATCGATTTTGAGTTGCAGTTTACAATAATTTTGCTAAAATTTAGTAGCAACTACTAATTTTTTATACTAGTTTTGTTGTACTACAGACCAGCATACATGTGTTACTAAAATGAGCAAAAAATACCGCTGGGCTCAAAACAGTTAAATTTCCCGTAATAACAGCAAAATTTTCAGTAGCCATTACAGACTTTTTTGCTTGAGTGTAACATATTTACATGTAACAAATTTTTAATATTTGTTTTTAAAGATTTTTTAAATTAAACCAATGCATTAATAACACTGTGCTACTTAAAAAATCTGACAAGCGAGATACCAGGTGAGTAATAATGCGCACACGCTAAGTCCAATAGTGCTATCCATTTTCCTAGGTTAGCTCTTAAAAAAAGATATTTGAGTTTCAAAACTATGGTTACAAGGACCCCAAAAAATTCGATTTTTCTAAATTTTCTACCCCATATTTGTTGTTGTTTGTTATTGTCCCAAACAACGTTGGGTAAAAAATGATCAAAATTGGTGCAGCGGTTCAAAAGTTGTGAGTGAAAATGTGAGGACACTTCGAAATTTTCTATACAAAATTGTAAATTTTATTGCTTTGTTTAAAAGCTTTAAAATTTACTGAAATTTGTATTGAAATAAAAAATTTGTATGGAGATATTTAAGATGTCCTCACATTTTCAATCACAACTTTTGAACCGCCCCACCGATTTTGGTTATTTTTAGCACAAAGTTGCCTGGGAGAGTAGCAAACAACCTGGCCATAATTTTCTTATTTAAATATCGTTTCTTTTAAGATTGAGTTGATAATAACCTGTTCCACAGAGTATATTTTAAAAATTTGTAAAAGAAGTTTTGGAATTTGTCACAATTAAATTTTATCGCGATAAAGGTAAATTTGGATACAGCTGATTTCATCTTATTTGTCTCGTTGATCAAAAGAAGGACTTGTTTATTATAAGTTTTTTTTTTTATCATAAGCCTAATCGTAGATACTGCTAATCGTAGATACTGCTTTTTTGCCAGCACTTTTGACTGCAAGTGCAGGTGCTTAAATTTTTTCATATGGAACGTAATCAGTGCATGACACATGAAGGGGAGGTATGAAACTCTCCAGAAACTTAAGATCTGTAGTTATATTTTATAAAATACAAAATGTATAAACAGTGTATGTATGAGTACACTGAGAAAATTATCTGCATGATGTTAATGAATTTTTACATAAAACTAATGTAGTTACACTGGAACTCGTCCATTGAAACTTTTCATTGAATTAATGGAAGTTTTCATTAAATGTTGAGAAAAAAATTATTTTATTTTTTAAAAGCTTTATACACTTAATAAAACAGTTTCCTTAAAACTAGATTCCCTACTAAAAAACAATATTTAACTTTTGATATTATATATAATTATATCCGAAAAATGAGAATATATAATTGTATCACATTAGATCGTATTAGATCATATTAGACCTATTTGGATACAATTAGATATAATTTGATGGAATAAGATATGAGTGGTATATAATTCGATACGATTACACATAACTAAGTATATGATTGAGTATTGACAAAAATAATGCTTAAAAAAATAGATTTTCAAAATTAAAAAAAAATCTACAACATTACTTATTAGTGCTAGTGCAAGAAATAATGATATGTCATTACCATTTCTACACTGGGTTAACAAATATTTCTAGAAATTCTAAAAACATCATCCCCTAACGATTTCCGTAGGCAAGAATGAAATCCGGATAGGTATATGCCTTCAACAGATTATGTTTCACAATTTGTTAAATAAGTTTTGGAATTTAAGCAAATTTAATTCCTTTAATGCAATTAATGTATATCCTTAGAGTTTGCTGTTCGGTTTTATTCGAACCCGAAACCGCGGTTTTTCAAGCCTCAAAGCCGAAACCGAAAACCGACAAAAAAAAGTCGGTTTTTCTTAAATACTTTAACAAATTAAAATAATTCAATAAATTTTTCAATAATGAAAAAATTTTAATACACTCATAAATACGAGTCTAATATGTTTCATTTATAAATCCAAAATTTGAGCAATCTGAAAATTTTTTTAATGAACTCATAAATACCAGTCTAATATGCTTCATTTATAACTCCAAAATTTGAGCCTTTTACGAGTCAAAATTTCTGAGCGCTCAGAAAAATGACGGCTGGGATATTATTGAATTTTAAAAAGGGCTCAGCTCCTATTTTACAAAATTTTGTATTTACTCAGTCAGAAAAATACAAATGGGAAAGCGGTGGCAAAGCACTTTAACAGGTGGTACAAGTACTGGCAAAAAGTGCTTTCCCATTCCCAAAATGATAACATCATTAGACAAAAGGACCGGCTGTTCAAAAAGCGCCGGAAAAGCACTGGAGGAACAAAATTTTTAAACGTTGGCAAAACGCTGGCAAAACCAATAAATAGGTGGTCTGGAAATATATTTTTAAAAATAAAATTAAAAAAAGTTAATATGTATTTTTTTTGGTCCTGCCGTGATTTGAACCCAGGCCGTCAGATTGGCAGACGATTGCTCTACCCACTGAGCTAACGAGACATATAATAATTAATGGCTAAACACATAAATGAGTGATAATAGCTGGACAACTACTGGCTGTACCTGTAATGCTAGTACTGGCAAACAATTTTTTGTAACTAGTATGCCAGTGTTTGGAGGGCAAAAAAAAGTTGGTCTTGAAGGAGCTTTCCCACAAACAAAAAAATTGATTTTATAAAACAAAAAAAATTTTAAATTAAAAAAAATCAAAAAAAAATTTTTTGCTTGCAACCGGATTTGAACTCGGAACCTTCCGACTACAAACATTTTTTAACGAATTGTCAGCATTTTTATAAAATCAATGGTTTTCCAGTGAATTGATTTTTGTACGCCTGGTAGCATTGGCTAGGTAGCGCTGGATAACCACTGGTTGCAAACCTTGGCATATCACTCTAAGCCAATTCTTTGCCAGTGGTTTTTTTTTATGGTAAAACGCTTTTCGCAAACGCTGGCAAAGCGTCCCAAATGAGTGTTCTGCCATTCATTTATTTTTAATATCGTGGTTACCCAGTGGTATGCCAGTGCTTGATTTTTTGTACCACTGGCGATTTCTGACTGGGTAATTGTAATTAAAATTTTCTCCATTAAATATTACTTTAAAGAATTTTTTATTTTTCTTATTACGGATATAATAAACTGAGGCTTATAATTTCAGAAAAAAATTGCACCAAAAAGTCAAGTGGTTTAACCCCTAAATGCATGGTGTAGCCATTTGGCAACATACCAGTTTTTTAATAAAAAAACAAAATAATAACACAAAACTGCATTTTTGGGCATTGGGGGCGCCTTCTGTACATAGTGTTCCTATAGTTTAGCGCAAATTTTTTAAACAGTTAGAGAAAAATCTTGGTTTTGCTCTGTATATTTGTGATAAATTTAAAACACGCGTTTTTTTTACAAAAAGTGTAATATTCAAAAATATTTGTTTAAATATTCTCGTATTCTCGCAATAAAATTCATTTTGGTGACAATAAATGTATAAATTATAGTTTATATATTTTTTTGTTTCTTTTTTCATACACGTTAAAATAATCACAATTTAGCTGTTTGGCAAAAATCCATATTTTTCAATAAAAATCACCTTTCTTAAAATAATTTTTTTTGGTATTTTTCTTGAAATGTACACGCCTTTAGAAATCATATATAAAAAAATGGTTAAGAGATATTGAGTTTCACATATTCAGTTCAGATTTTAACCATGTATTTTCAAAAAGTCCTTTTTCGTAGTCCGCGAAATTTATGAAATTTTATCTTTATATTGTTTTAAAAAAATTGCTAAAATTTAAATTTATACTCTTGAAAATGCAGATTTAGTTGCGGACAAAAGAATAAACAAATTTAATTCAAATTTTTCCGCTTTTTTCCCTCCCCCAAAGCCCTCGAAACGGCGTTATTGCATATATTTGAGTGAGAAATTCTATTGAATTTTAAGTAATAAGTATATTGTGCGTTTTAAACTATTTACTTTTTATACTTATTTAATTATTTAAAACAATTCTATTATTAGCACAAGAAAACCGAAAATTAACCGAAACCGCGGTTTTAATAATTTTGAAAAACCGAAACCGCGATTTTCAAATTTTTCGGTTTTTAGCAAACTCTATATATCCCTATAAAAATAAATTTAAGAAAACTTGTTTAGTTTACTGACAATTTTCATTGCAACTCGTCCAGCAAAATTCTCTCTGTGTAGTAATGCCAACATTTTCTAAAATGATGACGCTGTAAATATAATACATATAAACATTGTTAAAAATAAAAAAGTATAAAAGAGATAGGCGTTAATTGAATAAAATATGTGGGTGATTTTCTTTTCAAATCTATAAACTTAAAATATATTTTACAGTTACTACATATAAACATCTATATAATTCTATATTTATAAAAAATTCGAATGAAATATGTATATAGATCTTTATAAAACAGTTACAATAAATTACAGAATTCTTATAAAGAACAAGTAAAATTTTAACATTTGATTCTTTTTTTTTTCAATTCTAACATATATTCAACTAATCAACATTTATACTTAGACGTAATAAACAACATCAAGAAACAACAACAACATTCTAAAACAAATTCCATATAACTTGGCCATTTCGAACTATTGTCAGCAACCAATTGTTGTTAAAAGATGCTGCTGCGTGCTACATAAAAAGCTACTTTCACAGACGAGTGGCAATTTTAGAGTTGTTGCTGTTTTTTTCGTGTTCTCCTTTAATTCAAGTGGTTTGTTACCATTAACGAAACCGTTATGAAATTATTGATTGTATAATAAACACGTACTGCATGGTTTACAGAAAACTTTATTTTAACTATACGAGTTCGCATGGTTGTAAGTAACATAGTCAGTCAGTCAGTCAGTTAGTAAAGTGTTTGGAATGTGTAAACAGTGTAGGAATAAAAAAATGTTGAAGAAAATCATTCTTTCAAGTATTTTTATTAGACCAAACTATTTTGATAAGGATACGTGTTGTTGGCATTAATTAGAAAGGAGATTCTAAATATCGTACTTGACTAGTTTTGCTTCGTTGTACACTCAGAGAATTATGTAGGTAAAATCAACTGCAAATGACAGTTAAAATAACTGCATTTGCACTTAAAAAGGTGTAGACTACATTTGCAGTTAAATTAACTGCAATATGAAGTAATTTTTAACTGTTAAAAATCAACTGACAAATGTAGTAAAAACAACTACAAATGCAATTGAAACAACATACATGCAAATTATTGTAAAACTGTACAAACAACTTGCAAATGTAGTTAAAAAAACATAAATAAAAAATTTTTTTTTTAATTATTTATTTAATAAAAAAAACAAATTTATGTAAACACTATTAACTTAATTTTATTCTATAATAAATTTAAAATTGAGAAATCAAAATTTACACTTAATGTCACTTTTTTTCACTTAAGATATTGTTGTACATGTCCGTCTGTGAGGGATGAAATATGCTGTTGTTTGGCTTCCTTTTTTTTCTCCAGGTAGAAAGGGATGAGAATATAAAAGAACTGAAAGAAAATAAATACAATATTTTTTTAACATTCCCCGTAATTAAATTTATATTATAAAACTTACCTTATTATTTTAGTAATTTAATAAAAAATATATAACCTTTTCCGTATTACGCGTGCTCACTCTTTGGCGTTGTTTTATGACTAAGACAAGAAAAAACATGTTATACTCATATTCTTTCACTAGAAATTTCTAAACAAGTGATTCATACACATACTTCTGTTTGCTTCGTGTGTGTGCATACACACTTGAAAATTTAAGTATTTGTAAATAAAATTCAAAATAACTGCATAAAATAAATGTTACTACAATGTAGTAATTTTTGTAGTTTGTTTAAAAAAATAACTGTCAAAAACATTGAAAAATTTTGTTCTAAGTAAATTAACTACAATTGTAGTTAAAATAACTACAACCGCATTACTACATAAATAACTGTCATGTAGTAACTGCAGAACTTTTCTGAGTGTAGTAAAATGTAGGTGCTACCCACTGTATATATGCATTTTCAAGCTCAGGAGCCTTTATTAATGACGACTTAGAAATTATTATTGTTAAGAAACACTTAATATCCAAACTTAAAATTATAAATGTAACAATTTTGGTTGTGCAAACCCAGTTTCTGTTGTCACAATGCAACCAAATTTTTCGGTTATAGTAGCCGAGTTTTCTATTAATTTGGCATCGAATGGTTTGGTTGTGACTATGGAATTTTATTTTTTAAAACTACAGTATAATACAGTAGCGCCATATTTAAAACTTCGGATACTTAGTGGCGCCATCTACCGGTTAATATCCAGATTTTAATATACTAAAGTGTCTTTAGTACGATACTAACCCTAGTAAAAAATGTATTTATTGCGATAACTTTTGCAAATGGAAACTGTTTTGCTTGAAATTTTGCAACAACAGTTTTTAGAGGTGACCCCATATTATACTAAAAGTTGGACTTTGGGGACATCTTGGAAAGCTATGGTGCCATACACAATTTCTGAAAAATCGCGATTTTAAAGTATAGGTCGCTATCGATGAATACATTTTTTTATTGAAATATTTTCCTTCTAATTACTTCCTTACTAAGGCATTACATTTATTGAGGTCGATAGTACATTCGGCGACTAAAGTCGCTGAAATATCAAAAAACCATAAAAACCTATATAAAACGCTAAGTAGTGGTTTAAATATCAAGTTTAGCACATCGCATTTATATCGTAAATATGGTCACAGGTCCTGTCCTTACATTTTAACACAAAAAATTCATATTAATTGAATTTGAAAAATTTTTTTACATAAAAAACTGAATGGACAACCGCTAAACTTTAAAATCTATACCTGTCGAAAAATAAAATACGCCATTGTTATCAGCATGTCCGAAATATATAGAACTGATGGTCAGATCTCAAATCAAGATTTTGTCATGCAGTGTTATTAATAAATTTACTTTTTCTTTCAAATAATTAACATGACTAATTAAAAGTTATTCATAACAATTTTAAAAATTTCGTAAATTCATCAATGCTGAGAAAGCAAGTTTATATTCGGTTTTAATTTTAGCGTTGTGTTAAAAAAATGCAATAACTTAAAGCAGAAAATTGGAAACGCCTATTGTTGTATTAAACTGTTATTTCTACAAAAATTACGAACATTTAAATTCGCCCAAAAACATTAAGCGTTATGTAATTTTTTGTTATTTTTCTTAATGTAAATTAGCTTAATTCGCAATCGCAAATTATCGTTAAACAAGTTGGGTAATTTTTCATATGAAACTGGACGCAGTTTCTGTATAACAATTTTTTGGAAGATTTTTCATTGCTATTTTTGGGTAATTTTTCTTTGGCTGATTTTGCCTACAAAATATTAAAATAAGTAATATCGAGCAAAGAATCTTAAGTGTGAAGAAACCAATATTTTACAGGAGAAAGCTTTTTATTTTTTTGTTTTTAGACTTATAGAACATTAATTGGATTGAAATTTGGATAGGTTTTGAAGGATAAAAAATAAATATTTTTAATTATAGAGATAAGATATATTAGCTTGTTCTAAAAAAATTGTTGAAAAGTGCGCAAAATAACAAAACCAATCGCTAAATATATTCGAAGAATAAAATTTGATAAAGGCTTTTGCTTTTTTTCGCTCTTTTGATTGATGTTATATAAAATTAAATAAAGAAGAAGTGTCATACATTTCCGAACAACTGATAATACATTTTTATCACCAATTTAAATAATTATTTAGTGTTTTTTCCTTTAGCGAGCTAATTATGACCAGCTATTTCAAATTTCGGTAAATGAATGTTCTTTAGTTTGACTCTAGATCATAAATTAATATCACTTTCTGTTTAAATTATTTTCAAATTAAAGAAAGATGATACAATTTTTACAAGTAAATTACAAAGAATAAAAATTTTTTGAAAGAATTCGATAAGACCAGCAAGATAGAATACGTATTTTCGGCTTTCGCTACAAAGCAATCATCAGTGCCTTTCGCCTTGAATGGGTTAATAATTAATAATTGTCTACTTATGTGACAGTTGAAAGCAAATCCAATTTCTTATCAACAACTCAACTTAGACTAATATCAACGAAATCTAACAATGCTATTTTTATCCCTTGTTATTTCGATGTAAACATTGCGGTTATAACTTAAAAATGCGGTATTCACGACAGATGGCGTATCTTTAACAAATGGTTTGTGTCTTTAATAACTTATATGGGATTCTGGAGGGTAAATATCTGTCATTTATTCGCACTTAGTCATTGAACAAAATAGTGTAAACAACAAGATGTTTTTTTTTTTTGGTTCGAAAATGTTTAATTTTGCGCCAACAAAGCATCATTTGTGCCAAGTTTTGCTTTACTTCTTCAATTTGAAAAAAAAGTGTAGAAGTAGCACATCGTTTCATCCAAAAGCAAGTAACGGATTTTGCATGTCCGAAACGCTGCTTTGCATTGAATCACAACTGGCGATGGATCCATTACGACATCCCGAAGAGCAAGAAGTCATATGTGAAGCCAAATCAACGCCAAAGCCGAATATCCAGGGCGCCAATGTAATGCTCTGTATTTGGTGGGACCAGAAGGGTCCCATCTATTATGAAATCGGATCAGACGATCACACGGTACCTGTACCGAACATAATTGATTAGTTTGAAGCGAGAATTGGCCGAAAAACGCCCGGAATATGCGACCAGACATGAAGCCGTAATATTTCATCATGACAACGCTTGGCCACATGTTGCAAGACCGGTTAAAAACTATTTAGAAAATGGCGGTTAGGAAGTTTTTCATCACCCGCCCTATAGTCCATACCTTGCCCCTCCCGACTGGTATACGCTTCACTTCAGAGCAGAAAAATGAGCAGTTCTTTTGGCGCGGAATCCATATGTTGCCAGAAAGATGGGAAAAGATCATAGTTAACGATGGCCAATACTTTGAATAAATTTATATTGCACCAATGTTTCACAATAAACGCCCAAAATTAGCAAAAAAAAATCCCGAATTTTTAAGTTATACACTCAATTAAAATTAAAATTGTTTCATCATTCCACCAGACTTTTCGTTGGTTTAACTCCAGTCTTTTAAAGAGTGTTGAAATATATTTATTAAAAAAAAAACAATGACTACTCGTCAGTCTTTCAATTGAATCGCACAATGAATTACAGAAAAAATTGGTAAACTCCTCGCTGATGTCTTATTTTATACACTGACAGAAATAAACCTGTAAAGAGAAAGCTACTAAAAATTAGTTAAAAATTACCTTGCAGAAAAAACTACTGAAACTAGCAGATTTTTTTTATTGCTAAATACTAGTAAAATAAGAACGGCAAAAATAAAACTGTTGAATTTACAGAATTTTAGTTATATTTGAGTTAACTTTTAGTTAACTGAAAATGACAAATTTTACTGTAAAGCTGTTATATCTACAAAATTTTTGTTATTTTTAAATTAAATTTAGTTGAATGCAAATATATAGTTGTCTGTCTTGCTGAAGTTCATCAATCGTCGCTGGCTTGTTGGCATAGACCATATATTTGACGTAGCCCCACGCTCAATTGTTGATCTGCTAGGACGATTATGACGACCATAAATTGGACGTAGCGCTCTTGACGTTGAGGCCACTGACTCCAAATTTCGGTAGTAAATTTTAATAATTTCGACTCGTTGTTGGCTCGTATATCTTTCCATCATGAAATGGCAAAACTTACTGAAGAGAAATGTCAAAAGAGCGGCAAGTAATGTGGCGTCGTTTGCTGTCCCTGTCTTTCTACTTTTGTAGCGTCCCTGTTGAACAACCCTTTATATATGAACATACATGATCATACATTGGCTCGTATGATCATGCATGGGCATACATAGTCATATACGTCCATGTATAGTTCAGTGTATGACCATACATGATCTCATATATTTCCATATATGATCATATATGAGCATATGTGAATCATATATGTATGAGCATATATGGTCATATATGAATATGTACGGTCATATACCCTCAAATTTCGGATCCGAAGATATATGGAAATAAATGAGGTCTTGTATGGTCATACATCGAACTAGACAGGAACGTGTATGACTATATATGCCCATGCATGATCACACACAAGTCAATGTATGATTATGTGTCTTCATATATATTTTGATTTTCACATGAGCTACTTAATATCTAGAAAACTTTTTTGCGGCTTTTAATAGGTTAAGTTGTTGTTTTCTTTTAACTAAAATTTAACTCAAATATAACTAAAATTCTGTTTATTTAACAGCTTCCTTGTTGCAATTTCTACTTTACTAATATTTAACAAAAATAATCTGCCAATTTCAACAATTTTTTCGCAAGACCATTTTTAACTAATTTTTAGTAGTTTAACTTAAATTTTTACACACTTTTTTCTGTTAGTGTATTTACAATTTAGAGAAATTCAATTCAAACATCCACAAAAACTACTCTTTAGTTCCTCCTTCCTATAACCTATTTTCCTGATATCAAGACAGTACATTGCACTAGTAAAGGAAGCACCCTGAGTGTTGGTCTATATTTAAACAAAAACATTAGACACGCCTACCACGTGGTCTAATGTTTTTGTCAGAAACTAAAACTGAGAAAAAAATTTAAAATAAAGATTAAAATTAAAAATATCGGAAATAAAAAATTTTTAATTTCATAAATTGTTGCACTTTATAATTTCTGCGATTGTCAATATTTTTCGTTGTGTTTCTTATAAATTAGAAATTTCTTCGCCCTATTACTCACATTTTAAATTTTTTCAGCGAAAATTCCGTTATGCCTGTGTGCCACCATGGATGGCATCATGCCATTATTTAGGCATTCGTTTTGTCCGATGTGCGGTCCTATAGAGATTGCTTCTCTTAGTGTTAGTCGATATGTGATTTGCCCTTTATTTTATGCAAACTTTTTAATTTTGTTTATACAGTTCTATATAGATGCGGAACAACTGTTGGATTAAAAATTATATACTAAAGTACTAAATCCTATGGTATTTTTTTTTTTGTAAAAATATTTTAATTTGTTTAGTGTGACCAACATCTTTTATCTTAATGATAATAAAAAAAAGTATCTTAAAAGACGCTTAATAATGAAAACTAGTTTTATCTGTGTTAAATACCATTTTTTTCAATACTCGTAAAAACTACCATTACAACAGACCACTTGCAAACACAAAAAAGTAAAGGCAATGATTTGAATTGATATTAAACTTAAGTTATAAATCATAAAGTAAAATATTATGAAAAATATATATGTATGAAATAAATGAGAAAGTGAAAAGTTTTGTGAAATAAAAAGTAAAAGTAACAACAAACTTAAAATAAAAAAAAAATTAAACTTATGCAAACAACAAGATTTGTGTATTTGTCCTCAGCTAAATAAGAAACAAGAAGTTGTGAGGGGTTTTAATGAAAATTATGTGAAAATTTAACACTACACAAACTATGGCTTTTCCAATGTAACTAAGTAAATGAAGAGACAATTGCGTCTTGCAATAATTGTCATGGGATTTTTTTATTATTATTGTTATATTTGTTTATTATTGTGTAAATTTTTTGCTATTATAATTTAGGGAAGTTATGGTTTTTATTAAAAAGAAAAAAAAAAAATAGGGAAGTTTAAAATATATTTACTACTTCAGTATTTCTTTTGCACTTTGATTTGCGGTTTTTGGTTTGAATGAAACTCTAAAGGAAACAATTTTTATTTTTAATGATATAGAAATACTTATGTAAGATAAAAAATAGTTTCTATATAGTTTTTCATTTACAATATGTTATTTATTTTGAATTTTAATGAGTAATTTAATATCAAACACTGTCTACAATATAAGTAGGAAATTAAAGTATGTATTTTTTTATCATTTTAAAAATTACGTAAATTATTTGAAGACATTTTTACTAATTACATAATGCCTAAAGTTTACTATTTTAAAATGAAGTCAGCTTTTGCTTTTTTGCAAAATTGTTAACAATTACAACCCACCAAATTCTTACCTAATTTGTTAAATATTTTTTGCCTTAAAGTTTGTTTAAAAATGCATTCCATTGTTTATATAGTTATGTGAGTATTAAGCAATAATTTATTTAAGTTTGTTTTAATATTTAGTAGTTATTTAGAAACAATTACAAGTGTTTGTAAATTCTGTATTCATGGGTCATAGTTCTGTAGTTTAAAATGATGTATAAGGTTTTTTGTTAAGAAAATATCAAAGTAACCGACTCATTTCAGTACATTAGCATTGCTATTAACATGTGCATATAAAAATATGTTTAAATAAAAACTGAGGCACACATAATATTGCAACATGCATTTGAAGTTTTTAAGTATTAAAAAAAAAAGTTTGCTTCTGAAGTCTTTTGTTAAAACTTTAAAGTTTCATTGAAACTATCAAGGAGAAATATTTAAAAAAAATAAGATTCAATTAAAAAATGACTGCAGATGATATTAATATATTTTCAAAACATTAATAATCCTCAATATATCAATTAATCGTTTTTTACTGCGATTGGTTTGAAATATTTTTTACAGTTCGTATCTGAAGTCGTTTGTTTCATAGTTAAGGATTTCAAAAGCATTCATATAATTAATTGTCAACTCAAAAAAGCTTTAATTTTTCTTTCTTTCATTAAAAATAATAAAATATAAATATTTGTTTAACCTTCAAAAACCTTTTGAACTTAAAAATTACTTTAACCTAAAAAATATCTCACTATACATTTAAGTTTACCAAAAACGACAAAAAGTAAGCAAATTGTCGCCCATAAGAAAACAAATCACAAAAAAAAAATAAATGAAAATAAAAAAACTGAAGACTCTTTATTGTTTTTTAAGTAAATTTAAATTTATGCCGTTTTCGTAACATTGCGTAAAACACAAATTTCAAGACTACACTTAGCACGTTTTATGAAGCAATAAAAGTGTAGAGTGAAGTAGAGTAATAAACTTTGAGGAGGAAACGCTTTTGTAAATGCACTTTTAAAGCAAAAGTGTACTTGAGACAAATAGGTAAATTAATTAAAAGTTGTATAGTTATGTTTTATTTTCAAATATAGTATCATAAAATATTATGGTATTATGTAATTTTCTTCAGTAAATAGAAAAGTGAAATTAATAAAACTCTCACTTAAATAAAATATAAAAATTAACACAAAAGTGTGAACAATTCCTAAAGCAAATAAACTTGATTCAACATTTTCTTAGCCTTAAATCAATTTTATATGCAAGAAAGTTTAACAACTTTTTTGCATAATTTTTTTAAAATTACATACGAAAAATCCAATTTGAAAATTACACTCAAAACAACAACAATAACAACTAGAAAATAATTTTGTTCCATTGTGTGTAATTTTAAATTTTTATGACATATTTTATTGCAGTTAAAGATACGCTTTACAAATCATACAATACTATTTTAAGTACTAAGTACACTCAAAGTAATAACCATGTTGGCTGAACAGAAAAATTTGTTACTTTAACAAAATTTGTTCCTGTTTTTTGGCTTAAAATCAAATTTGTTGATTCTAAAACATTTTCTATTAAATTTAACAAATTTAAATTTAAGTAAATATTCGTATGTTCCTAGAATTCATTAAGATTATAATTACTTGAGTCGAAGGCCACATTTGCTAGCACTCTTCAATTTATATTATATAGTATCATTTATTGTATTATATAATATTAATAAAAATAAAAATAAAAAATAAATTTAAGTACAAAATTTATAAAATTACAGTTTTTTCTGTAATTATACTGAGTCGTAAAATTTGTTCAAATTTAGGGCCCACCCGGGCCTAGTCCATATCATGTAATGCCATGTAATGACACTCCAAAAGAGCAAATTTGCTCTATCCCTCTTAGTTTTCGAGATATGGGCCAATTTGTGAAGTCGAAAATTTTTATTAAATTATTAACTAAGCAATTAAATAAAAAATCATAAACAATTATTAAGTAGTATCAAAAAAGTAATATAGTATCAACTTTTCTATCTCTGATAGCTAACACAAAAATTATTGATTTGTTTTGATTATTGTTTCGTACGTATTTCGTTAGAACGGACTCATAAAAATAGCCGCCACGAAAACGTCACACGCGAGTCACTTTGATTTTAGTAAATCAGTCCATGATTTTTTTTGAATAAGTAAAATTTACAATATTCTTTCGATCTAAAGTTCAGTTAATAAACAAAAACTAAAAAGCTATTGATTTTTTTCAAATAGTTATTTATAGTTTTCTTAAAAATTTCAACCGTTATTTTAATAAAAGGAAAATGCTTATCAAAAAATATCTTAATTTATTAGTTTTAATATCAAAATAAATCAATTTTCATTACAAAGAAAAATTGTTTTTAAAAAAACAAGTTTTTTTTTTTAAATAAAAGTGTGCATTAACCCTAAACTGCATCATTGATAACTGTATTAAAACTAAAACAACAATAATAAAAAACTATGTATACATGAAAGTTATATTAAGGCAAATGAAATTTGTATGCAAATGAGGTTGTTTAGAGTTGTTGATCGATTTCAGTTCAAAATAAAAGTGTTGAAAGTAGGATATTATAAAACAAAAATCGAAAAAAAAAGATAGAAAAAGAATATTATTTAAAATTAGAAAAAACGTGTTTAAAGTAATCAACAACTACGGTGCATTAATAATAGTGACGTGTGGAATAAAAATATATAAATAAAATAAAAAACGAATGTATATCTTAGTTTCTTCAGAGCAAAACATTGTAGAAAAAAATCTAAGTTTAAAACTATAAACTTCTCAAATTGATATACATTTCGTATGTAACTTTTTTTTATTATCATTTTTTCTGAGTTGAAGTCTGACAGTTTTTCACTGCCATTTATAGTTGACGTTTAAATTAACTAAAATTTTCATTGTATTGTAGAATTTCCATAGTTTTAAAGTTTATATGTATTAAACAAAGTCAGTCTTCTGACGTATATTCACTTTTTCTCTTGAGCAAACAATACTCGCACATATTTTATGTTCGTAGTGTTGCAAAGAAACAGGTGCAGCTGCAGGTGATTTTTTATTTTTTTTTGAAATCATTGCATTGGAATTTATTGATTTTTTTTTAACAAAAAAATAGTAAATCGTTTTTTAATTTTAAAAAAATATAGGCGTTTTGTTGTATGTGGCTTTAAATTGCAAAAATTTATTGCGTTGCTTTTATTAAAAAGGTTTGTTGCTTAAATCTTTTGTTTATTTTTTTTTTTGGGTCAATGAAAGTATGAAATATTATTGCGTTGTTTTTAAATATGTATGTTAACTGAGGTATTTTTGTTTATCAATAACGATATGTATAATTTTAGTTAATTAATAGTAAATGGGGGAAAAATATATAAACAAACAAATTTTGTTATTAGTATACTCTTATATGTCTGTAATTTAACAGAAATTATTTTAGATTTTCAGCGAAAAACCAACATATGTGGAAATAAAAATTTGTTCACTTACGAATTTGGGGCTTACGAATGCAAAAAAAAATTGATAACATTTTTCTACAAGGTACTCGACTCAAAATCGCCGCAATAAGCACATATGTAGGTTGTAAAAATTCAAGTGCTTTAAATTTAGCTTGAAGTAAAGTAGATTTAAAATTCTAGCATTTGTATATTTAACAAAAATATTTGAAACTTGAATTTTTGTTTCCCTTTTGCTGGAGTATTCCATTGAAATAAAATGTAATAAAAGTTGTATTCAAGCCTCGAAACTGGAAAACATGGCTGCAATTGAACTTGATTTCAACTTGAATTTCAGTGAAATTGTTTATAGGGGCATTTTGATTCCATAAATAGTCTGTCAGAGACCCGATGTCTATCAACCTGTCTTCCCGTCTGTCTATCTACCTGTCTCTCTGTTCACGTACTGCTGTTCACACACCACATATATTAAGATGTTTTAATGGAATTTGGTACACCGACATATATCAGCCAAGGACGAGGTCGATTGATTTTAGTTAAAATTAGTCTATGTTTAGACCTAGTGTCCATAGAAAGGTCCCTCAAAAATTGGCTTTTATAATTGTTGGCAGAAAAACTTTATTATGTTTATGAAGCAAGTACTTATATTGGAAAACTTATGAAAAACTTCTTTATCAGACAAATTTTTTAGTCTAGTGAAGTATTACCACACTTCGAGACTAATGCTTTTCTAAAACAGTTTCATAAATATTTATGAAACGTTACCTTGAACGAAAAAAGATGTATTTTTCACTATATTTATAAATATAATGGGTCGCAAATACAAAGATAATTTGATGCAATTTTTACACTAGCTCATATGGGCCCAAGGATGAAGCCTATTAATATTGTATAGAATAGATTCATCTTTGGGCCTAGCGCTCATATGCACTATATTTTAGATTTTCTCTAAAGTATACATTAGGCAAAATAAAAATTTCCATACTAATTTTCTATTTTTTTCTTTTTTTTACTAATTTATACACTGATAATAACCCATGCATAAAAATACGAAAAAAATGTCAAAATAACAAAAACTTACGTTAAATATACAAAAAATGGTTTATTTTACGAAAGTTTTTGTTGTTTTGACATTTATTTCGTGTTTTTATGCATGGATTATTATGTGTGTAGACAAATTGGATCCGAAATTTTAATTGGTTGAAATGGCCAACAATTTCAAGATAGGTGTCCGCAAAAAATTAACGGATTTTAGCTAGAAGAATTACCTTATCGTGAAATCTATTGCATGAACTGGAGAATAATTGACATACGAGGGTAATTATTTATGTTATGAGCCTTAGCCACTTTAACACATCTTAGGCCACATATCACCAGCTGATATTTTTGCACTAGAAAGTTTAACATTTTTGATCATAACATTGCTTAATTTTTTTTTTTTTTTTGTAATTTGAGCATTCTTTGTATTGTTTACAAAAAAGTGAAAGTTGTCAGCAAAAAAATTTAACTAACCCGTGAAAATTTTCCGCAATGATTTATTACGATTTTCGAAGTTAATTATCTAGATAAGAGTGCATAAATTTCAACTTGTGGTGATGAAGCTGCATCCTTTGTAACTGTGAAACGCTAGTACAACGAATTTAATCACGAATGTTTTACCTCTAAAACTCACGCGGAATAGAAAAAGTGCTGTGACAAGTGGCTCGAACGAATGCAAAAGTATATAGATCATAAAGGAGAATATTTTGAAAAATAATAAACACATTTTCAATAACAAATTTATATGTTTTTATTATTGGGCTCAAAATATAAATAGTTACCCTCATATATTTGAATTAGGTTAATGCAATTTAACATTTCCTTAAATAAACATTTTAAAAAAAGCCAAAAATTTCAATTCAAAGATTGTTCTGTAGGCATGAAAAAAGAAATGATTAATTAATTTTACACAATTTATTTAAATTAGTTTAAAACCGTAAAACCAAATTTAAGGTTTTACCAAATATTTGAATACACCGAGAGAATTCTTCTGGACGAGTTTTAATGGAAATCTTCAGTAAACTAATGAAGTTTTCCTCACAAAGTAAACGAAAAATTTCTTAAATTTTATGAACAAGATAGTTCTCGCAGTGTACCTCTATAGAAAAAAAAATAAATGTGAAAGTATTATAGAGGTGAAAAAAAACTTTTGAGATGAAAACCTTTTTTAGGTTTAAAAGAAATTTTTGTAGTAAAAAGAAAGAAAAAATGTGTTGTAAAAAAATTGTTTGTAGGCTGAATATAAAATTATGTGTTCACTTCAAGGATTTAAGAAAAAATTCTAGAGTAACGATCAAAAATAGTACAAATACAGAAACGATTTTTGCCTCGGCTCACTGTGATATGGAGGATATAAAAATAACGGGCTATTGCATTTAAAAAATTGAAAATCTTGCTTATTTTTGAGAAATAGTTTCTTTAATGCAATTAATGTATATTCCGATAAAATAAATTAAAAAAAACTAATATGCAAGTGCTTGTGCAAATTTAAATGTTACTGACACTTTACAAAACATTGTTTTCTATTGATGTTTATACATGAATGGATGTCACCACATTGCTAGATCTGTCAAAACAACAGAGTAGTACATTGGAAGATGACAAAGCATATTGTGGAAAATTTTTTGTTGTTGTTTTTGTTTTTTCTTTGATATTTTAAATGTTTAATAACGCTCCGACGAGAACAAGAAATTCTCATTGAGTTTGTAATTTAACTTAACAAATATTTCCCCTGACGATTTCCATACACAAGAATGAAATCGGGATAGGGACATGCCTACAACGGATTATTTTTCACAATTTGTTAAATACGTTTGGGATTTTAGCATATTTAATTCCTTTAATAGTTTCAAGTTTTTTTTCAAAAATGTTCTTTGATTGTTCCGACAGACACTCAATTTAATCCTCTACTGCTCCTTCTTCCGACAGCGACTCTATTTATATTATATGTTTTTTTTATTAAAAACTTAATATGGCAAAAATAAGTTAAAATTATTATTTATCGCTTTATTTAGGCGATACAGTAGACGAAAAGTTGAAATAAGTAATCTAAAAAAAAAAAAAAAATAAAATAAAACTAGTAAAAAAGTTAAAGTCGGGAATGCCGACTATATAATACCCTACACCAGTCTGATTTAAAGCCAACTAAAGTTTGGATCCGAAATTTGAATGGGTTAAAACAGACTTGTGTCAAAATTTTCTATAAAATCATAAAAGAAGAGAAAATCGAAAATATAGCCCATATGGGCGATAGGTCCAAATAAGGACCGATCCTATCTAGAATCAATAGGCTTTTTCCTTGGGACCATGTGAGTCAACGAATCAAATTTCATTGAAATATCTTCGTATTTGCGACATGTAGCGTGTATCCAAGCCAATTTTGGGGGACCCTTATATGGGCACTACACTCATAGAAATAAATCCGTAAAAATAGCAGAAAAAGTTACTAAAAATTAGTTAAAAATGATGCTGCAGAAAAAACTGCTAAAATTAGCAGATTTTTTTACTAAATACTAGTAAAATGAGAACAGCAAAATTAAAACTGCTAAATTTACAGAATTTTAGTTAAATTTAGGCTAACTTTTAGTTAATTAAAAATAGCAAATTGTACTGTAAAATCTGCAGAAAATTTTGCTAAATATTTGTAGAATAAAAATAGCAAAAATAAACTGTTAAATCTACAAAATTTTTGCTAATTTTAAGCGAAATTTTAGTTGAATGCAAATAGCAGTTCATTCTGCTAAAATCAGCAGAAATATTTGCTAAAAAATTGTAAACAGCTGTTTTCAAAAGGCTCGATTTTTATTTGCATTTAAAAAAAATCGAAAAAAAACTTCAAAAATTTTAAATTTTTTGTGATTTTTTAGGCTACTAATTATTTAGCAAAATTTTTTGCTGATTTTAGCAGGTTAATTTGCTAATCTACATTTACAAAAATTTAGCTCATATATAACTAAAATTCTGTATATTTAACAGTTTTAGTTTTGCTGTTCCTATATTACTAATATATAGCAAAAATAATCTGCTAATTTAGCAGTTTTTTTCTGCAGCATCATTTTTAACTAATTTTTAGTAGTTTTTACTAAATTTTTTACGGACTTTTTTCTATTAGTGTAACATGGACCGATTGCAACCTAAATCAATAGGCATCGTCCTTGGGCCGTTAGTCGGTGTACCAAATTTCATCAAAATATCTTAATATTTGCGACCTATAGAGTGTTCACAAAAATGCATGGACAGACAGACAGACAGAAAGACGGACGGACGGACGGACGGACAGACGGACATCGGTAAATCGAATTAAAAAAATTCTGAGTCGATCGGTATACTATAAGGTGGGTCTAGGACCAATATTTTTTGGTGTTAGAAACATCAGCACAAACTTATAATACCCTCTCCACGTAGCATGCGCGGTTCCAGCAATTAATATAAGGGGAAAAATCATACGCCACAGTAGACAAATACATTGAGTTGGCCACTGAGGCGTATGATTTTCCCCCTTATATTAATTGCTTGAACCGCGCATGCCACGTAGTGGTGTAGGGTATAATTACAATTATAATTATAAATGAAAAATTGATCTAATGTTGTTAGTTTGGAATTTAGAATGATTTTTGTTTCTTGAAAATTCCGAACTTTAGTGAAATTGGCACTAAACATCAATAAATATTGAGTATATCAGCCGTACTTAGTTAAATAAATATGCTAACTAGTTCTAAAATAAAGAGATATTCGCAAAACGTCTTCTAACGGTATCCTCTGAGTCCTGGAGGAAAATTAAGTGCCGTTCTATAGTCAGAACTAGTATTCAATTTTGACTTAAAAATTTTTTAAGTAAGAAATTTTGTTTGAAAATTGTTACTTAAGAAATATTTAAGCAAAAAAAAAAAAAAAAATTATTCAAAATTAGTACATTTTTTACAACAACAACCTTGGTAAGAAATTTCAGAATTTACTATACAAAAATGCCACATATACAAGACGCAGTTTTACTATACATGATCTCTAATTTGACGTGTACATAAATTTTTTAATGATTGTAGCACGGTGTAATACTTGATAGCTAAAAACATAAATAAATTATAGCTGCTGGATAACCGATGTTTGCGCTAATATTTATGCCAACACTGGCATAAAGTTTGCTGAAACTAACTTGCCAGCGTTTAGGAAACAAACAAAAAATTTGGTCTAAAAAAGCTTTGCATCAACAAAATAAATGAATTTCATAAAAAAATATTTAAAAAATCAAAAAAAAAAAAAAAAAATGTATCCATGTTACTGGATTTGAACTTAAAACCTTCTGACCACAAATTTTTAAAACACAGCGTCATCATATTTATAAAGTAAATTAATCAATTAAAAAGGTCGAAAAAACAATTTTTATTTTTCAAATAAAAATTAAAAAAACCAACACTTTGTAAAGAGCTTTGATTTTTGTAACTTTGTCAATTTCTGACTGGAAAAACATTTTTCGCATGCATTAGCATAGCGTTCTATTTTTTGTTTTGTAAAATAGATAGTGCCAAAACGATTTTTGCAAACGCTAGCAAAGCGTCCCAGATAATTGTTCTACTAATGATTTATTTTTAAGTCCACGGTTAACCAGAACTTATTTTCTTTACTGGCAATATTTGACTTGGAAAGTTATGAGAGCATCTATCAGGGCTTATAATTGTTACAACTAAAAAATTTGTATAACAATCATACAGCTGGAGTTTTTAAATTTTTTAACTTATTTTTTATTTAAAAAATTGGTCATAACTTCACTTAACTTTTTCAATATACACCTTAGTATATTTGTAAAAGAACATACAGCAAATATTATATTTATGTTTGTGTCTTAAGTCTTTTATAGTTTAAATTTTTTGAACAATTAATCTTAAGTGAAAATTAAAAAAAAAAAAAAAACAAAACATCAACACCCAAGAGTAAATATCCGTTTCCTCTTTTTCTTCATTAGGAAACACCTCTTTAGCTAACATTTGACATTTAGAAAAAAAAATTAAACACAAAAGTACGACAAATAGAAAAAAATTCAACATGTGTTTGTCATAACAAATATTTACGCTTAAAGTTAAAAGAACCAAAGAGCAAAAAATAAAAAAACGGCCACCAAATGCTTAACAACAAATTGACCAACTTAAGTAGACACTTAATGTTCAGTAAAATAGAATTAAAAACAAGCCAAATCATTTAATGTTTTAGTTATTATGTATATGTTTTTTACAACAACTTTGCTTGTTTGAGAACTAAAACAAGAATTGCAAACATTAACTGAAAAACAAAACCGGAAATTTAGAATGCAGAAAAGAACCTGTTAATAGTGCTTTCTTGGTGCTAAAGGCCGCTTAAGTAAAAAATAAAAAAATAAATTGTAAAATGTAAAAAAAAATATGACACACTCACCTATATTTTGTGCATCAATGCGTGCATAATAACCCAAAAGGCTAATGATGAGCAATAATAGTGGAGTTGTAATTTTAGGCATAGTGGATGGAAGAGGAGTTCTTGAATTTTTATGTGTGTAAAAAATTTATAGAACACATGTGTTTAAAATTTGTTTTTAAGGTCACTTTTTTTGGGGAATTTTTATTTTCAATATTTGCTTTAATTGTTAAACAAAAAATATGTATTTTTTTAAATTTCTCCAAAATTATTTTTTTTTGTTTGAAACACAATTACTTTATGTTTTTTTTTTGTGAACAGGTGAAGTTTTTAAAGATGTGAGAAGTTTTTTTATTATTTTGTTTTTTTTTTTGAAGAAATGTATGTCACCGTTACACGCAGCAGGTTGCAATAAAAAATTACATTAAAATTTATTTAATTAAATAAACTTTCTTTTTTTTAGTGTTTGTTAATTTAATTACATATATTTTTAATTATAACTTATCTAGACACTTATTTTAATTATTAAATTGTATGGTAAATTCGTTTTTATTTTTTAATATTTATACATATTTATTTGTTTTATAATTTATAATATTTTTGTTTTGCTGTTCCCGCCACTATTGTCGTTTTGTGTGCTTTCCGTTATAATATTCAAGTGCGACTAAACATTGGTGGCTAAAGACCAACAGCCTTAAGCTTTAACATAAAAATTTCTTTCTTTCTCTTGGTAAGACAGAAGAAAACCAAAACATACGACTTAACAACGAACAAACGTACAACCGACCGTCCGTCCGTCCGACCGACCGACCAAACTAACCAACTAACAAGTGTGTGTGGTAAAAGTCTTTTTTTACGAAATCTTTAACAGCAACAAACTTAAGCCGTTGCCTCAATATTTTTTCAAGTCACAGTTTATTTGACTGGTATTTTACCGTGTGTAACAACCGTCTTGTTAACCAGCTTTAAGAAAACTGTTGAATTAGCTTTTGCTTAACACCGGTTTCTACTACTGTCTCTATATTTTATTCGAAATGGAAACGTTTTGGTAAAAGAAACACAACAACTTGTACAATGAACATGAATGAATTTTTGCTTATAGTATTGAGCAATTATTTGCTACTCATATTTTTATTTAACGTAGTAAATTCGATGTACTTAAACATTTTTTCTATAGAGAGCATATTTGTGTGTTTGTTTTATTTTCTTAAAAATGTTTCATTTGTATTGATTGTTAATGCCAATTTAAAATATATGTATAACAAAAGGATTAAGCTAGCTTACAAGTTAACGTTATTAGTTTTTAAACGTGTTATTTTTCGCATATTTATTTATATTTTAATAATCGTAAAAATTTAATGGCGCTGAATACTTACGATACATATGTTGAAAAAATTGTTATGTTGTGCCAGGTATATTTCTTAAGTCTTTTTTGTAGAGTTTTAGATATCACTAGAAGAGTATTTGGCACCTTGCCGAACGAATACTGTAGATTTTTATATAAAACTTACAAAATATTTTAACCCATTGACGACCATAGGCAAGTATCCGTATGCAAGAGCTTATGCCACTTATAATTGTTTAGATCAAAAGCCATTTGTAGAGTCAGACCAGGGCCATGGACATCTAGTAAGTTTTAAGTCTATATTTGGTTCCACTGACTCCCTAGAAGACTTCAAAGTTGGTTAAAAAAAATTTCCTTTTTATACCCTACACCACTACGTGGTCAGGGTATTATAAGTTTGTGCTGATGTTTGTAACACCAAAAAATATTGGTCCTAAACCCACCTTATAGTATACCGACCGGTTCAGAATTCTTTTTATTTCGATTTAGCGATGTCCGTCTGTCTGTCTGTCCATGCATTCTTGTGCGTACTCTACAGGTCGCAAATATTAAGATATTTTGATGAAATTTGGTACACCGACCTATGTCAGCCCAAGGATGAAGCCTATTGATTTTGGTTAACACCGGTCCATGTTTAGACCTAGTGCCCATATAAGGGTCCCCCCAAAATTATATTGTTTATACGCTGCAGGTCGCAAATATTAAGATATTTTGATGAAATTTGGTACACAGACCTATGTTGGCCCAAGCACGAAGCCTATTGGTTTTGGTGAACATCGGTCCATGTTAAGACCTAGTGCCCATATAAGGTCCCCCCAAAATTGGCTTGGTTACAAACTGCAGGTCGCAATTATTAAGATATTTTAATGAAATTTGGTTCGCTGACTCACATTATAGAAAATTTTGACACAAGGCCCATTTTAACCCATTCGAATTTCGGATCTAAACATTAGTTGGCTTTTAACCAGGCTGGTGTAGGGTATTGTATAGTCGGCATGCCCGACTTTAACCTTTTTACTCGTTTAATATATGGAGTTAATTTACTGTGGCATAGGGAATGAGATCGTAAAAAACCCGGCACTTATAGAGTGAATCCGCTTAAAGTAAAAATCTGAAATTTCGATTCGTTTATGGAAATTTGTACACTCATAGAAAAAACTAAAAAGGAAATTACCCCATCCTAAACAATCTGGCTCTTTGGCCTCCATGAAATTTTAGACATCAAAAGATAGTTAAAATAGCTCTTTTTCGATTTTTTTATTTTTTTTAAAAGCATTTTAACCAAAAGACAAAAATACAAGTGTGGTATCATTAGAAAGGTATTTTTTGTAACTTTTTCTTGTTGCCTTATTCGGTACTTGTTTGGTTTTCACAAATTTAAGGTACTTTATATGAAGAAGTGTGTATACTAGGGCGGGTCGGATTATAGGGAGGCGAAAAAATCGCTTAAGTGACAAGAAAAATCGTAGTCTAGGGATCAAAATACGAAACTTTGCCCGAGGAACCATACCTCTAAAACGAATTCTGATGTCCCCGTAGGGTCAAATTTTAAAATATCCCACTTTGACCCATTTAGAGTGCCCCAATCGAGTCCAAATGTATGACCGACCCCCTCTAACTTTGGAGGGCCGACCCACCCATGTCAGTGGCACACCCCCTGGAACCGCCCTGAGGGTTCCCCATACAAAAATTTCAAAAAAATCACCATTTTTGGCACTTTCGTACCTATTCACATCTGGTGCTCAAATGTTCCACAAATCTGGATTTTAGGGAGAAACCATGGGAATCTTCCATTTCAGGTATAGGATATGTTCAGCGAACTTATGTAGAACACTACGCGGAATATTTTTGTGGAACATTTTAATACGACCCGCCCTAATGTATACTGTTATGGCTTCCAAAAAAGGTGATTCGAGGATTCTTCTTTCTTTCTCAGCTTTACAGTCCTTTGTGGACCAGAGTTTCCTCAACTAAAGCTCTCCACTTAACTCTTTCTTAGAAAAGCATACCCAGTCAGAAATCGCCAGTGGTACATAAAATCAAGCACTGGCATACCACTGGGTCAGGGGTATGGCATCACCAAATAAGTTATAAAAACATCGTTATCACCAGGTGGCACTTTGTTCAAAAAATTTACAATTTTTTTTTTTATTTAAATTTAAATAATAACAAACAACAAAGCAAAAAACCAATCGGATAATTCAAATTTTAATATTTGAATACATATATTTCGCGCTTATTTTTTCCTTATTTTGAGCAATTTTTAGCAGTTTATGAGTTTTTAAATATATGCTCAGCTGATACTAAACTGATGCTAAATAGGTGTTCAGGTAATACTAAATTACAGCGCCCTCTATCGGTGAGTAGTGTAAGTTTTGATTTAATATCTCTATAATTAATAGTCTCTGCACTAGGTAACCGCGGTGTTAAAAATAAATGACTGGCAGATCACTCATGCTAGCATTTGCAAAAAGCGTTTTGCCAGTATTTCTTTTAAAAAATTTAGGTGGTTTATAAAAAAAACCACTGGCAAAGAATGAGCTTATCCAGTGCTACCTAGTCAGAAATTGCCAAGAAATTGCCAGCGGTACAAAAATCAATTCACTGGTAGACCAATGATTTTATAAAAATGCTCACGCTTCGTTAGAAAAGGTTTGTAGTCAGAAGGTTCCGAGTTCAAATCCGGTTGGAAGCAAAAAAAAATTTTTTTTTTAATTTTTTTAATTTAGATTTTTTTTTTTGTTTTATAAATCAATTTTTTTATTTGTGGGAATGTTATCACTCACTTATGCGTTTAGCCACCAAGTATTATATGTATGTATGTGTCGTTTACTCGTTAGCTCAGTAGGTAAAGCGATCGTCTGATAATCTGGCGGCCTGGGTTCAAATTACGGCAGGACCAAAAAAAATACATATGAACTTTTTTTAAATTTTATTTTGGAAAATATATTTCCAGACCAACTATTTATTGGTTTCGCCAGCATTTTGCCAACATTCAAAAATTTTGTTCCTCCAGTGCTTTTACGGCGCTTTTTGAAGAGCTGGTCCTTTTATCTAATGATGTTATCATTTTGGGAATGTGAAAGCACTTTTTACCAGTACTTGTACCACCTGTTAAAATGCTTTGCCACCCTTTACCGTTTGTATTTTTCTGACCGGGTATTCCTCACTTTTAGGTCTTCCAGAACAGTATGAATCTTCTGCAGTCAGAATTTGTTAGATGTTTAAGTAGTATTTTAGTTGTGTTATTTTAAGTTTACCATATCAATTTTAAATAAAATTTTAGGTTAAATTTTAACGGGTGTAATCCGGCTTAAGCCTTATTATTAAGGATCTTGTAATCACTTATTTTTAAAATGCATCTTGTGATCCCTTTTAAAATTATTTAGAAAATATTTAGTTAGAATATTGTTCTTTATTTAGAAAATTTTGCAAAATGTAAAAATGTCTAGAATTCCACATTGTCGACATGATTTATTTATGTTAATTAAAAATCTAAAAATATATAAAAATAATTGTTAATGAACTGTAGATATACTATATTTTTACTATATTTTAACATAGTAAATGCTCTAGGTAATTATAAAAAAAAAAACAAAAAAAGGAAATAAATAACAAAATATTGTTTTTACACGAATATGACTAAAATTCTTTTTCCTTTAAAAAGCGAAAGGAAACACAAAACAATTACTCAATTTGTTTATCAGCACGGTTTTGGTAGCAAAATAAGTTATTAAAACATTAGTTCAAAATTAGTTTAGTGCTGTAAAATATAAATTAAACTTTTGCAGAAATTGTATTTCAATTTCTGAAAACAAGTACAAAACAAAAACACAATTTTGTATCCAAAATGCACTTAAAATGGGTTTAGATGGAACCACTTTTTATGAATCATAAAAAAAAAAACATTTTTGAAATTTCCTTGCGAGATATTAATATATGTGACCTTCTCCGAGAAGGGATACAGTAGTCAAAAAACGGGTTTGGACTTAAGAGTGGATTCTGGTACCTAAAAGGGTGTAGAATAGGATGAAATGAGTTAGATTTCTGATAAAAATTTATTTACCCCATATAAGCGTACAAAACGAACTTGGTGTGTTCAAAGTGATAATGCGTTATGACACTTCAAATGCGTTCTTCTCAAAACTTCATTTTCACACACTAGGTCCCTTTTCTCGGAGAAGGTCACATATGTGTTATTCTCTTCAATGAAAGTACTTATTAAACAAGTGCAAGAGGTGCACTGCAATTCAGCATTTTTTCAGCACTCTTTACGCATAATAAGCGATTTTTCATCATTTTTATTTTATATATTTTTTAAAATTATATTTTTTTTAAATTAAAAAAAATATTGAATTTAAACAAATTAGTTAAAAATATTAAAAAAAATTGTATATACATATATTAGGGTGTCCCTTATAAAGTGTTTGGTCGATTTTCAACAGTTTCATGGGTCATTTTTCCAACTTATTTTTTTTTTTCTTTAATATCAACTATTATGTGGTACAACTAGCAATCGACATCTCCAAATTAGGCATTTTAAAAAATCTTTAAAATTAATTTAAAAAAAAACACGTTTTTGCATTTTTTTCAAATTCGTGGGTCATTTTGGATTCCAGGCTAATGATATCCGATGTATTCAAAATTCCATGTCTGCTTAATTTTGACTATATTAAATGAATAAATAAAACAAAATACTAAATTTTTCAAAATTTCGAATTTTTGTAACTTTTAATAATATACTTTTTTCCAAACGTTTTCAAAAAAAAATCCATTTTGTTAATTTGCGACCATTTGTAAAAAAAAATTGGGGGTTATGCGTGTCGAAAATCGACCAAACACTTTATAAGGGACACCCTAACATATTTTTTAATTAAAAATAAAACAAAACATTGTTGGTCCCGCCAGGAATCGAACCCGTGATCATCTGTTTGGTAATAAACTGTATCAAAATCACTGTTCAGGACCACTTTAAGAGCTATAATTCTTTAGAAGCAATAATTGAGTGATTTTTTGGATGTTGTACAGAATTACTTCAAAAAAAGCTGTAAAAATATACTAAGCGATACTTTGGAAGCAATAAAAGAAGTGTTTTTTTTTTTGAAAGTATTCAAAAATACTTCTAAAAAAGCAGTTAAAATACACTTATGTACGTTTGAAGCAATTAAAAAAGTTTTTTGTACAGCATGACTTTCAATTGCAATTCATAAATAAATAAATTCATACATATCAAATCATTTAGAAAAGTCGAAATTATCTCATGGATTTATTGGTAAAATTAAAAGAAAAAAAACCGTTAAATAATAAACATATTTTGTCCATGTCAGTGTTGCTACAAGCGGTCATAAAATTGTATATCACTTTGCAACAAGTGTCAATGTCTATTTGCCTCATCTAACTTGTTTGTTAGACAGCTTTCATATTCATATGTAAAACATTAAAGTGATGCAGCATTTTTCAAACTGTTAACGGGTCATTATCACAACAGCAGCTAAACATAAAATCAATTTGTATTTCTTTTAAACATCAGGAGAAGAAGAAAAAAAAATCCTGTTAAACTTATCACTCAATATAGTGGATTGCTAGTTGTAAGCATGAATATATAATAAATTATTATCATGGAAAAAAATAGAGGTCACTACATAATGCAACAAAAAAACATGTGTATAAAATAAAACAAATCAGGTTATGCAACTTCCAGTTTAATATTTTTCTTTCGCAAAATCATAAAATTTTAATGAAATTGTTGTTGACTACACATTGTCGCATATCCTATGGACTACGAGTCGTACTTTACGACTGACATTATGCGAATAGCATGCACATTCATTTGTAGGTTGCACAAGAAAAAAAAATATAAACATATTTATGCATCTAATATAAAACAATCATTACAATTTAAAAGACTTGTTGCATTTGCATGTTATACATATGTGCAACAACAGGCCTATCAACTTATTTCACTAAAGCAAGCTACGGCAGAAGTAAGTCAACTAGCCAACAAGTGGGTCCAAAAACAGCTTTTAACTAACAATCGATTTAAAAAATACTATATAACTTTATGTATATTTGATGTAAGTTGAAAACTAGAGCAACCAACTGGATCTTTTCCTATACTTAACTACATACATACAACATACATATGTATGTCTCTTGATAGGTTATACATTCCATAAAATAAAATTTCCATACTATGGCTGTTGATGATGATAATGGAGATTTTTGTGTGTTCTAGTTAGAAAACTATGAATTAAACAAAAAAAAAAAAATAATAATGTCGCACATATACTTGCATATGCATACAATACATACAGTAAATACTCGTTAATCCAAATTATGTTAATCCGAACGTCATATTTCATCTTTATTAGCTATTGATTGCAACTCATTGATTAGTAAGATGTTAGATGCGCAGAATCTTTACTGATTGTAAGACAAAAGAGGAATATTGATCAAATTTCAGAAGAACTTTCAAGCTAAAGTTAATGTGAATAAATCAGAATTTAAATAAATGACAGATATAACCAAGACAATACCGATTAATTTTTTGATATTTTACAATAAATATTTAAGATTTGTATTCGCCACATCACTATGTGGACAGGGTATAGTAACATCAAGAAATATTAGATTTAGACCCACCTTTTAGTACGAGTATTCCGATCGACTCTGTTCATGTTTTCTTGTGCGCACGCTATATATCGCACTATTAAGATATTTGAAGAAATATGGTGGACCGATATATATCGTAGCCTATTGATGTTAGTTGAAATTGGTCTATGTTTAGAGCTAATGCCCACATAAAGGTCCCAAAAAAATTTGCAAACACATGGACAAACTTTGTTGATATTAAAGTCGGTCCATATTTGAATATATTACACCTACTAGTATGAACTACATTTTCCGAAATCTAAACTTCTTACTGATATTCTAATTTATTACCTTTTATTGAGCAATTAATTTTTGGATCCGAAATTTTAATGGGTTGAAATTGACTTGTGTCAACAATTTCAACCCATTCAAATTTTTGATCCAAAAATTAATTGACTTTCAGCCCGACACGTTTTGTATTAATTAAGTAAAATCACATTATTTCTGTAACTGAAGTTGTGTTTAAAACCTTATCGAGTTACGCCAATATTTGGATAATCCGAATCAGCTCTACAATTTTCATATCGGATTATCGAGACCTTACTGTAGTTGTATACATAACTTCTATAAAGAAAATATTCAATCTTAACAAGGTGATCTAGCATAGTCATCCATAACACAAGTAAGTAGTCAACGAGCCACTAAACAACCACTTACGAACAGAATTTACATTAGGGAAATACTTATTTTTTTTTATTTCAAGAATTTCCCAAGTATAATAAAATGCAATACTTATAAAAACGTACAACATTTTTTCATGATTTTTATTTCTGACAATTTCTTTCGTATTTTACAGTGGTTTATTTTGTAAGAAGTTTTATTTATTTTTTATATTATTATTTATTAGATTTACAATTTTATAATAAATTCTGGAAAATTTTCCAGGAAAATTTTCTGTTCTAGAACTGATTCCACGTCAGTCATACCTTCCATATAGGATCCCTAAAACTGGTTCCGGGATGGTTGGAATTTCTTCTAGTGAATCCCAACATAGAATATGCCTTTGAAATTATATGATCAATATGACTGATAAATCGCAATTTAGCCTCCAATATTACACCTAAACCTTTAACTTCAACCACTCTTTTAAGAATAATTCCATCAACAGAATAATCGTTAATAATTGGATTAAGGGACCGAGTATAAGAAATAAATTTACTCGTATTCAGCACAAGCTTATTAAAACGCACACCCAGGAAAAATATTGGTTGGAATTCGATCAAAACCATTAAAATGAATTTGCCAGGACGTTATTTTATTTTGAGTTGCCTATAATTGAATACTACACCAAAAATATTTTACTAAGTATTAAAAATAGGGAAAATGAATTAAAAAACAATCCTTTTAACAAATTATTGGTATATCCAATCAATTTTAAAATTAGTATCAGTTTAGTAATTCTATGCAGTAGAAGCAGCCATTTATTTAGTGTCGATATATACAAGAAAATTGGTGTTACCTATAACCTTTATTAAAAAAATTTCAATATTCGAAATTGGTAACTACAAATACGGGTATCCTAATCAAATATGACCATAAAGTCGAGTTCCTGTAGAACCAACCGAATTGTGGATTGTATTGATAACACACACAACTATTGATTGGTATTGGTAAACGAATTTTTTACTATACTTGTTTTCCAAGCAAAACATATAAATTCAAAATTAGACTTCAAAATTATTAAGTGTTTGTGGTGTAGTCGGTAGAGAGTTGGCCTAGTACGCCTGATTTCCGAGTTCTAATCCCGGAAAAGACAAAAATTTATATGTTTTTTTTTTAATTAAAATAAAATATTCATATGTATAAACAGTAAATGTGGCTAAGAAACTTAAAAGTAGTTGTGGTGCAGTGGGTAAGAGTGTGAACTATTAACCTGAATGGCCGGGTTCAATACCAGAAAATTCAAAAAAAGTTTTTTAATTTCAATAAAATTTTGTGGAACATAATAATATTTATGTGGAACATATTATTAAATGAGAGAGGACAGTCCCCAAACTAACCAAATGTCTCCATACTAAACACTTGATCGAAAAACTGTCCCCGTAGCATGCGCTGTGCATACATATTACTATATATGACTATATATAAATTTTTTTGATCGTTTATTTTTTGTTTATTCACATATTATAAGATAAAACAAGATATTACTATATTTGAATATATATACATTTTTTTGATTGTTTTTTTATTGTTTATTTTTCGTGAGGAACACATGGTATAAATTTCATTGCAAAAAATCTAAGGCCGGTTAGAGGGTTAAAAGAATAACAAAGATTTATTTTATCTAATCAAAAATTAAAAATTTCATCACCCAAGTAAAAAAGTTTTGATATAGTCATATATTATCATATAAAATTTTGTATAATTATATATTGGAACATATATACCAAGATATAATTATATAAAATTTTACGAAATTATATCCTAAATATATAACTATATATTGTTATACAGGGTGGCGCAAAAATAACCTTCCGATGTTTTTTGGCTGTAATTTAAAAAAAAAAAAAGAAAAACTTTGATTCTTCTTGTGGATTATTTTTATTTGGTCTTTTAAAATTTTTTTACATCAAGTCGAGAATATGATGTCATGTAAATGGCCGCCGCCACAATTGATTGTCATTTGAGCCCATTTTTTCATTCATCACCAATCATGAGTGATGAGGCCCATTTCCATCTTAGCGGGTACGTAAATAAGCAAAATTTACGCTTCTGGGGCACTGAAAATCCGCGTGTAACCCACGAAGAGCCATTACACCCGCTCAAAGTCACTGTATGGTGTGCTGTTTTCGCTGGAGGAGTCATCGGACCTTTTTTCTTCGAAAATGCCATAAAAAGGGCTCAAATGACAATCAACTGTGGCGGCGGCCATTTACATGACATCATATTCTCGACTTGATGTAAAAAAAATTAAAAGACCAAATAAAAATAATCCACAAAAAGAATCAAAGTTTTTCATTTTTTTTTTTAAATTACAGCCAAACAACATCGGAAGGTTATTTTTGCGCCACCCTGTGTATTGCACAATATACACTGAAAGAATTCACCTTCATGATATTAATGATATAATTTCATAGAATTTTTTTTCGGAGAACCATTGAAGAATTTCATTATGTATATAACATTTAATTAATATTATGAAATTTTTCATAACTTTTCTTTCATAAAATTTCATAATTTCATTAAAAAAATTCATTGAATTTCATAAATTAGATCTCCATAAATTTAATGAAAATGTTCTTTATATATATGAAATTGTTCAAAAGTTTTTACTTTTTTTTTATAAAATATCGTCATTTCCTGGGAGAATAATCTTTTATAATTTTTATTATACCCTACACCACTATGTGGTCAGGGTATTATAAGTTTGTGCTGATGTTTGTAACACCAAAAAATATTGGTCCTAGACCCACCTTATAGTATACCGATCGGCTCAGAATTTTTTTTTATTTCGATTTAACGATGTCCGCTTGTCCGTCCGTCCGTCCGTCTGTCTGTCTGTCCATGCATTCTTGTGCGCACTCTACAGGTCGCAAATATTAAGATATTTTGATGAAACTTGGCACACCGACTTATGTCGGCCCAAGGACGACGCCTATTGATTTTGGTTAAAATCTTTCCAAGTTTAGACCTAGTGCCCATATAATGGTCCCCTCAAAATTATATGGTTTATACGCTGCAGATCGCAAATATTAAGATATTTTGATGAAATTTGGTGCACAGACCTATTTTGGCCCAATCACGAAGCCTATTGATTTTGGTGAACATCGGTCCATGTTTAGACCTAGTGCCCATATAAGGGTCCCCCCAAAATTGACTTGGTTACAAACTGCAGATCGAAAATATTAAGATATTTTAATGAAATTTGGTGCGCTGACTCACATTGTAGAAAATTTTGACACAAGCCCCATTTTAACCCATTCGAATTTCGGATCCAAACATTAGTTGGCTTTTACCCAGACTGGTGTAGGGTATTGTATAGTTGGCATGCCCGACTTTAATCTTTTTACTCGTTTAAACACTTTATATAAAAATTACTAATAAACTACATTAGTTTTTATGTTTATAAACATTTGTTTTCTAAAAATATGCATTTTGTATTTAAAATCAGCCCATTGTGGTTACCAATTAAAATTTGATTTAGTTATCAACAAATTTATTAGAAAAAAATTATCAAAACATGAACAACATAATATTAAACATTCTGTAAAAAACAAAGAACAATATGTTTGTGGATTAAAATGCATATTATCTACTATTTGTGGAAAATTTAATACTTTTTCCACGAGAGGTATAAAATAAATAAAATTATAGAAAAAATTGCATATGTATATTTTATTTTTTCCAAATCTAGTGATCACAAAAATTTCAAGAATTATGTTAAGAAGTGGTCTGCGTTAAAGCCTGTCGTTTTATTTCATGCAAATGGATCAACAAAATGGATTTTAAATATAATTCTGGTTTCCATTTATGATTTATTTTCAATGGTGAGGCACCATATGCAAAATTTTAGAGGAAGTTTTACGTTACTACTTAGCAATTACCACCGCTGAAAAAATGTTTCAATTTTGATTTTGTTTTTAAATTTTTAATAAAAAATATGGTGGTATAAAAATGCTTGTAGAAACATTTTAATGATTTTTTTGTAGACATTTAAAAAAAATAAGCTTTACGGGATTAAATTCTATAAATTCAGGCATATTAAAAATTTCACACTTTGTGTCTGAAGAGCTTCTTGAGATACATAATTGAATTTTACACACTTTTAGTATTTTTAAGTTTCATAAGTATTTTAAGTTTCAGTTACCTACCATTATGGTAGTAAATTTAATTGAAAATTTATTAGAGTGTGTACCGTGTAAGCGAGCAAAAACTAGTAGGTATTACGGACATAAGGCAAATATCACAAGTAGATCTAATGATGTTACACTAGGGTTTTTCTTTTCCCGGACTTTTTCATTTCCCGGGACAGCGGGATTTTTTCTACAATTTCCCGGGATCCCGGGAATTCCCGCTCGTTAGAAAATAAATAAATCCGACCTATGTTGTACTTGAAAAACTCAATTTCTATCAAAACACCGTCGGAAAAAGCCCACTTTTTGGTTTAACCCATGAGAAAATCTACTTAACATATTCTGAAAGAAGGGCTAAATATAAAATAGCTACTTTTTCTAGATCAATTTGTTTAGCAGATTAAGTAGCGAATTAATATTAGGTAATGTATTTTTATGGAAGGCCGTCTTAATTAAAAAAAAAAAAAACTCTCTAAAATATATTAACTATGTATTAATTCTCTTTTCAAATGAGAAACGAATTGATTTAGAAAAAGTAAAAAACATGGGTATTTTTTCATCCCTTCTTTTAGGATATATTGGAATTATTAATGGGTGTAAATTTGTTTCGGTCGGTGAAATAACAAATCTATTATAATGAAGTTTTAGAGAGATTTAAAATAATATTTTTAGTCGTTTCTTATATGAAATTCTGGACCATGTTCTTTATTTTTTCGTTTTGTGTCTTAAACAAATTTAAAATTTCAGCCCTGGTTTATATATTACGATAAAAAACGATACTTAGGGCCAGTTTTATAGTTAGAACTAGGATCGATTTTTGCTAAAATATTTCTTAAAAATGGAACCAAGAATTTATTTTTCTAGATATTTTATTTCTATGTAGATTTTTTAGAACTATTCGCCCAGAATTATTTTTTAAAAAAGTTTAAAAGTGAGTATTTTTCACAAAAATTTTTAGGGAAAATCGTAAATCTTTTAACAAAAATATACACTAAAATATTAAGGGAGTGTGCGAACTGGCTAAATAAAATCTAAACTAAATAATTTAAAAAAGCATTTAATGCATTATTTTAAAATAAATAAAATTTAAAAAATATATTTGAAATAAAGGAATATCAATTTAAATGAAATTATTTGAAGTAAAAAATACTTATTTTAATTAAAAATACGAAAATTATACTAATTTTTTTAATTTTAATGCCGAGTTTTTTGGAGCCATTTAGAATTTAAATACTGATGTTGAAATGTTGTATATATTGCTTTATTTGAAGAAAGATCATAATTTTAAAGAAGGTACGAGAAATTTTGTTGATAAACTTGATAATGGCTGATAAAATTTGTTTTCTGTTTAACTAAACTAAACTCAACTGATATCAAAAAAAAAAACTCGGCCTAAATAGTATTGTTTTAATACTAATTCTGTTTATTGAATTTTAGATCGCATTTTTTAATTTCAAATGTATATTTTATTTAAATTAATTTAAAAAAAATCAATGCTTTAAATTTAAATAAAGCTTCCAACATTGTAATATACTAGCTAAAACTTCTGTAAAAGAATAAAAAAAATCCCGGGAAATCCCGCACAAAATTCCCGGGATTGCGGGATTGAAAAAAGGGCGGGATCCGGGACATAAACCCTATGTTACACACACAAATCAAATCGAGAACTCTGCCAATATTATTAATTTTTTATTATTTAAACAAAGTGAGTTCAAACGAATGTCTCACCAAATTCTAAGATATTTCAATATAATTAATTTCTACTATAAGTTGAGTAAATTTCAACATGAATTAATTAGAGTATACTAAACTAAATTATTTACTTTGGTGAACAGATTGGATGGTTTTTGCACCAGATATAGTCCAGATGTTAGTTGCTTTAAACCTGTCTCTTCGGTGTTTTTTCTTTTCTCATTAAGAGAAAACAACAAGGTGTTTTAAGTTCCTTTGAAAAATGTTTCACCCTATTGTAATTGCATTATGTATTTATAATAGCACTGTTAATAGTGCACATCACAACTGGTTAAGCATGAAATATATGCCTCAGCCGCATCACTCATGTGTATAATATACACTTGATAAATAAAATTAAAACAAAATCTTAAAAAAGTAACAAAATATTCTTGTTTAGCATTTAACCTACTAACAAACATAAAAATATTTACGATTTTGTAGCAAATTTGTTGACAAGATTGAATAAACTAAAAATGATGCTCGAAAAATCTATAACATAAAATCTTATGTATATACTAAAGGCATGCATGAATGCATTTAAAACATTCTGTAAAACATTCACTACACTTTTTGCAATTCAGAAATCTTTAATTGACATTCAGAGAATATCAATTGAAATATTGAAATCTCATTACTAACAATACATGAATTAGGAATATCCCATTACCAAGGTTTTGCTGGGATGTTCATACATACATCATAAAGTTATAAATAAATGCTATGAACAAAAGACATAAGAAACAAACTTTTTTCTTTTACAAATCTAAATATTAAATACTTTAAATTTCTTAGGATTTTTTAGCCAACATAAGCAATTATTTTCAAATTATCGGTACCTTGCATTTTACATTTTATGCTTTTGCAGAAAAAACTAAATTGAAATTAAAGTATGTACATTCCTAAACTGGTAAAAAAAACCACAACGATTTGGGTATCCCTCAAACCGACACTATAGTTTGCAAGTTTTGTTTTGAAAATTCGCTGGATAATTGTTTGTCGCTATGTTGCCATACTATAAATACATTATAATGCTGTTTCGTGGTGTTTTTTGTTTTTTGAGAAACTGTGTAATGTGTAAATACCATTTAAGGTATTTAAATAATTTGTTTGGCGCAACAAACATAAATGACGGCTTTTGTTTTATTTTATTGCTTGTCGTTTTTCGCTTGACTTATTAAGGAGTTGTTGTGTTGACAAAAATTAAATTCTATTTATTTTAATTTGTAAAAATTCAATTTAGTATATTTTATTAAATTTGTAACAATAAAAATTTCAGTATACTAAGAGTTTATTCATTATTTGTTAAAATTTACACAAGAAGAAATATCTCCGTAATGTTATTGGATTTTATCGTGAACTGAATAAAGTCTCCTTTAAGTTCTGTTAATAAAATATTTTATTAAAAAAAAAATTAAGCGTTTCATTAAATTTTAATTGTGTTTAGGAAAAATATATATATATAACTAATAAAAAAGGCTTCTTGCAAAGAAAAGCTTCCATAAATTTCGTTAATTAGGAAACTATTTTTTTATGTTTCGAAAATATTTTAATTATCTAATTAAACTTTCATTGGCTAAATTTCTACTTTAAGATTATTAAAATTATTATCATAAATTTAATGAATATTTGATTTAAAATTAATGAACTTATTTCATTTTCCGGCATTAAAATTAAGACACTCTTTTAACATTTCTAAACTTTCTTTTGCAATTTTATAGTTTCTGGCAATAGGTTTTCAAAGGTTTTTTAAACAATTAAAAATTTTACTTTGTAATTGAGTTTTAAAGAAACAACAATAGTATAATGGAAAAATTATTATCATATGGTACTTACAAGGAAATTGCTATGAACTGTAACTCGCAGATGTTAATAAAACCTGGATACATGTATCTATGCACACTGCATATTTTCACTTTTATGGGTTTAAAATGAGGATAAAAAATGGCATCGTTTTTGTATTAGAAACCATGCATAAAATACAAAAAATTTATATTTATTTGTAAACAGATTTAAAATATACAGAAAACTAAATTTTTGACACCCATGTTAAAAGGAAAGTTCTCATAAAAGCCCAGACAATATCTCAATTAAATTAAACAGGTATTATTATAAAAAAATTTTAGCGCAAACCAACAGTAATGTCCTATACAAATATACTGTCCGAAAAAACTTTTTTTTTAACAAAAAGAGTTGATCATGCTTGGACACGTTTTATACACGGGTAGGTGCATCCTTAATATCCAATTTGTATATAGTCTTTTTATTTCTAATTTAAAAAAGTAACTAAAAAACGACCCCAATGGTACCCCACTTTTTAATCCCTAAAAAGGAGATTGCACGCCTAAAAAAAACACGTACTCGTTTCTATTAGTTGTTTGTTCTCTACAGCATTTCCGAATTTCATTAAGATGTGCAGGTAACACCACCATGTATTTTCCTTGTTAGAAGAAAAAATGTGCAGTTCGTTTTGGTCTACTGGTGAACACTAACTACTTGTAAATAAAAGACTCAACCGAAGCTAATTTTTTCTTATGCAGGTAATAATTAAAGCTTAAACATAAAGTACACTAAGTATAATTATTTTCTTAGATATCACTACACTATACCTACATATGCATAAATAATACACTCACAACATTATTTGGTTAAAAACAACCTAAAATGTATATTATACTATATTTAGATCTGAGCAAAAACTGCATAGAAGTATTAAATTAATTTAATACACAATTACAAAGAGGACTACTGATTTTTTATGAAATTCAAACTATTTTGCTGTTAATTTTAAACATTGTTAAAATAATCTATAAAAGAAATAAAAGAATCGAAAGGCTGTTAAAATAATCCTCAATATTTAACTGATAAAACTTTAGAAAAATCGATTTTGTGGTTTGTTTTTTCATATAATAAAAAAACTTATTTGAACACGGCACACACAACACAAGTGTTCATATATTTACCCAGCAAGAACAGACATTACCAAGTAATTAAGCGAGTAAGTAGCACGCTTCACTGGTTATCAGGTTATTTACTCGCAACATTACTTTTGTTTGCGATGTTCAAAAATTCATGGGTAGTCATTACCGTCTCGCCTACAAAAAAGTGAGAATAATAAGTTACCAGCGAGGTTGCCCATACTGAAAGAATAAGTACACTCAAAAAAGTTTGACAATCAATACATGACAGTTGTTTGTGTAGTAATCAGTAGTTGTTGTTTTTAACAGAAATTACAGTTGTTTTTCTATAGAAAAATGCAAAACAACTTTTATGACAGTTATTTAAGAAAACAACTAACGAAAAGTACTGTAATTTCGTAACAGTTGTTTAAAACAGTCATTTTTAATATCATAGTAAACAACTACCAAAACAGTAATTTTACAGTAAACAGTTATTTTTGGTAGTTATTTAAAAAAAAAAAAAAATTCGTTGATTTTTTGTTTAATTTTAAAAATTCTTGTTGAGTTTATATTTGTTATTATTGATATATTTCTAGTTTGCAAATAAAAATCAGAAACCTGTATTATTTTCCAATTATTGTGCATAAGCACTTAAACATTTACTCGTAACTGAAAATATCAAGGCCTACTGAAAAGACGTATTTCTCTTATGGTTTATTTTTGAATGGCTGACACAAAAAGTAAAACAATATATCGTCGACCGGCCTGCAAAATGTCACATGTGTTTTTCAATAGATTTTCAGGAGAGCGAATAAACTGTTTCAAAATTTACTTTTAAGATATTTTATTGGCATCATATGCCTTAATTATTTACGACCTCATTTAGTAAAATCATCATTAAGGCCTATGATGCCAATAAAATATCTTAAAAGTAGATATTGTAACAGTTTTTTCGCTCTGTTTTTTTTCGTGTGTTTCTAAAGAGGTATTGAACTTTGTTTTTAAATCATACAAACTTACGAAATTTAAAAAAAAAACTTCTTTTCATGTCAGAATACATTTAATGGCAATTTATTGCTGAAAGACTATTCTGCAAGTATTTGGAAGATATCTTCCAAGAATCTTCTATTTTTCTTTTGAAGGAAAATAATAGAGTAATGTATTAAAATTGTCTTCTTTCTATCATTTGGAAGATAGTTCGGAGAAATTTGGAAAAATAATTCTAATAATATTGTATTTTTTGTCATAATTTTTTATGATAACACTGCTCTATAAAAAAAAATTTTATTGCAGTGGTTTTAGTATAATTAGGGGGTGCTGATTTCGAATCTGCAACCAGTTTGTTCAAATTGGCTCTAGGTTTCGCGCAATTCGCGATTTAAAATTTTGAAATTTTTCAGTCGATTTTGTTAATAAAAAATTTATAATTTAGTAACTATAACTTCGGAAAGAAAACGGTTTACACGGTTTAAGCTTAATTCCGTGCCCTATTTTTCAAACTTAAGTGTGTAGCAATATCTCAATAACTTTTTTAAATATAGTCGCTGAAATTCAAAATTTCAACATTTTTTAAGGTTTGTTTGTAAACCAACATAAAAACCTTTAATTTAGCGTTTTTTTTTAGAAAAAAAATCAAAATTAACCTGTTTGAAAGCGTGGTGTTAATTGGCACATTTTTTATTTCAACGCTGGTTGGGTTTTATGATTTCTACATAAATTTTTCGTAAATTTTTAGCGATGAATTGCATTGGTATATGAAAACTAATTTTTTGTATAACAATTTTACGTAGTTGTAAAGTGTTGTTTTTTCAAACGCATCATATAGACCAAATACAATTAATATTGTCATTAATATGTATTTTTATTAATTCTAATTTAGTAGGTTTGAGGTTAAGAAGAAGAATAAACCTTCCTCAAAAGTTATAAACACATTAAATTTGCAAATCAGACTAGATCTAGTTTCTGCCTTTTTATGGACAGGCTTCATCAGTGATCTTCCATTAAATTGCATTATTGTTTATATTTTTATTGTCAGATTATCTCTATATGAATAATTTCAGAAGTGATTAAACAGACATATACAAACATTCTACTTCAGATTTTCTCTGTTTATCTTCTTATTTCCTCCGTGTCACCTTTTCACAAATATTGCCACATTGACGTATGGTTTGTACGTACAAGTGCAGGCAATTTGTGTATATTGGAGACGGACAGGCAACAGGGCATTTTTATTTTTTATATTAAAGTGTTGTTTTTTTCAAACGCGTATGTATGTGTATTCGTCAACATATTTTTTTTTTACTAAATTTTCATTTTGAGATCTCAATTCAACAATAACTAATTTCTTCAATAAAAACTTTTTCTAATAAGGAAATATCATACAATTTATACTGAAGACTAGTTAAGGTTTGTGCTCCTGAGCCGCTTTATACAACGTACAAAATAACTAGTACCGGCGCCGAAGCACTAAAAATCCTATTTATTTGGTAATGAAAGATTTTCCTATAAAAAACAAAAAAGCACAATTTTAAAGATATGAACTTCTTAACATAAGTAATATCATATAATGTTACACATAACATAAAAAACTTAATATATATAACGAGAAAATAGGGTACTTATATATAGAAAAAGAAATATGAGTATTTCACCTGTAACATATTCTGGAAGTATCATACTATTAAATCACATACACGAGTAAGTTTTATTTGTAACTTACCTGAGTAAAAATATGGTATGTGTATAAAAATACTTTTTATCTACCAAATGCTGCACATGCAATTAAAATTTTTATTTTTTCATTAATCTTCCTTCTGTTTGTCTTTATTTTTCTTCAAATGTGTTGTTTACACCTTAACAGTTATTATTTAGTACATACTTATTCCATTCTGATAGTAATTAAATATTTACTTTTTTTTCAACAATAAGAAATATAAGAAAAGTTAACCTAAATACTTTTATTATTAATTAATATACTTAATTAAAATTGTAAATATATTTTGGTTAAAGGGTATAACGGTCAGCAAATTATAGTTAATCATAAACACCCTAGTAAAAATGATTTTTATATAATCAGATATGATTTTTATATAATCATTTATGATTTTATACTATTATAACTTGTCGAGTATTGTGAAACATATATTTTTATATGATTATATCAAAAGATATTTAATTATATAAAATTATATTAACCAGATCCACCATTTTTCGGATCAGATAATATATTTTTTATATAATTATATTAACCCATACATGATTTGATCCGGAAAATGGTGGATCTGGTTAATATAATTTTATATAATTAAATATCTTTTGATATAATCATATAAAAATATATGTTTCACAATACTCGACAAGTTATAATAGTATAAAATCATAAATGATTATATAAAAATCATATCTGATTATATAAAAATCATTTTTACTAGGGCACTTTTTTTAATTTTTAAATAGACTTTGTAAACATAAAGTGTGTAAATAGTTTTTTTATTATTCATTAAGTATGAGTAATTTTTATTACACAGTTTGCCCAGTTAAACTCGAATTGATATTTTGTTTTTCTTTTATATTATTTTTTTCAAGGGTTTCATTGAAGGTACTTTGAATTCTACTATATCTCGGTTTACGGCTGATAACAATATAAAGACTGCGTTCGAAGAAATTGTCCATCACATAATTCAAAAAATCTGCTGAACCAGTCATTCAATTTAAAAAATAAAAACAGTTTTATAACTGTGATTTTATTAAGATTAATACAAAACTATATGTAAATTTTTATTATTTTTCTGCTACATACCACTTTCTGCGGAAATCTTTGGCATTTTTGACGACTTTTTTTTGCCATAATTTTCCTTTTGACCAAACCTTTCAATTGGCCTGGGTTCCGGACAGTTTGGTAGAGTTGCTTCTCGTAGCACCAAAAGTACATTATTATTTAAGTACCACTACTAGGCAGCTCTGCTGCGATAGCAAGAGGCTAGGTCAGGCCAAAAAAAAGTAGACACTCCATGGTGCCTAACAAAAGGCTTTAGTTGCTTCTCCAAGCATGCTTTGATATAAATTTTCAAGTTTATTCTACCCATGGTCACGAAAGACTTGTTACTCCCACCACAAGTGCAGATAGCTTGCCATACTAGGAGTTTCGATCGAAATTTCCTCGAAAGTTCCTTGTATTCCAAGGTATCTGCAGGAACAAGTCTTTCGTGACCACAGATAAAATGAACTCGGATATTTATATAAAAAAGTGCTTGGAAAAGCGACTAAAACCTTTTGTTAAACAGCATAAAGTGTCTACTTTATCTTGGCCCTACCTAACCTCTTGCCATTACTTAAATAAAGTGCTTTTGGTGCCTCGAGAAGCAAATCCACCAAACTGTCCAGAAGTCAGGCCAATTTTTTTAATGGTCAAAATAAAAATTAAGGCAACAAAAAAAGTAGCCAAAGTTGCCAAAGATTTTCGAGGAAATTTTTATTTAGCAGCTCGAAAGGTTTCTAATAAATAATACTATAAATGCGGGTAACCAAAAAATTAAAAATTTTAATTTTTATACTAATTTTTTAATTTTTGTAATAATCTTAATAAAAACACGGTTATAAAGTAGGTTTCACAGTTTCATAGTTTTGTCTTAAATATTTCTTAAGTTAAAAATTTTGTTTTAATATTTCTGACTTACCGAATTTCTGGTTCTCATTTCCTTTGGTAGTACATACCAAATTTGTTGTAACAAAATATAAATGATCAATAATTTCTAGTTTTTGTGGCACAAAACTTAAGAAAGCTTTTATGAATTGAGGGTTTAGTTTAAGAACATATTTTTAAAATTTTAAAAGCATATTTACCATTCTTATAGCATAATTATTATAGGCATATTATATTATAGCATCTTCTTATAGCATAAATATTCTGGCCGCCCTGCTTATTACACAATGTGTCATAGATGACATTTCATTTTACCACACTTGTGTAATTGTTAAACTTTTAAATGGAATCGTTTATCTTTTACTGGTAATATCACAAATTATCACTGCGTTCATTTTTCATACATTTTGTGAAATTGTTGTCAAATAGAGTAGCATCGTAATGTAGAGTAGACAGGTGGACAGATAATCGGACGGACGGACGTACAGACAAATACAGAAAGATGCATTGTTTTGTTTCACATTAAACACAATTACATATACAAATGCTGTTGTATTTATTATGCCATAATTTCACAAAAAAAAATAAACAAAAATTAGTTAAAAACACATTATGGGAATATGTTTTTTTAATATTTTCGTTATAGTTGTTGTACATTTTTGTTATTATTGTAATGTAATATTTAAACAAACGGAGATGATTTCATAACAAGTCTCTTAAATATGTTTTCGTTGATGAATGTTGGTATTTATTTCACCTCATTTTTTCTTTAAGTTTTGCCTGTTTGTTTTTTTTTCTGCACCCATATTACATACTAATACTTGTATAAGTTGTACTTGTCGTATACGTGTTGTATTGTCAAACAAAAACACCATCATTAGTGTTTCTTAAAATTAAAACTAACACAATTAGGTTGCTTTACGTTTTTGGCAAATAATTTGTTCAAATTATTTGTTACTTAAGTAAATATTTGTCAAAATTTTAATTATACAACCCTAACAACTTATGTATGTAGACTAGGGTGGGTCGATTTAGCAATCGATATTGTGCCATCGATTTTTCGATAGCTTTTGGGACGAGGAAAAAAAGTTCCAGTACTACATATCAAAAAAATCATTTTCGAGGCGCCCAAATTTCAATTTTTTTACTTTTTCTCAACTTTAATTTTTAAGTTTTTTTTAGTAGGTAATAAAAAAAATCGGCTGATTTAATTTTTTTTAAATATTACCTTTCCAAGTAAAAAAAAATGATATGGAGCCATATAAAGTTATATTTAATTATATATAATCTTTTATGTAATTAGATATAATTATATCCGAAAAATGAGAACGTCTTATTGTATCATATTGTATCGAATTGTATACAATTGTATACAATTTGGTACAATTTGATACAATTTTATGCAATTCGATACAATTGTATCCGAATTTTGTCCTCATCCAATTACATCAAATTATATCTTTTTGTATAAAATTATATAAAATGTTATAAAAGTGGACATAGTTTGATACAATTATACCTAAATATTAACCCTATATTTTTACCATAATATATATGACCATATCTAACAATATACAAAATTATATTTTTAAATAAAAAAAGATATACAATATCTGGAGATCAGACCTGAGGGATTTCGATTTCAATTACAATTACTTGTAATTTGTAATTGAAATTACAAGTAATTGTAATTGAACATTTTCAATTACAAATTACTAGTAATTGTAATTGAAAGTGATTTCAATTACAAATTTCAATTACATTTAGAATTAAAAACTGTTTTTTGTTAAAATTTTGTAGAAAAATCTGACTGGGATAGGTTGCATAGGCATGGATGCGTATAAAAAGAATACGTCACGTTGGGCTTACCCCTAAATTGTGCTTTTTTCATTATTTATTTTTCCAAAAAATGTAATTGACATTTTTCAAATTTCAAATAATTTGTAATTGTAATTGAGTTTTTTTCAATTACAATTACATGTAATTGTGTAAATGCATGTGTAATTAATTACAAAATGTAATAATTAACCCCCAGGTCTACTGGATATCCTATAATTTCGATAAATCTTCAATTACTTTTATCCAGATTTACCATGACAGTGCAATAAACATGAACAAATGTTTCTTTGTTTTTAGTAATTTTAAAATAAGGTTAACAACACTGAAATTTTTAACATAATAGGATTGTGATATACAACCAAGATACAAGAGATCAGTCAAGTGTGCGTTATAGTATAGAGAATTCCATATTAAAGTATTGTTAATTTTATGGGCGCGTTAGCCATTTTGACTCACGCTCCTAAACAACAACAAATTACTCACGCACGCGCATTTCGTGTCTTACTCACGCAGACATGAGTATATTAAAAACTTACTCACAATCAGAAAATTCTCACGCAAAACAGTAAAAATTACTAAAAACATATGATACAAAAAATAAACTCACACACGAATCATGCACGGGTTATATATTCTTACTCACGCTCACGTACGAATTATATATTCTCACGCTCACGGGCGAATTACTTTGGTATAGTAATTATTACTCACGATCACTTGTGAATAACTTCACTCACGATCGTGTCATGCGCCAATCCCTAGTAATTACTAAATTTAAAGCTAGTTCAAAATCATTTTTAATATGGAACCACATTTAATACAATACGGTGAAATATTGTAGTTATGAAACCATACTAAGTTATATATGGGTTCATATGCGTCAATATATAATCATATATAACACCTATTATATAATATTTCTTAAATGGCTCCATATATAGTTTTATATTGTTATGTATAGTGTCATACTAAATTATATATAAACGTATATGTAATTATATCTTTTATATATTACTTTATGTACTTATATATAGCACATACACTTATATGTAGGCCAGCATGTAATAATATAAAATCACATATGTCTCAATATTAAAACCTTTGAGGAAAAAATATTTAATATATGACTATATAAAAGTCTATATGCTTCAATTTAAAAGCATATGTGGCCATATCTAACTATAAGTTACTATATGTAATTACAAAAAATAATATATGATTATATCAAAACTTTTTTACTCGGGTTTCCAAGGTGAAATTGTACGCTAAAAACGATGGCGATAGCAGTTTTTCCAAAAAAAAATTTTTTGAGGATCGATCTTTTTTATGATTTAATTTTTAAGGTTTTTTTTAGTAGGTAAGTTAAAAAAAATTTCGCCGATTTCAAATGTTTTAAATATATCCTATCCAATGCTTAAAACGATAGCGATATTATTTTTTGGAAAAAAAAATGTTTTTTTTGGGTTTTTAGACGAGTTTTTGTCGAAAAAACGGCGCCTCGAAAATGATTTTTTTGATATATCGTAGTGGAACTTTTTTCTTCTCATGCCAAAAGCTATCGAAAAATCGATGGCACAATATCAACAAATTTTTGTCCTTACAAATCGGCCTACCCTAATGTACACAGAAAAAATTATTAACCTTAAATATCTAATTAAACATAAGTTAAAAATAAAAATTGTTTTTAAACAAATATTTAATTGAATCAATTAATATTTTAATTGACTTAAATAATTAAATAAATAAACAAAACAAATGCTAATGCAGTACTTCAAATACGTAAAGTATGTACTTAAAAGTGACGTACATACTTTAATCGAATTTTGTTTCAATAGTATAATTTGATTGATAGGTGCAAAATTAATTAAAATTTAATTAATGTAATCAATTTCGTAATTAAAACTCGTTTTTAGTTTTTTCTGTATAGTTAATAATGCATTAAATTAAAAAAGTTTTAAAAACATTATTTAACATAATGGGTCATATGAATAAAACTTAGCAATTACTTAGAAGTAATTACTTTGGGCTTAGGAATGGCTTTTAACTTCAAATTTACCAATTGGCTGGTAGATCAGCATGAAATGTAAACGAAAATTAAAAAAAATTAAATTTCTAGTCTACTCCCAAGTAGCAAAAAGAAAAGCATATATGTTTTAACTTTATACTACACTCATAAAATAAGTTAGTACAAAAGTCTGTTAAACGCGTTCTAATTCAGTTGAACTGAATTTCCCGGTTGTTTTCGTTTAACTCCGTTGTTGAGCTAAAGTTGTTAGTTATTCAATTTTACCACAAAAAAATATTTCTGCTGTACTTGAACTTATTTTTCCTCCTGATATTTTTTAAATGATTTTGACAACGTATCAGCTAATCTTGATAATTCGTTGGCAACTTTTTTAACGTTTGTGTTTTTAAAAGAAAATGATAGAGGCGTTAGTGTATATTAATGTGTGGAAGCGTTTATATAATTAAACGATTGATGGCGCTTGTTTTTTTAAAGTATGTGTTGAAGTGTTTGTCTACCAATACAAATAAAAATAATATGGCGCTTGTTAGGAAATTTCTAATAAATAACATAATATAATAAGAACATGTTTTCTCTTGTTTCTTTAATCAACAAATGAACACTAAAGCAAACGGATGAGACTGCAGATTCGTTGTGATAACCGAATTTCAATTATCATTGAACTGTGGAGATTCTCCCCTCTTTGGATACAAAGAGGGTGGCAGGAATATGTTGCCATTATAGTATACTTTAATATTTTAAAGTCCTTCAAAAAGGACATCTAACGTGATGAAGAGAAACTCTGCACGCAATAATATTTGAAATCTCTAATTTCAAATTCATTGGATATAAGTTTGTTATGGATTATTTTTATTGAAATTGGAATATTTAAGTATTTTACAGCTTTATTAAAACAAAGAATAACTTCATATTCTTCAAAAGAAACCTAAACGAAAACCAAAAAATTCACATAATAAAATCCAATAAATTATATTTTTTTACTAGTAAAGTGTTGTTTTTTCAAACGCGTCATATAGACCAAATGCAATTTATATTGTAATTAATATGCATTTTTTATTAATTTCTAATTATGTAGGTTTGAGATTAAGAAGAAGAATAAACATTTTTTCAAAGTTATAAACACATTATTAATCTGCAAATCAGACTAGATCTAGTTTCTGCCTTTTTCTTTTGGACATCAGTGATTTTCCATTAAATTGTATTATTGTTTATATTTTATTGTCAGATTGTCTCTATATGATAATTTTGTCAACAACCTGTCGGCTGTAGGAATCGAACCCATGCATTCCCACATTACAAACGTAACTATACTAGAGTTCGACAGCTTAGCCATCTAACCCACGTAAGGCCTTGCTCATAGTGTGGCTAATTCATAGTTTTTCTTTCCTATTCAGCTTTCTGTTATTGTTTTTTGCTCTCAGAAGTGATCAAACTTTAGCCAAATCAAATCAAATGTTACCAGAATATGCGAAAAATATATTATGAATGGGGGAATATTTAGTTGATCTCTTATTTTTAAGTAAATATATTATTATATTATGAATTGTACACTTTCTTTTGATGCTCACAGTATGTATTAGGTAAACTTTTTTTATATAAATTTGTGTGGAGGCGTTATTAGATATTTGAATAGCTATCGGAATTTTGAGGTCTTGTTATAAATAAAATAAAAAGTAGTCATATTTATCATAAATAGTTAAATAGAAATTTTGGCAAAATAACATACAAATTAATAATACTTAATGACTTCAAAATAAATTTTTTTTTTGCTATCGAATATTTGATCTGAAAATGAGGAAACAAAAAATATACTTCTGGGTCATTTATATTATTTATTCGTAAAAAACTTTCTTTTTTCCCTTAACAGAATGTTTATATATTTCTGTGTTTTAATACAATTTAAATTCAAAATAATATCTATAAAAAAATATTTTTAATAACAATTAAGCACATAAAACACATCATAAACTGCAAAAATGTTTTAACATTTTATTAGAGATATATTCATTATTTAGCAAATATTTAATGTTAATAAAAAGCGAAAAAATTTTCAAGCGTTATTTTAATATTTGGCACGCGTTTCTTATAAACTTGGCCGAGTTTAATAAGAAAGTATTAACAAAAAAGAAATATCACTAATCTAGACGAAGAAAACGTTTGCACTTTTAATCGCTGCAAAGTTTATTAAAAACTTGCATATACCAAGTATATATTGTTTTAACTTTAACAAGTGCCAATTGACTTTTTGGCTAAAAAGAAGGCAGCAAAGAAGTTAAAGACGTTAAAGTGCCAAATGTAAATACAAGAAAAGCAAAAACAAGAGTGAAAAGAGAAATTAAGCTTGTTGTCTTTTTTTTTGTGTGGCTGTCATGACACGTTCATAACAAAATGCTAATTGAATGATTTTGTTGTTATTGTTGTCATTTTCTGTTTATGGTTAACTAAAATTGGTTTTAAAAAATAAATATTCTGTGAATAAATCTGTTTTAATTTATGCTAAACACATAATAAAACAGCAAAAACTATCTTAACTATTTTAGCACATTAACGTTAACGTAAAACCAAAAACGATTAAATATTTTTGTTGTTTTCCTTAAAAAAGAAATCATAAATTTAGTACGTATGTGAAGGCGTGTTCTCTTGTTATAATCAGAGCTTTAAAAAATAATTTTCGTTTTTTATAGAATTCTTACAAAATCAAGTCAAATTTTGATTAATATATAAATAAATTAGAGATTATACTGTGCAACAAAATGAGGGTATGAGGTATTACATTAGTGCAACGAAACGCCAATTTGTTTGGCGCTGTGTGTGTACAATCAAGTTATTTTAAAGTTAGTTTAAAGTGTTCATTTTTTGGCCAACACTGCATAAAATAAGATGCAAAAAATAGTATAAAAGCTCCTGTCCGCTGAATTCTCGGTTCAGAAGACTACAATGAAATTTTATGAAAATATTTTTTGATCAACATTTTAACCCTATACACGCTGAAAACTGTCATGCTAGAAATATATATATGTTTGGAAAAACTGTAGAAATATACTCGCCGTGTTTTTAAAATAATATGTTTGCTTGAAAATATAATTAGAGTGTTTTTTAATCACCTGGATTTATAATTTTTCATACACAAAATGGATTTATTAAATCCAAAAAAAAGCTGGATTTAATAAATCCACAATAAAAGCACAAATATATGAAACAGCCTATTAATTTAATGTCAGAAAAAAATACGAATGAAAATTAAAAGAGAAACAAAAAAATTGAAAAACTAACAAATAAAAGGTTCTTCTTAAATTTTTTTTATGAAATATGTTTAGAAAAAAAAACTACACCTCACCAAATACATATTTTTCATCTTGGACATGGAGAAATAGCTCAAATAGAAATGGCAATTTTTCACTCTACAAGAAGTAATTTAATTAAATCCAATTAGTGACTATTAAATATTGCAATGGAATTTTTCAATTGTGTAAAAATATAAATTGAAGTGATAAAACTGAAAAGGCAGACTGTTTATCGCTGTTTTATGTAAAATATAATTATGAATTAAAACTTAAAGTAGAATCCTTCATCATCGAATTCGGTATTAAAAATTAGGGTGAAAAAAGTGTCGAACAGAAAATTTTTTTAAAGTAGGAAAAATCTAACCCCATCTGTTGAGCACTTTTAGAAATACTTTTTGGATTTATTAAATCCAAGTGATTAGAAAGAACGGCTAATATGTTTGTCAGTAAACATATATGTGTGTAAAGGTATCCCGAATTTCGAATCGCCTTAACTATTAGCACTCAATTCAATTTGATTACGGGAAAAATAACAAAAACATTTTGAGGGTATTATTATCTACAAGCTTTTGAAAAAAACGTTTTTTGTTTTTTGCAAAATCGGTCAGTCGTTTTTAAAATAAAGTTTACTAAGAAAAACATTCCAAAAAAAATTGTGTGCCTCAATTTTGGTCCACAAATGCCATTTTAAGTTTTAAAAAGAGACTTTTTTTAATAAAAATAAAACAACTGATTTTTAAATCAGCACTTGATTATTGTATATTGTGAAGTATACTATAGGAAATGCTTAAAAAAATTTTTTTGAAGTTCTTTTGGACTGCCACTCGCAGCCAAATTTGCCTATCTAAAAGTAGAGCAAAAAATAAATTAGCATATTTCCAGTAATATACGTGACAAATGCCTTACTTAAGAGCATATTTCAGCCTTTATGAAAAATATATCCAGTTGATTACCAGAAATGCGATTGTGGGCCAAAATGTATGCACTAAATTTTTTTTTTACATTTTCCTTTAATCTTACATTTTATTTACAGAACGATTAAGACCCATTTTGCAGAAAACAAGCAAATTTTTTTTCTGCGAAACGTCAAACTTCAAACGCTTGTAAAAGTCTGTACTCGTAAGTGCCTTCCAAAATTTTTTAGTTATTTTTTTCATAGTCAGCATAAAATTACGCATCTTTCGAGTGCTAATAAGTAGTTAACGCGATTCATAAATTAATTGGATTAAAATAAATACATCCACCGGCAAACATATGTATATTTGCCTACAATTATTTATAGGTTTATGGTTTATCATTATTATATTTGCATTCCACAAACATAATAATGAGAAAATTGCAAATGTATGTTTGTTACTTGTTTGCCTGGAAACATGTGTAAAATAACGATAAAAATAAAATAATTCGAAGCATACTTTGGTTGTTTATAACAATGTATATATTTGCCTATAAACATATTCAACAATTTCTTTATTCTGCTTTCTTATGAGTTATTTAAGTCCTTTTTCAAGAAATATCAAAAACATCTAAACACGTGAGAATATATTCACATATATATTGCATATTTCACTAGAGGTTCTCAAAGACAAAAGATTATTTCGGCTCATATAACCTTAAGATTTCTTTAAAAATTTGACTTCTTAACTATATATTTCTCTTTGGGCTCGGTTATGTAATTAAGAATAAATAAAAAAATATTCCAAATTCTTGCAGATTTTTCAAGCAAAATTATTTTAGCGTAAACATGAGTCATTTATGCCGAGTTTTATTTTCTAATTACTTTTGGAAATTCGTAAATATTATTGTTTTGAATTTTGTGAAAATCGGCTAAAGTGCAAGTAAAAAAAACCTTCATGTAGCAAACCTTTTATAATTAAACCATGAGTAAATCGTGAAAATAGTGAATTGCATTTTATCCTCTACAGTCCAATGTAAAATGTATAATACTGTGCAATACTATTACCGAGCATATATGGTTTCTATGCCAGATGAATGTGTTCAGTTAGTTGAGTAAAATTCTCTAAGGTGTTGGCGCTGTGTGGGTGCAGTTAAGCTATATGGCTGTTTAATATTTTAATTTTTCCGTCCAACACTGTATGAAAAATAATTAAAAATGTTCGTGAAAAAGTTATTTTGTTCTCTCTTTTCAATCTCCACATTTAGAGTCGTAACTTTAAAAGCTTTGCTGAAAAAATATATTTTAGGATGGTAAATAATATTACTCTTTTAAATCACTGTCTTATTATAATGTTTCTATTTATAATTGTATTTGTTGCATTTCTTTTATATTTTAAGTTGTTGTTTCTTTAAAAAATATTTTCATTTCGTTAGTTTCTATTGCTTACAATATGGTTTTTGTACTCGTATTTATTATTCATTTTTCCCAAGTTGAGTTTATTCGTGTTTTGTAAACATTTAATTGAATGGTTGAAATTAAAATGAAATAAAATGAAGTTTACTTTATTACTGTCACGCATTTAAACTTTCATTTGTTTTTTTTTTTTTTTTTATTTAATTAAATTAAATTCTTGTTGTCTAAACAGTTATCGATTGTGTCGATAATAACATGTTTGAGAGTTTTAAATTTAATTTCGATATTATATTTCATTTCTTGTATTATATTTATGCTTTTCCTAATTTCAACATGTTTTGTGCTGTATTTTTTTTTTTTTTTGCTATACTTCCGTTAGAATGAAAAAAACACAATATTTTAGTTTTGGTTAAAGTGAAATTTTTTGTCTTTATTTTAATAGATTTATTTTCAGTAAGTTCCGTTCACGACTTACACTTTGTAAATTAAAATACTCTGATGATGACACATAAACTAACCACTGACGACTCTTCACATGGAGCGATACAGAGTCCCTCTTATTAAATTATGCATTAAAAATCTTCTATTCTTCTTCTCTACAGTCTAATTAACTTATATTGGAATTTACCCAACTTATAGGGGCGAAACTGTAGTTTTTCTATAAAGTGGGTAAAAGAAAAAAAATACACTCACAATATTTTATCCTTAAAAACAACCTAAAATACATATTAAATTAATTGAAAACACAATTAAAAAAAGGACTACGGATTTTTCTTTATATTCAAACCATTTTGCTATTTATTTTGAAACATTAAGGTTTTTCACAAGGGGTGTGCTATTTGTTGTATCGTTGTATCGTCCTAACAAAAAACAGAGTTGTTAAAAATTAAATTGAAAAAATACAACATTTAAGAATAGCACGATACAACATTTTTACATATGCTTAGTGTCCTATGTTTGAGTGTGCTAACAGATAGAAAACCGAATAAAAAATCGTTGTTAAACTGAAATAAAAATTTTAACAACTCTGTATTTTGTTAGGACGATACAACGATACAACAGATAGCACACCCCTTATGAAGAACCTAATTGTTAAACAATCCATAAAAGAAATAAAAATAATTGAAAAATCTATTAGAACAATCATCAATTTTTAACTGACAAAACATAAAAAAAACAATTTTGTGGTTTGTTTTTTATATTTGAAAGTTTTTTTTTTTTTGTTTAATTTTCAAAACACTACACCATACACAAACACACACGTTCATATTTTTATTGGCTATGTTTGAAATAATTTTGTATATAAACAAACTATTTTAACAAAAAAGAAAACCGAAAATATTTGAATTTTTTGTTTTAAAACAGAAAACAACGAAATTATTTAAATTATTTTTTCTAAAAATAGAAATCTAAAAATAGAATATTTGACTGAAAATAACAACTCCTACAGACGATACATACTTTTTTCCAGTTTGTTTTTTATTGATTGATAAAAAAGTTAAACAATATGTTTCAATGTGTTTTAATTGATTCTTCAATATATTGCGAGTGTACACAGTAGACCGTACCTCAAAAAAAAGTTCGCCGTACACCCTCTAAAATGAAGTATTTTTGAAAGGCGATATCAAAAAAAAACTTTTTTTTGCCGAACGTAGGGGTCGCCTTTTTTAATTTTTTGTTATAGCTTTGGCATTTAAAATCGGATTTTAAAGTGTGATATATCGATTTTTTTGCCTCGAGGAGACCAGTGATTTGCTATATAGTAAAAATCAAATTAAAAAAAAAATTAAAAAGGCGACCCCTACGTTCGGCAACCAATATATGAAAAAAATTTCTACTGGGTTTAGCGAAAAACTTCCTTAGCAAAAGTTTAATGATTTTTTGCGAGCTTTAATTTTCTGACATTAGGGTGGTACATTAGGGTGGTAGCAACTGAGATCTGGTGGGTAATTACTAGAACGGGACACTTGAGCTCAAAATGCCCTTCGAGCAAAACACTGGTCTCCTCGAGAGAAAAACATCGATGTATCATACTTTAAGATCCGACTGTAAATGCCAAAGATATAACGAAAAATGTAAAATGGCGACCCCTACGTTCGGCAAAAAAAAATAATCCTTGCAAAAATACTTCATATTGGAGGGTGTACGGCGCACTTTTTTTTGCCTGTAAGGTGGCACGCTCTAGTACACAGGTTATGAGTAAGTTGGGGTACACGTAATGTGTAAGTAAATTTACGTCTAAAATGCGTATCAAATTTTGAAATTAATTTTTAAATTTACTAAATTTAAGCATAAACAAGCTTTTTATTAGAATAAATATGCGCATAAAATTCATTTATAAATAAAAATCTCTTAAATATGCGTTTTTTTATTTATAAATTTATTAATAGTATATTTTTATAAATAACACAGCATAACACTCAAACAATTAATGAAGATCTGACCATCAGTTCTATATATTTTGGACATGCTGATTACAATGGCGTACTTTATTATTTTTCGATCTAAGGTGCAGATTTTTCGCTAAATGTCTTTAAAGTTTGGCGGTTTTCCATTTAGGTTTTTATATAAAAAAATTTTTAAATGCAATCAATATCAATTTTTTGTGGTTAATTATAGACACAGGATCTGTATTCATATTTAGGGTTAATACTTGATGCATAAAACTTGACATTAAAACCACTGTTCGCGTTTTATATGGATTTTTACAGGTTTTTACGGTTTTAGCCAATTGAATCGCTGAAAGCTAAATTGACCTTCATAAATGTTTTGGCTCAATAAAGAAGCAATTAAAAGGAAAATATTTCAATTAAAACAAATGTATTCATCTATAGCGGGCTATACGTTAAAATCGCGATTTTTAAAAAATTTTATAATCCAGCATAGCTTTCCAAGATGTCCCTAAAGTTCAAGTTTGGCATGTCACAAGAACTCTCATAAAAAAACAAAGTTCAGGGACCTGTCCTGGGATTTGTCTTGTGACATGTCACAAGGGGTCAATTTCCCCCTCCTATGACAACGCCATGTAAAAGTGACCACTCTATTTCATATAAAGGGGCCAGTTCGGTGACAGTTTGTTAAAATTTCCCGTAGGGTTATTTTCTAAAACACTTCGGTGAAGTGTTGCGTTATTTCTATATAAATTATTTTTGTTACAAAATCAATTTACATTGAAAGTTTGCTTCACTTCAACCAATCAAATAAAAAACTAGTTTAAAAATTTTTATTAAATTACAGCTGACACCGAAAACCGGGTGATTTTTTAAATTCTATATTATTTATGATTTTAGGGTTATAATAATAAAAATATTTGATTAATAAAGTTTTGACGATTTTAAACAATATTTTGACGATATTTTAAAACGCAATGACGATTTTGATGATTTTTTCAAAAATATTTGACGATTTTGTGCCCAATTAACCTGGCAACACTGGGCAAACTTACAGCTCTTTAACATAATATGCTCACATCATTTCAAATAAGGACACTGAGCGTATGAGTAATTTTATTATATATAACAAAATAATAATCATACGTTCAATTGAAGGAAATACAATATTTTAACCAAACGCCACAGCCAATAATATTTCGAAAGTGTTATATGTGGCGAACGATCAACTATTATTCGTTTTGAATAAAATATTTGTTGAATATTAAGGGTTTTCACAAGGGGTGTACTATTTGTTGTATCGTTGTATCGTCCTAACAAAAAACAGAGTTGTTAAAAATTAAATTGAAAAAATACAACATTTGAGAATAGCACGATACAACATTTTTACGTATGTTTAGTGATCTATGTTTGAGTGTGCTAACCGATAGAAAACTGAATAGAAAATCGTTGTTAAACACAAATAAAAATTTTAACAACTCTGTTTTTTGTTAGGATGATACAACGATACAACAGATAGCACACCCCTTATGAACAACCTAATTGTAAATCGCAAATATTGAATAAGAATTCAAATATTTGTTCTATAATCAGTTGGGAAATCAGTACGTTTAATCAGTATTAAATTTATTATAGGAAAATAAAAACTGCACCCAGAAAACAGATTCAGTTCTGATAACCGCATTTGTAGCCAATCGGATGGTTCGGTTGTGGTAGCCGAATTTTTCAGTTGTGGCAACAGAAAACCAATTGAGACAGGACTAATTTGACTATGGCAACGGAATTGCAGTTGTATCAAAAATAATTCGGTAGCCGCAACCGAAAAATTCATTTGATGCAACTGAACCATTCTATTGGCAACAAATGGGGTTGTCAGCACCGAATCTGTTTTCTGGGTGTGTAATTTTGACATTGATAATTTTTCTTGTAAGGAGGCAGTTACTATGGAAGGAAAGTCACATATGAGGCTTTGCAATCCAACTGCCCAGCTAAAAAAAAACTAAACAGAGAGAAAAAATATGCCATTTTCCAACTGACATTCGGTTATATCTACTAAAATAGATTGGTGCAACTGAATATTGGTTATCACAACAAAATTCGGTTTATACAACTGAATTTTAGTTGCAATTCCCAAAATATTTAGGAATCACATTCCAATTTGGTTTCACCAACCGAATTTATTGGTTGTAGCAACCAAAATAGGATTAGCAATTCGGTTGTCAATTTTTTTTCCTGTGGTATGTGTTATCAATGTTAAACTTACAGTAAGTATTTATTGTCCGATATGATACGAATAAAAAGAGCAACTTTTTCTATTTTTCTTTTGCTTTTTGTCACGCAGAATATTTGCGATATAGAATATTCCAGAAATATATTCTCCAAAATCTACACACAGGAAAAAAAATTGCCAACCGAATTGCTAAGCCTAGTTTGGTTGCTACAACCAATAAATTCGGTTGGTGAAACCATATTGGAATGTGATTCCTAAATATTTTGGGTATTGCAACTAAAATTCAGTTGCATAAACCGAATTTTGTTGTGATAACCGATATTCAGTTGCACCAACCTATTTTAGTAGATGTAACCGAATTTCAGTTGGAAAATGGCATGTTTTTCTCTGTGTGTAGCCGACTTGTACTATGAAATTTTCTGTGTGAATAGAGAAACATCTAAGCTTTTTTCTAAAACAAAACGATGAAAAAAATAATTGGTCGATTTTTAGATAAATTGAGTTTTCTATTACACTAAAAATTCAGAACTACACTCAAAATATTGTTACAGTAGCTGACTGTTGTTTATTTAAAAAGTTATCCGTTATAAATTTAAAAAATATATACCATATATACATATATACTTTTTGGAAAAATTTAAAAACTTGCTCCAATTTTTTATTCGTATGATATCGGACTAAAAAGAATGATAATTGCCGACATATTTTTCCTGTATCCGGGCAGTTGGATTGGCACGCACCATATGTATTTATGGATACAACAATTTAATGATATTATAAAGCATATCTTAAGACATAAGCTCAGCAACATATTCACAAGGAAGGAATCCCAGGGGTTACCAATCGATTTCGCTGAAATTTGGATATCTGATAGTGGAGACAAAGTAAACCAACATGTCACTTTGTTGACTACCCCAATCTCACATTTAGGGAATAAAACCCGGAAATGGCAATAACCTGTTTTTGGTATTTATACACTCATAACAATTTTACCGTTAAAGTTCAATAGTTGTTTAAAAATAAAATCAGTAAAGTTGTTTCAATTAAATAAGTAGTTAAATTGCAAAGAAATATATTGCAGTCATTCAATAAACAAAATACACAAAATTCGGACTTTTGGTATAAGTTAAAATATTCAGTCAAAATTTTCTGTTAAAAACAATCAGTTGTTATAATAAAATTAATTTTGAAATAAACGAGAATTCTATTATTTTTACCGACTTTGCTAGTTAATTAATTAATAACTAAAAATGAACGACAAAACACAATTGCTTTAAACGAGTTTTCACAAATCAGTTATGTGAGCATTTCCACAGTCCAAGGTCCACCGTGACCGAAAAATTAAAAGCCGAAAAACCCCTTCTGAATTGTATTAATAAAAAAAAATACTGAAATATAATTAAATTAAGGAGTCCAAAACTTATATTATAAAACGAACTACAACGTTGTGTTCAAGTTTTGTTCAACTTTTGCATTTTTAATAACATTTTCTCCTTATTTTTACCTATTTGAGAGTGATGATTAATTTCACTCTTATAACAACAATAAACTTTAAAAAAATCAATAAACGGTGAATTTTTGATTTCCTTTCATTGACATTCTATTGTCGCATTCACATAAAATAACGTGAAATATGTCGCATGGGGAATGTCACGTGGAAAATCATACTAAAAGTTGTAAAACAAAACGAATGCAAATATTTCAATAGTAGTTGTTGTCATTATGATTAGAAAACTACATTATTTCATTTTAGTTAAAAAAAATTGTTTAAAATTATGTTCCAGTACGCAGATTTCTGCATTTTTCTACAGTGTTAGAAAACGGCTAAAATGCTTTCGAAAAATGGAAACAAGAGAAAAAATTGTTAAGATTACTTTATTTCTTTTTACTTCAAAGACGTACGAATGCCGCGTTGGGGACGCTGGAAATGCCCATATGTAAATTGGGCATTGGGCAACTCTATATGACAAACCATTCTTGAAATGTATGAAATTTTATAAAAATCCAGAAGCAAATAATTTTTCAACTTTTTAAAATATCATCAAAATCGGTGCCCCCTCATCAATAACATCTTCCTTGTTAGTCATATTTAATGCCAGGGGCTATATATATATATAGAAAATCTTTTAGATCATATGTTTAAACACCAATATGTGTGTATGTGTGTTTACATAGACACATATTCATACAAATGGAATTTATTTAATTATTTAGACATGGGTTGTCTGCGTGTTATGTTGATTTTTTTGACTACGACTTTCTTTTGTTAATTAATTTGGTCACCTTCAGAAGGTTTCTAACATTTGGTATGTTAAACAAAAACAAACCAAATAAAAATTCACCTGTTTGTAAAGCTTAAGTAAATGGTTTAAATACTTATAATTTGGTTATTTATAAATTTAATAAGTAAATAAATCAAATGTTTATTCACCCTATTTTATTTATCCAGAATCGGAACTACACTATAAAATATTCTTCATAAGACTTTACATTAACTTATACCGTAAATTTCACAACATCATATTCAGCAATTATCCTCCGAAGTGTTCACTATTACACTGGCACTTATTCGCATGGTTTTGTTTTTCCAATGAAACTTTAACAAGCACAGAGAGAATTTCTTGGACGAGTTTTAATGATTTTTTTTCAGTAAACTAATGAAGTTTTCTTCACAACGTGAATGAAAAAGTTCTTAATTTTTAAGAAAAAGCTTCATAGTTTCTATGAAACTAGGGTTTAATGAAACCCTTTCATTTAATGCATGAAATTTTTGATAAATAAAATGAAGTTTTTCATATAATTTTATGAAAAACTTCATTAGTTTAATGAAACGTTTCAATGGACGAGTTCCAGTGAAACTTCATTGAGTTAATGCAGAAATTCGTTAGTATCATGCAAATAATTCGCTCAGTGCGATCTCAAGAAAGTTGTAATTAGATATCTGGTAATGAAGTCTTAGCTACTAACTGAGACTTTAACTGACACATTTTTTGTTGTTTCCCACATAAATTTTGAATCTAACTGTTGGCTAAATTTTTACTAGATATTCAGTAATTGTGCCTTAAAATAAATTTAGTTAGTTTAATTTAACATATTTAATTTATTTAAGCGAGGATCATTTACAAGGATCATATGTAATCCATAGACTTTTAAAAATAAAATTAAATTAAAATAATCTCTTTTGAAAAAATCACAGAAAGTTTTTTGAAAAATGTCTTTAAAAATGTATTACTTCGACAAAATAATGTGACATTAATTCTATGAAGCGTTTTATTGACTGAATTATAATGAAAGTTTTTATAGAATTAATCAAACCTTCAACTACCTCAATTTTCTACTCTAATTTGTTTAAAGAAACTCTAAAAATTATATGCTCAAATAGCTTTTAAACAAATAAATAATTTTATAATGGAAATTTTTGCAATTTTTTAAATTGCCATCATAAACTTTATGTTTCTCAACATTGTCTATTAAACATTCACTACTCTAAACATTTATGATGTTTCTCATCTTTGTATTAAGTAGAATACAACAATAACAAAAATGATAAATACGACATAAACGAAAACAATTTGAAGGCATTTTAAATGATGCATACGATCACTACCAACAAAATTTTATAATATACAGACAACTTACATATGTATTACTCGTACATATGTACGTATGTATGAGCATTTAACTTTTACTTTCGGTTTATGTGTCACCAAGCACAAATGCACATTCAAGTTAACAACATACTTAAATAAAATCAAGTTGTAAATACATACAAACCTATGAAAACGTATACAGTAAAACTCGGTTAAGACGAACTCCGGGGGAGCAAAGAAATTTGTTCGTCTTAAGCGTGTTCGTATTAACAGATGTTTTTATATGAAAAAAGATTGCAAAATGTCGGAACTTTCAAATTAGTTCGTATTTACCAAGAATTAATCTTAACCGAGTTCGTATTAAGAGAGTTTTACTGTACTAGCAGTATAATTTTATTTTCGACAGTGATTCTAAACTGGTGATAATAGAAAAAATATTGAAATAATGTAGTGGAGAGATTAAAAAGGAACACAAAATTTTAAAAATTGTTTTATAAATTGGCCAAATCAGATAAAGATAACTTTGATTATTAGAAAAATAACGTAAAACACATACTAATAATAATAAATATTATTAGCCATATTTAACCCGATCCACCATCCAGCTTTGACAGTGGCCTTCTATACCTCTCTCAATCACTCCTCTTTTTATTTGTTCGTGAATTCGGGCAAAGCAAATGCAAACATGTTGGTAAAATATAAAATTTTTTTAAATTCACTTTTTTCATATCTTTTAATAATATTTCAACAAATTTGTTAAATAAAATATTAAAGTAAATAAATAATTAAAATAAAATAAAAAAATATTAAATTTTAATAGAAAATCCTTAATACACAAGAGAATTATTTGATTCAACATTTTTAAGTAAAGGGTTCTTCAATAATCGCGCTACAAAAGTTTTTTTAAATAAAACAAAAACGGTTTTGGATATCAATGAAATTCTTTATTCCTGTGAAAGTACGTTCGATGCCATAATGTATGGAAATCGATCTCTTTTGCATGGCCACCACGGGCACGCTTGCAGAAGTCCAGACGCTGAACCCAATTTTCGACGGTTTTCAAGCATAAATCGGCCGATATTCGTACGAAGTTCATCAATCGTCGCTGGCTTGTTGGCATAGACCATAGATTTGACGTAGCCCCATAGGAAATAGTCCAACGGCGTCAAATCGCACGACCGAGGCGGCCAATCGACTGGACCATTTCGTGAGATAACACGTTCTCCAAACTTGGTTTGCAATAAATTGATTGTGACATTCGCTGTGTGGCTTGTGGCGCCGTCCTGTTGGAACCACAGTCCATATCATCCAATTGGGGCCAAAAATATTCGGTTATCATTGAACGGTAGCGATTCCCATTCCCGGTCTTGATCATCACGGAAGAAGTACGGCCCAATGACGCCGCCGGCCCATAAACCGCACCAAACCGTAATTTTTTCGGGATGCAATGATGACTCATGGAGTACGTGTGGATTGCTGTCTGACCAATAACGCATATTTTGTTTATTGAGGAAGCCATTCATTATGACGACCATAAATTGGACGTAGCGCTCTTAACGTTGAGGCCACTGACTCCGAATTTCGGTAGTAAATTTTAATAATTTCGACTCGTTGTTGGCTCGTATATCTTTCCATCATAAAATGGAAACCTTACTGAAGAGAAATGTCAAAAGAGCGGCAAGAAATATGGCGTCGTTTGCTGTCCCTCTCTTTCTACTTTTGTAGCGTCCCTGTTGAAGAACCCTTTACATGAAGAATTTCAAAAATTTGAGAAAAAAAATATTTAAAAAAAATGTTTACGGCATGTATAGCGTTTTTCATTTATTTAGGTCGATGTTTAAGAACGACAAATCCGTCCGAATTAATCATTTTTCGTAAACGGCCCAAGAGTTATGGCGGTTTTAAGTTAAAAATTGTAGAAATTCTAAAGTACGGTTTGCGCTTCGTTTTGATAAAAGTACAGTCATAAAAAACCCCCGTACAAATAGTTCAAAATTCTGGTCAAATAACAGGAAGTAGTACCTGTATTTGCGCTGGCAGAATTTTCAATGAAGTTGTGAATTATGGTCTGCTAAATTTAGGTAAGCTAAATTTTACGCACTGCTAAATACACAGACAATTATAGTTAACTTGGCTAAGAAATTTGAGCTAAAATCAACAGAAACATTACCTGATTTAACTGAAAATTTCTGCTAAAATGTCGCTTACAGTTTTGGTTTTTGGGCTCTACGGATCTGTCCCAAGACAGGCCCATATTTATTTTTGGGAGTATAGGTGGCTTATAAAGATTAATAAGTTCATAGTATCGAATTTTTGTCCATTTTGCTCTATTTGTGATTGTACAATAAAAAATTATGAAAATATAGCGCCATCCCTATGTGATATTAAAGCAGAGACACAAAAATATAAACTTTGGGAAATAATTGGGGTTTAAATTAGCTCAAAAATTTGTAAAATTAAGAAACATAAATTACTAAAAATTAGGATGCAAAGTTAGTTCAAATACGGATGAAAGTAATTGTTATGCTAAATGGCATTTACAAAAATATTAGTTCAATCCTAAATTTTAAGAAAAAACGAGTAAAAAGGTTAAAGTCGGGCATGCCGACTATACAATACCCTACACCAGTCTGGTTAAAAGCCAACTAATGTTTGGATCCGAAATTAGAATGGGTTAAAATGAGGCTTGTGTCAAAATTTTCTATAATGTGAGTCAGCGCACCAAATTTCATTAAAATATCTTAATATTTGCGACCTGCAGTTTGTAACCAAGCCAATTTTGGGGGGACCCTTATATGGGCACTAGTTCTAAACATGGACCGATGTTCACCAAAATCAATAGGCTTCGTCCTTGGGCCAACATAGGTCTATGTACCAAATTTCATCAAAATATCTTAATATTTGCGACCTGCAGCGTATAAACAGTATAATTTTGGTAGGACCCTTATATGGGCACTAGGTCTAAACATGGACCGATGTTCACCAAAATCAATAGGCTGCGTTACTGGGTCAATATAGGTCTGTGTACCAAATTTCATCAAAATATCTTAATATTTACGACCTGCAGCGTATAAACAGTATAATTTTGGTAGGACCCTTATATGGGCACTAGGTCTAAACATGGACCGATGTTCACCAAAATCAAACTTGTTCGTCATTGGGCCAACATAGGTCTGCGTACCAAATTTCATCAAAATATCTTAATATTTGCGACCTGTAGAGTGCGCACAAGATTGCATGGACAGACAGACAGACAGACGGACGGACGGACGGACGGACAGACGAACATCGTTAAATCGAAATAAAAAAAATTCTGAGCCGATCGCTATACTATAAGGTGGGTCTACGACCAGTATATTTTGGTGTTACAAACATCAACACAAACTTATAATACCCTGACCACATAGTGGTGTAGGGTATAATAACAGAAAAAATCAGTTCATTTGCGCCAGAACACGTTTAACAGGCTTTTGTACTAACTGTTTTTTATAAGCGTAACATGGATATCGTTTAAAGCATTATATGGCAAAATATTTATTACACCTCTAAAAAATATTAAAATACACTCAAAAAATATATTGTCAGATACTAGGACTTAAAACGAAAATCGCAATTTTGCTGGAATATACGCAAATTTTTATTTACAGGAAATTGTATTCAATATTTTTAAATTCGGGAAATGAAAAATTGTATACTATAGGGATGCTTTTTGAGGTTAGGAAACTTTTTCCTGATCCATAAGTTTTTAAGCTTTAATTTTATCAGGCGGTTTTCATCCTGCTCTTTCGAAGATTGACATTTTGTATCGAAAAATGTTAGCCTTTGCAGACATGTGTAATTCTTATGGCAACATTTTTCGTTAAAAATTAAGAAGAGAGTGGTTGAACGGAGGTTGGGAGAGTTGTTACGTCTTTTAAATTATGTTTAAATTATTTATGTACAATTTGACCGAATTAATACATCGCTGTAAATGTCTCAAAGCGAAATGGGTTTGACGAAAAGTGCCGCTGTAGCCGATGGAAATAAAAAACAATTACATTTTTTCTGTATATTATCAATTTAAATCAACGGTTCCCAAATGCGGGTCCGTAGCAGAATTCCAGGGCGTCCGCGAAGAAATCCGACAAAAAGCCTAAAACAAGTTATTTAAAAAAACTCAATTTTTTGTATAATTTTTAAATTATTTAAGAAAATATTGATTTGAAAAATGTTGTTTTCCTTATTCCTGCTTAAAATTGGCCATCATTTAAAATAAGCAGGTGCTTTTATTAATTTTGCCCCATAATTTATAAAGTACCTCTCGCTCAACACTGGTTTGGGGGTCCGTGAGTTAGTAGAAATGTCTCACGGGGTCCGTGAAGCACAACTTAGTGGGAACCGCTGATTTAAATGAATGCAAAAATTTTTCCAATTTTCGCAAAATTTTTCATAAGTCCATAAAAAAAAGTCCATGCGGTCCTATGCTCCTTGCAGGAGTAAAAGGAACAAATATATATATAAAATTTTTGGGTTTTAAAATTTTTAAAGGCTTTTTTGACTTGGAAGTTATATTTTTGCAATTTTAAAAATAATTGAAAATGAACGCGAAAACACACATATTTTTAAAACATTTACACTACATACCCAAAACTGCAGCAAATTATATTTCTCAAATTCTGTTCTCAAATAAAAAAAAAACTCCGAAAATTATAAAATCGGAAAATTTTTGTTTCATTCGTATACCACTATACAATTTTTCACCAATTTTTTTATGTATGTAGTAAATACTCATATATCCTCCAAGTGACTCGATTTGGTATTGATTTGGATTTGAAAGTTAAAAGTATAAAATGAATGAATATTGTAAATTTACATGCCCTAGTTTTAAAGTAGAGTCTATGTAACTACCCAGTGTAGAAACGGTAATGACATATCATTATTGTTTGGACCACCAGTAATGACACCCACTTACCTTCTGCATTATTTTAAAACATATAATAATGAGTTACTGATAATGACTTATTTTTATCATTATTTCAAATAGAAAATAATTTTCTAGATTTTTTTGAAAATTTTTTGAAATCTACTTTTAGACACAATATTTTTTAAACACTGGTAAGGGTATATGTATGTAACCACATATTTTTAGATTTTTTGTATGTTGGCGAGTAAGCTTACTTGTGTGCAGCAGGTCAATTATGTTTTTATCTATTAAATATTACATGTCGATATAGCTCGGATGGTAGAGCTATTGACTGGCAATCTGTAGACCCAGGTTCGATTCCCGCACCAGCAAATTTTATTAAAAAAAAAAAAAAATGCAATAAAAAATATTTTTTTTTATATAATTTATTTTTTTGAAAATCTATTTTTAGACTCATTATTTTTTGTCAGTACTGGTAAGCACATAGGTAACGATATATTTTTGTAATTTTTCGTATGATGATGTGTGACTATAACTCATTATTTTTCGCGACATCGCCATATAAAGGTAATAAGAAATGTAATAACAAAAGTAACTAGTTACCATTACCAAGTATGTGGTTACATAACCACATATCTGGTAATGATTTTCTACACTGGGTATATCAATCATTTCTGACAATTAAAAAAACTTGAGAAATAATAAGCATCTGAACTCAATTTCAACGGATCTCGAATTTTTAAATATTGTTTTTAATTTCAACCCAAGAAAATTTTTTACAATCGGTAACCAACTACACATATTCTACAACTGGTTCCACTCCAACCGATTCCATGGAACTGGTTCTGGAATCAGTTCCTGGGATCCTATATGAAAGGTGTGATTGACGTAGAATCAGTTCCAGAACTAGTCCAGAACTAGTTCCAGAACTATTTCTAGGGTAACCTGTTCCTCTTTGGAGCTATAGAAGTGGTTGCTTTTGGGACAATTTCAAACAAAAATAATCGGTGTTAGAATCGACAGTAGGAGGGGTTGTAAATGAAAAGTAGCTATTGTACAACCGATTCTTTGGAACAGGAAATTTTCCTGGGAACTTACAGAATTTAGAACAGCTTGTGAATATTTTTTTTTTACATAAAATTTTACTGTGATGTCAATAAAAAATTGGGGAATCTCTGACTTTTAATGCTGTTGATGCGGCTTTTGTAGCAACAAACGATGACAACAAAATTATTTTATTTAAAGAGACAACACAGCTGCAAACAAAATGAGCAAAATATTTATAAAAAAACATATGTACAGCATGCAACATGCATGAATGCATATAAAAAAAGAAGATTAAATAAAAAATATATATACATATACTCCCAACACTTCTTCTTGTATATAAAACTCATATGCAGAAATAAACAACGACAGGAGTCAATGATTTTTAAGGCCAAAGACATATTATTCTTCGACTTTAAATTAATAATAGAAAATAAAAGAAATAGAGTCAACAAATCATTTTAAGTACAAAATTATTTACGGTCACAAATTTTCTTAACAATTCACGAAAAGATATTCACAAATAACGCAAAAGAAAGGAATTGCTCTCGTACTTTAACCACTTGTAGATATTTATTAAAACTGATTAATAATTTGCAACAACAAATATTTAAGGGCATTTTTAAAATCATGAAGTTCAAATAACTGAAAGGCTTAAAGTAAATTGAAAATATAAAACTCTATAGTAAATGATATATGTATACTAAATACATACTATACTATTTTTATAATTGTAGGCAATTTTATATTTGAAATGATTTAATATATAATTTATTGACTCTTTATTTATGATTGGAGGTTATCTTAAATTTTTTTGTTTTTAATGAACTTTACTTTCATAAAATAAACTCATGATTATTAAATTTTTCTAATAATATTTATTTACAATATTTCTGAACAAACTTTTAGTTTTCACATACCTAGAAAAATACTTTGTTGTTGCAACTGAATTATTCGATTGCTGCAGCAATTCAATTCAACAATTCTCAAGAGCTTAATATTTTATATGCCTTAAGTTTTGGCAATAAAAACCCTTAAGAAAACATAAAACTTCCAATAAAGTAATTAATATTATTTAAATTATTTTGTTTAAAAATTTGTTGTTTCTGTTTTTTTTTTTAAATATATTTTGTATTTTCAGTTTAGTTTTTGTGAATACCAACAGGTATTTTCACATGTTATTATACCATAGTTGTTGCTGTTGTTGTTTTGTGGTATTTGCTTTAGGTTATATATTGTCTGTCTATCTAGTTGTTGTTGTTGTTGCTGTTGTTTAGTCAGCCAGTCTCACTTAAGTCATATCTTACATCTTATGACTTAAGTTCAACGCGCACTACTAATACAACAAGTGAAAGTTATTTGTGAATTATTTTTTCCATACACATTTTGGGGAACTTCTTCATTTCTTCTGTTCGTTTGTCTGTTGAGTATTTTTGTTTTTATGTTGTTTATGAACTTTTTATTGGCTCTGTCATTGTTTTATACGCTTTGTAAAAATGTTTTGTTAGAAAATCATTTAGGATTTTTAATCGATGTAATTTTAAAAAATAACACATAAACTATGAATGAATTAATTGTAAAATATACATTTTTAATTAACTGTAATATTTCATTTTAAATATGTGAGTTGTTTTATTATAAAATTCTTATATTTTGTTGAAAAATTTAAAACAGAAATTTACAATGCCGTCCAGCATTTAATTTAGGTGATGGTTTTTATGTTTTCTTATTAAATGAATTAAGAGAAATGCTGCTAATTTCAGTTTATTAACAAATATCCAAAATTTCTTCTAATAAAGAAATTATTCTCGGAAGGTACGTATGTTCTCATATATAAGGAGTGTGCGCGAAATAACTTGTCAACGAGTAAATGTGAGTATTTTTTAAAGGCACGTATTTTTCCTAAAGGCACGTAGAAATCTCTTAGAGTTTGGGCTTAAAATATTGCTGGCTCTAATTTTTATCGCAAAAGTGCCACTTCTAAAAGCATTTGTATTCCTTAATTTTTTTTTTTTTATTTTAAAATATAATTTTTTCTCCCCCATTACCAAAAAGCAGTGTTGCCATTTCAGTGCTTTTCGGGTATTTTTTGGTACTTTTCTCCTTCCCGTACCCGTTGATTTTTTACAAATACCCGTTTAAAAAAAGCGGGTATTTACATTGCTTTTTAAGATTTCTGGCACTGCTTTTAGTGCTTTTTCTACAGTTTATATTTTTGGTATTTGTTCTCGTTCTTTCAATTTTTCTAGAATTTTCTGTCAAAATTGAAAAAATGATACAAACTGTAAAAAAAAATTCATTTTGTCACAATGTTCGTAGCACAATTTTAAATAGCAATTTCATTATATTTGAACTTCAAAATTTTAAAATATTTGTTTGGTGTTTTTTAACACTTTTGTGGTAGATTTTTTAACCTTTTTTACACGATTTTTCAAAGCAAAATGTGTCTTGACTTAAATTTTTAAAAACATTAATATCGTCCTTTTTTACCCCATTTTTGGTAAATTTTTACCCTTTTTACCCGTTTTCACAATGCTCACGGTGCTATCCTGCCTTCAAGAGTTGGCAACACTGCCAAAAAGTACATTTATCAAACTGAAATGTTCAATGCTAACTATTAAAATTGTGTATGACAGAGACTGTCAATGATCTAGAGATGAGATTTTATATATTTAGCAGAGCTGCATTTTAGTAAATGCCTCGCTTAGGATATTATTCAAATCTACGAAGTAAATAACAAAAGTTCGCTTACTGACTAGGCCGGTTTTATAAATATTTAGCAAAACAAAAATTAAAATTAACTTTGTCATAGCTCTGCGACATCCTATTTAAATTTTTGGAAAGCTTGTTAAAAATGTAGACAGAAAAGCGCAAAAATACAGAAGAAGGGTCGGCAGAAATTCCAATCACAACTAGGGTATTCAATTAATCAGCTTTTTATTTTAATTGATTAATTGTGCAAATAATTATTCGCGCTTTTTTCCTAACCGGTTAATCGAACAAAATTTTAAAATTAATCGATTAATCGAAAGAATTTTATGTAAAATAATATACATGCACTAGTGTTTTTAATAATTTTATTTAAAAAAGGAACAAAAATAAATTCAGTAACTCCTCTGAAATTCATAAAAATAAAAAAAATGGAATAATTGAGATCAGATTTTGTCATTATTTTTATTTTTTCACATATTAAAATTTTATCCAAATCGGGGAGAACCACATTGCAATGAGTTACAGAGTTAAAGAAGAATATAAGGCACCGTACATTAATTTGTATCACGTTCGTATGCATTGGATACAAAAAAAACGTAAATCTAGTGAGGAATTGATTTCCCCTCTACGTTTCCGTTCCTCTATCCCTTTGTTTTATTAATTCAGAGTGCTAACTAAATAAGCTTTATTACATTGAGGATTAATTATAATTAATAATTATAATCATTAATTACAATAATTATTAATGCTTTCGTTTAATATCAACGTTTAAAAAGTCGAAAAAAAATAATTAAAAATTATACGTAAATATATACCACTACTTTTCTAGATAAGTCACAACAACAGACTAGTAATTTGGAAGATGACAAAGAAAACTGCGATAATTTTATGTTGTTTTTCCTTTGGTATTTAAGATCTTTTTTAACGCTCCTACTTGAAAACATGAAATACTCATTGAGTTGAAGCTAACATACATATATTTCTAGAAATTCTAAAAGGTCGTCCCTTAATTATTTGCTTAGGCCGGAATGAAATCCGGATAGGTACAAGTCTACAGCAAATAATTTATCAAAATTTTTTAAAAAAGTTTTGAGATTTTAGCACATTTACTTTAATAAAAAATTTATATTTTTTAAACATTTTTGTAATTTTCTACCAATTTCGATTAATCGATTAATCGTATGAAATTATTCGAATTATTCGTTATTCGAAATTTGGACATTTTAAATTATTCGAACAATTTTTGAGAATAATTGTTCGATTAATCGACTAACGATTAATCGATTGAATACCCTAATCACAACGCAACAGAGGCACGTATACGTTTTGCTTAATATTTATACCCTACACCACTACGTGTTCGGGTATAATAAGTTTGTGCTGATGTTTGTAACACCAAAAAATATTGGACCTAGAACCGCCTTATAGTATACCGATCGACTCAGAATCACGTTTAATTTCGATTTGTCTGTCCATTCATTCTTGTGCGCACTCTACAGGCCGCAAATATTAAGCACACCGACTTACATCGGCCCAAGAACGAAGCCTATTGATTTTGGTTAAAATCGGTCCATGTTTAGAGCTAGTGCCCATGAAAGGGTCCCCCACAAAATTGGCTTTTTACACGCTGCAGGTCTCAAATACGAAGATATGTCAATGGTTCGCTGACTCACATGGTCCCAAGAACAAAACCTATAGTTTCTAGATAGAATCGGTCTATATTTGAACCTATAGCCCATATGGGCTATATTTACGATTTTCTCTTCTTTTATCATTTTATAGACAATTTTGACACAAGTCCCATTTTAACCCATTCGAATTTCGGATCCAAACATTAGTTGGCTTTTAACCAAACTGGTGTAGGGTATTTTAACTTTTTTACTCGTTTCTTAATAAATTCAGTAACAGAGATTCTAACACTTTCAATAAAATTATAACAGGTGATGAATATTAGTTTCAAACTGGCCACGCAGTAACGGCTAAATGGTATACTAAAATTTGGTGGGAAATCGGAAGGAAGTAAAATATAAGACCAAAAAGCAAACAAATTTGCTTAAAAAGTTCCAGCAAGCAATTTACAGTTGTGGCAAAAGAAGCCTGTCGTTTGTGATTTTTGGTTCATATAACTTGAATATATATACTCGTATATTAAAAAGTATTTGCAGAAGAGGCTACTGCTGTCCTTGAAAAAGCACAACGTCTCCACAAACTTTTGGCCATATTTGGCATCATGTCCTAAATATTTTGCTAGGAACATATTAGTACAGGTCTTATCTGGAAATTCGCCCAACTTAGGCACCCTGTCGCTCAAGTTTGCGCTTAAAAGTATTATCACATAAAACAAAAGACTTAACTCACAAACTCCTGTTATTGTAATAAACAAAGTGCGTTTAAATCAGTCTCGTTACAAACTTGATGACACTTATAGATAGTTGTTTATTATTTTGAAATTGATTAATATAATCCCTATCACGTAATAATTAAAAAAGTATTTTGTTTATTGAAAGAAACCAAAAAACAACATACCATTACATATTAATTTAATTTTCATACGCACATACTACATAAAGGTGAAATTGTTAACATCAATTAACAATTATCTCTTTTTCATAACATAATTTACTTTGTTGATAACCGGCAAATGAACAAAGGTATTGCATTGTGTGTCTGATTTGATAAGCCAGAGGTTAACTAACCACTGTCCACAGTTTCCACCTATAATAACGACATGGAGATGTTGCGTCGTCGTGTATTGGTGAACACCAAAAGGTGACTCAAAAGAAAGTGAAATTTTTTTCTTGTTTCTGCTTTGAACGCACTACAAAAAAAAATTATAAACAATTTTTTAACAATGGCATGTAATTTTTTATAGAGCCCTAAGTAACCAAATCAAACACATCCATGCATTCCGTTGATCGAGAAAAAAACCCAAACAAGTTTTGTCTCCTCTAAGCCGCACTATTATGTTGTTACCCAGCAAAATCTTTCATTACCAAATAAGTGGTTATATAATAGAAATTCATAGCTCCGCACAACTTATTTTTTGGCGTCTAAACTCATTATTTTTGTTTGGCGTGGTCGTTTTTATAAGTAGTCACGCTTACCTGCTCGCTTACGAAAAAATGAGAAATAAGTAGTTACGAGATTTTGAATAATAAGTGGTTACATACATGCTTACAAAAAGTTGAATTATAAGTGGTTATCCGACTGCTTACTTGATTCTTAAAAATAAGGAGTTACACAAATACTATTAGCTTCAGGAAATACATTCAGAGAATTTAAAGTTTTTCCTAGGTGTAATTTTAGTACTCGTCATAAAAATTTAACACAAAACATATTTACATGTAATAAATATAAATGTATAAAATTTAACTTTGTAAAAAGTACTTATTTAAACTATTGCGAGTAAGTCATTATTTTATATTTAAAAGCAATAACTACAATAGGCCGTTATTAGGAAGTCATTATTTTATATTACAAAATAATGCAAAAGGTAATGATATATCATTATTGGTAATGCAGACAGCAATGAGGTGTCATTACCAATATTTTGCTGGGTAATAAGGTGTGTGAGTATGTGTGGAGTAGGCTATTGGATTTTTACGATGCGTATGTATAAAGATGAGGAAGTTGATGTGGTTTTTTGTTTTTATTTATTTGGTTTTAAATTTAATGTTTATAAAGAAAGTGAAATTGATGTTTGCAAAATAAAATTAAAATGATTCATTTGTTTTTATTGTTTGCTAAAGGTGTGTAAATATTTGCCCAAAAATATGAGATTTGGGCAAATATATTTATGAATCATAAATTTGACAAAAATGTTTCATTAAATAACTTAACGAAATTTGATTTAAATTATGTTGTCTAACATTAAGCTTGGTTCATACGCTATTCACCCCTGTCCATCCACATCTACTATTTCCTTGTATTAGGGATATGAAATATCATATCATATTCAAAAGAGAATTTACAAAAATTGGCCAATGCATATCCCTAATACTGGGTAATAGTAGAATTGCCCTTAATGAAGTTTTCTGTAGTTAAAATTTCAATATGTTTTTTAGTAAATAGTAACTTTTACTTTTTCATTAAAGAAACATGCATAATTTGCTTGAATTTCATTTATTCTATTTGTTTCTTTTGTAATTTTATTTTTAAACTCACATAGCTCATAAAACGTATGCGTGCTTTTTACAGTTCGTTAATGAACAAAAATATACGGTTGAGTCGTTATTGTCAACGTGTTTGATATTTGATAGTACTGCACATGGGGTAGCGTCTAATATTTAATCAATGTAGGTAATCTTAAACACAAATTAAGTAGTAAAAACATCAACTAGATAAGAGTATTGTATTTGATAAAACTGATTTTTAAAAACTTTTATTATAAATAACATTTCTTGACTATGAACAACGGATTTGAATGAGTTAGTGTTTAACTCTGGTTAGAAACTTTTCCACAGAAAAACTATTTGCATTTGCAGTATAAAACTTAACAACAATCGAGTAATATCTGTGGCATATTCGCATAATCGCTTAACTCGCTATTCGTTATTATCAGATATCTAGGTATTTGCATAAAATCGCTATATTGAATATTTTGTGTACACTAATAGAAAAAAGTGTGTAAAAAATTTAGTTAAAACTACTAAAATTTAGTTTAAACTATACAAAATTAGTTAAAAATGATGTTGCAGAAAAAACTGCTAAGATCAGCAGATTTTTTTTGTAATATACGAGTAACATTTTTGTTAATACAGTATAACTCGCTTAATACGAACTCGGATAAGACGAATTCTCGGTTAATACGAACTAATTTAGAAGTCCCGAAGTTTTGGCAACAATTTCAATATAAAAAACATCGGTTAATACGAACTCGCTTAAGACGAACACTCGGTTAAAACGAACTGTTTGTGATGGTCCCACATACATATTTCTATATAATTTTCCACTTTTAATACGAACTTTACAAAATTCGACAATTTTTTCAATATTTTTTTTTTGTTTTCTGACAAATTTTAAACCGAACACACAAACATTTTTTCTTAAATAATTGAAACAATTTTGTGGATAATTAGAACATTTTAAATAAATTTTACGCCGGTTAATACGAACCTCGCTTACAACGAACTAATTAATCTAGTCCCCCGGAGTTCGTCTTAAGCGAGTTTAACTGTACAAAATAACAAATTAACCTGCTTAAACTAGCACAAAATGTTGCTACATAATTAGTAGCCTAAAAAATCGAAAAAAAAATTTTTAATTTCGAAGTTTTTTTCCATATTTTTTAATACAAATAGTCTGCTAATATTTAGCAAAATCCTCGGCAGATTTTACAGTACAATTTGTCATTTTCAATTAACAAAGAATTAAAATTAAAAATAACAAAAATTCTAAAAATTAAAATTTTTGCTGTTCTTATTTTACTAGTATTTAGCAAAAAAAATCCGCCAATTTCAGCAGTTTGTCCTGCAACAGCATTTTTCACTAATTTTTAGTTACTTTTTCTGTTATTTTTTGAGATTTATTCCTATGAGTGTAGATTTGAACTAAATGGAATTTTAAAAGAGATTGGGACTAACATGAGCTTCTTAGTAAGGTCAGCAATAATTACCAAAAATAATTTTTTTTTGTCGATATTTCCAGATATAACATTTAATATAAAATAAGTTTTAAAGCGAGGGTTTTTCGCATACATATGTATGTATATGTGTCCTAGTGAGGATTAATAAACAATATTATTGATTGTCACTTAAGTGGATTATATGAAAACGACAACGATATTGTATGAAGTTACACACTGAGCGATTAATTTAATAATCTCCACAAACTAATATATACTCGTACTATTTAAAAAATCACAAATTTTCAGCTTATCCCAGCAAAAAAAAATTGGAAGTACTGCTTTACAAACTACTTTTTCACTGCTTCACAAGTATCCGTTAGTGTACACTGATAGAATTTTGTGCATAGTATTAATGAATTTGTTCATTAATACAATGATTTTTTTCATTGAAAAGTCCCCAAAGAACGAGTTCATTAAATCAATGAAACGTATTCATTAAATGAAAACTAATTGAAAAAAATATATTTTTTTGCGTTACTTTTTTTTTTATTTTTATTTTATTAATTTTTATTTGTACATATATTTCTTTTTTGACATCTCCCTGAACTCGACTTGAACCCGCAATCACCAGAATGTAAACATTACCGCGTTACACTGATAGAATTTTGTACATAGTATTAATGAATTTGTTCATTAATACAGTGAATTTTTTCATTGAAAAGTCCCCAAAGAACGGTTTCATTGGATTAATGAAACATGTTTCATTAAATCAATTTTAATGATTGGATTCATTGATCTAATGAAAGATTCATAGAATATATGAATTTTTTTTCATTCATTTCAAGATAAACTTTGTGAAAGTTTCATGTGTTTATTTCATGGATGGTAACCGAAACTAATGCGGTTATCGTTAGGGTAACGATATTTTATTTCGGTAACGGTATTTTAATGGTAACGCTATTTCATTTATTTCGGTATCGGTATTTTAAGGATAACAGTATTTGAGTTATTTCGGTAACGGTATTTTAAAGATGACGATATTTGGGTTATTTCGGTAACGGTATTTTCAGGTTCACGGTAGTCAGTTATTTCGATGCATCCCGCAATTTTCTTTACAAAAAATAAACGAGATTAAAAACAGAACCCTGGTTTTTTTTTTTTTTGGTATTAAATTAAAATTTTTGGTATTAAATAAAATCAGGTCGACTTTACCTAACATTAAATTATTTTATTTAATTTTTTACTCAAATTCTTTTAACTTCTAAATTAATTTTTCTGAAACTGCGGCTATAGTTATGAAACACTAGTAAAAATAAAAATGGCGATTTAAATTAATCTACGTTAAAAAAATTTATTTTTTTTGTTGAAATATATGTCTTTTAGATGTAACTTTCAGTTATAAGGTCTTTTATATGTCTAAATTATTTAGAACCTCACATATCAGCTGTTTTATAGTGCGGCTATAGTTATGAAATAGAGTGTATGTATAGGAAAAACCAAAAAGAGGTAAAATTGTAAATGAAATCAATTTAATAAGTTAATTTTTTTCTTTATGATATTTTCATTAATTTAATGAATTTTTTTAATGAAATTATGAAAAAATAAGAAAAAAATCTAATGAAAAAATTCATAACAACAATGAATTTTCATTCAGTTAATGAATTTTTTCATTAAATCAATGAATCCATTTTAATGAAATCGATTCATTAATGCTATGAACGAAAGTTCTATCAGTGTACCGATTGATCTAAATAGCAAAAACAAAATGATGTCACTATTTGGAATTTTATATTTAAATAATTTTAGTTTGCAACCCTAGCGTTCATTACTGGAACATATATCTATTTTAGTAATTAGCAAATTCAAAACCCTCTTACGGGTTAGTTGAAAATATATAATGAAAAAATTCATTAAATTAATGAATTTTTCATTAATTCAATGAAAAATTTTCATTAAAGCAATGAATTTAGATTAATGAAATCGATTCATTAATAGTATGAACGAAAATTCTATCAGTGTATTTTTACTGCTTTTTTAGAAGTTATTCTGAACAACTTCAAAAAAGCACTTCTTCCATTGCTTCCAAAGTATCCGTTAGTATATTTTTATAGCTTTTTTAGAATTACTTCTGAACAACATCCAAAAAATCACTTAAGTATTGCTTCTAAAGGGTACTTGTTCCAAAAGCGATCCTAAAAAGTGGTTTTGGTATCATTTGGCATTTCGAAACAGAGGGTCGCGGGTTCGATTCCCGGCGGGACCAATATATTTTTAAATTTTTTTTATTTTATTAATTATTTTTAATATTTATAATTAATTTGTTTAAATTCAATATTTTTTTATCTTTAAAAATATGTATATATAAAAAATCTGAAAACAATGTTGAATTGGAATGCACCTTTTACACTTGTTTAATAAGTACTTTTATTGAAGAGAATAAGGAACAATAGCCGTTTTTTCTAATCACTTGGATTTAATAAATCCACAAAGTATTTCTAAAAGTGCTCAACAGATGGCGCTAGATTCTCCCTATTTTAAAAAGAATTTTCTGTCCGACACTTCTTTCACCCTAATTTTTAATATCGAATCCGATGATGAAGGATTTTACTTTAACTTTTAAGTTTCAATTATATTTTATATAAAACAGCGAAAGACAGTCTGCCTTTTCAGTTTTATCACTTCAATTTATATTTTTACACAATTGAAAAATTCCATTGCAATATTTAATATTCACTAATTTGATTTAATTAAATTACTTACTGTAGAGTGAAAAATTGCCATTCCTATTTCAGCTATTTATCCATATCCAAGATTAAAAATATGTATGTGGTGAGGTGTAGTTTTTTTTTCTAAACATATTTCATAAAAAAAATTTAATAAAAACCTTTTATTTGTTAGTTTTTCAATTTTTTTGTTTCTCTTTTAATTATTATTCGTATTTTTTTCTGACATTAAATTAATAAATATATTTGTGCTTTTATTATGGATTTATTAAATCCAGCTTTTTTTTGGATTTAATAAATCCACTTTTTGTATGAAAAATTCTAAATCCAGGTGATTAAAAAACACGCTAAATATCTCGCAGTAACAAAGTGGTGTTTTTATGCCAGTCAATTTTAATATCAAAGAATATCTCAGTGGTAGAGCGCTAGACCAGGTATCGTGAGGTCGCAAGTTCGATACCAGAACTGGGGGTTAATAATTACATTACATTACATTACATAACACATGTAATTACACCATTACATGTAATTGTAATTTAAAACAACTCAATTACAATTACATATTATTTGTAATTGTAATTGAAAAACTTTCAATTACAATTACATGTAATTGATTTACTAATTTTTCTACTAACTTATTTTTTTGAGTGTATGAAAACTCAGTGTTAAAATCATTAGTGTTTATGATGATTAAGAAGTACATCTTGATCATTAATTGTAGTGCTTTTTCTACTGCTTTGGCATCTCTTTTTTTGCTGGGATACGTTTAGCAAATTTGTCATCAAAGAAAATAACAGTCTTTTTCTTTTAATGGTCAAAAAGAACTTTCACTTAAAAACACATTTAAAAATCATACAATAATGTTAAAACAAATTACAATTTTTCGTATAGATACATATGAGATTTTCCCCACCATGTGCCCCACTACAGAAAAAGTACACTCATAGAAATAAATATGTAAAAATAGCAGAAAAAGTTACTAAAAATTAGTTAAAAATGATGCTGCAGAAAAAACTGCTAAAATTAGCAGATTTTTTACTAAATACTAGTAAAATGAGAACAGCAAAATTAAAACTGTTAAATTTACAGACTTTTAGTTGTATTTAGGCTAACTTTTAGTTAATTGAATAGCAAATTGTACTGTAAAATCTGCAGAAAATTTTGCTAAATATTTGTAGACTAAAAATAGCAAAAATAAACTGTTATATCTACAAATTTTTTGCTATTTTTATGCTAAATTTAGTTGAATGCAAATAGCAGTCTATTCTGCTAAAATCAGCAGAAACATTTGCTAAAAAAATTGTAAACTGCTATTTTCAAAAGGCTCGATTTTTATTTGAATTTGAAAAAAAATCTAAAAAAAAACTTAGAAAATTTAAAATTTTGGGTGATTTTTAAAGCTACTAATTATTTCGCAAAATTTTCTGCTGATTTTAGCAGGTTAATTTGCTATTCTCCATTTACAAAAATTTAGCTCAAATATAACTAAAATTCTGTATATTTAAAAATTTTATTTTTGCTGTTCCTATATTACTATTATATAGCGAAAATAATCTGCTAATTTAGCAGTGTTTTTCTGCAGCATCATTTTTAACTAATTTTTAGTAGTTTTAACTAAATTTTTACGGACTTTTTTCTATTAGTGTATATAATATCAATTTCAAACTTACATTATTTATAATCCTATACCGATAACATTTTGTGATTACTCAATGTTTAAGCCCACACATGCGGTTAAAATATGAGTGAAAATGTGAAGGTATGTTTAGATTTTTCTTACAAATTGGAATATTCCAACCAAAATAGACATTACCAAGTAATTAAGCGACTACGAGTTATATCCGTAATTTCAACCTACTGGCGTATGAGGCGTATTTAATACATTTTTTACGTTAATTTTATCCTTATTATTTTTCTTAACTTTGGCAACTATATAAAGAAGAAGTAATTATTATTTCTATAAAATAATTTGACGACTTTCTTGAGTTTAATAGAAATAGTAATACTGCGAATAAAAAAACTGAAGAAGCTAATGCTTGTGTTAAAAAGTATTTCAATGAGGCTTCTGTTGATATTAATTTATTATCTCTTATTAGGGGGATAAAAGCCAATAAATTAATTTCTAAACCTATTCAAGCTCCTAGTCAAGAATTAGATGAAATAGAAATTATAGATCCTATTACTAAAAATCCAAAAAATACAATTTTTGATGAATTATTTAAAATTAAAAAGAAAAGGGTTAGACCTTTATAAATGGGGTATGAGCCCAGTAGCTTAATTAGCTTATCTTTTTATTAATTATATTTTAGTGTATGACGCACAAAAGTTTTTGATACTTTTAGAAATAGTTTAATTCTATTAAATATAATGAATGTAATAAAAATTACATGATTTACCCTATCAAGATAACCCTTTTTCAGGCAATTCATTATAATTTTAAATATTTCTATAAATTTTTCAGCTTATTTTTAAAATGAAAAATCATTTATTTAAGGATTTTTTATACAAAAGTAGATATAAAAGTGTATACACAAAAGTGTAAACTTTCACACTGCACTAATAATTTTTTCCCAAAATTATCTATTTCGAAAATTGAATTTCTGACAAGAATCAGCTTAACCTGCCCCAATGTGCACTGTGGTGGATATAAAATAAAACTCGGTAAAACCGAATTTATTGCTTTTAATTGTATTCTAATACATTTTTAATGAACATCTTTTCCCAGACATACTACTATTCCTATTCTCGTAACCATGTAAGTAAGTGATTATTAAAGTACCTACAAGGCAATGGGTCCATACATCATTTTAGAGCTCATCTCCTGTAAAATTAATTTTATGACTGACAAAGATTCTTGTCCATGATCAAATAAGGTACATTTAGAAAGAGCAGACGTGGTACAATGTTTACCAATTTAGTAATGGGTTAGAATTAGTTCTGAATTTGTACCAAATTTGTACGTATATGCACCTAGTAAAACAAATTTGAAGTCATGCTTTACAAACCACATCTTTCATTGCCTCGAAATTATCCATTAGTGTATTTTTACTGCTTTTTTAGAAGTAAACTCAAAAAAGTTTGACAGTTACTACATGACAGTTGTTTGTATAGTAATCAGTAGAAAAATGCAAAACAACTTTTATAACAGTTATTTAAGAAACCAACTAAAGAAAATCACTGTAATTTTGTAACAGTTATTTAAATCAGTTACTTTTAATATCATAATAAACAACGATCAAAACAATATTTTTACAGTAAACAGTTGTTTTTGTTAGTTATTTAAAAAATAAAAAAATTCGGGTAATTTTAAAAAATCCTGTTTAGTTTATATTTTCTGTTATTAATATATTTCTTGTTTGCAAATAAAAATCAGAAACTTGTATTGTATCTCCAATACATAAAAGCATAAACTGGAAAACCGTTTTGAATTCTTACTTCAAATTTTAAATAGGCTGAAGTAATTACACATTTTTTGGCAATCGAAAGAAAAAAAAATGTTTTTTTTACTAAAATATACTTTTATAATACTAAAATACTAAACTGTAGAAACAGTAGGTTTTACCCATTTTGTCAGTTGTTTTAAAATTGTTGTCGTAAAAATTTGTCAGTTAATTTTACGACATTGTTAGTTATTTTAAATGTAATTATTTTTCAACAGTTAAAAATAACAGCATTTTTAGTTATTTTAAAGGTAAATACCTTTGTAGCCTTTTTAACTGCATAAATATTCTTTTGTTTTAACTGTCATTTTCAGTAGATTCTACCGACTTCCAAATATCAAAATCAGAGTATTCGTTAGCACTTATATATTTACGGCTTTTTTAAAGTAATTTTGAACAACAGACAAAAACACAACATAGGGTAGAGGGAGGATCCTTCGCCAGTGGGGCACATACACTAATCCCATTTTTCTCCGTTATTAAGGGAGATAAAAAATTTGAAAAAATATATTTTGTGCATTTTTTAATTACCTTTCCTTGACATCCACTTTGATGAATTTATTTCACATGTGGTCGCAGACAGACTTATTTTTGTGTTTTTTGGGGTGCCAAAAAAATAATAGGAAGCAACTAAATTTTGCAATAACTTCCTCAAATCGTATGATTAGAAAATAATTTTTCATTATGTTAGACCTACGATCCTAAGGTTTCGAAAAATAATCATTTGATTTTAATAGATGCTTAAAAAGTGGAAAAAAAATATTAATTTCATGTTAGTGCCTGTCTCTGGGGCACAATCACCAGATAACTCCTTGGGGCTACAAAGAGTTGGCGCATCCCTACCTAAAATGCTCTATAAGACTTTTCTATATGTTTAAATTGTGTTTAATGGTAAATTAGAACAATCGTGTTCATTTTTAAATTTATATTAATTATTCAGTTTTTTGTAATTTTGACGAATCATTATATTATAGTTTTAAATTATTTATTTTTAATGTAATGGAGATTTATTGATTAAAAAGAATCACATATCTTTAAGAACTTATTATAAATTATTTATTTCAGTCATTAAAAGATGGAATTTGCTGTATTAACAAATTTTTTTGTTGAAATTGTATCTAGCTCTTTTGGCGAATATACCCCAGGTTTGGGGCAGTTACGCCGAATTGAATTACTTTGAAAATCATTAAAAATAATAATAGAAAATATGCATATAATTAGAATAAAAATCATAGAAATTAAAGCCAAGATATGTAGATTTTCAATTTGAAAGTAATTTTTGAAAAATTATTAGGGGTTAAGAAGTGACAGTGCTTTGAAAAAAAGTGGCGAAGGATCCCCCTCTACCCTAAATGAAAAACTTCTTGAATTCGATGAAAAAGCTTCATATATTTTATGAATCTAGTTTAAACTTTTTCATGGAGTGTATGAAACCTTTAATAAATAAAATGAAATCTTTGACAATATTTTATGAAAAATTCCATTAATTCAATGAAAAGTTTCAATGGACGAATTCCAGTGAAACTTCATTGGTTTTATGCAAATATTCATTAATATCATGCAGATAATTCTCTCAGCGTAGATCATTAATTGCAGTCATTTTTCTGCTGGTGCTTTTTTTGTTTTTTGCTGGGGAATGGTAAAAAATTAGAAAAGTTTGCAAATCAATACGCTTCGATCCTGGGTCGATATAATTCAGTGAATCAAATTTCACCAAGTTATCTAAATCGTATCAAAAAAGTGACTCTGAGTCTGTCGGTATATAAAAGTTTTATCTAAAGCCAATATGTTTTGAGTTTTAATAATAAATTGAATAATTGATCTTTTATTCGCAACATATAGGGCACTAAATAATGTACGTTCCATATTAATACGATATACTGGACAGTTGGTATGGAAAGCTTCATATTCCGTTGTTTTTTCCAGAGCTTTGAAGAATTAACTCGTTTTTGAATGGAACAATAAAACAATAGTTGCAAATATAAATAAAATTAAAAAAAATCTGATTTCATTTGGCTCCTCCATTGGCAAAAACCGGACCAGATTAAAAACTGCAAAATCTCAATTTTCATATGCGAATAAATTTTAAACTTTAAGAGATATCTCTGTTATTGATGGTGAATTATTACGATGATGGTGAACAAAGCTCGCGGTGTGCTTGCTTTTATAAAACGATGGTCCAAAGAGTTCACAGACCCAAGTATAAAAAAACTATTGTATACGTCTTTAGTGAGACCAATTTTGGAATATGGTTCTATTATTTGGGATCCTGAGTATAATGTTCATATTGATCGTATTGAATCAGTTCAAAAACAATTCCTGCTATTTTGTTTAAGAAGCCCGTCCTGGTATCCTGCTCAAAATCTTCCGCCATACACTTTGAGATCAACGATGATAAAACTGCCTACATTAAACAGCCGAAGAACAATGCTTAATATCGCGTTTTTAACAAATTTATTAAATGGAAATGTTGTTTCAGATTTCCTGCTCACCAATATAAATTTTAATGTTCCTCAACGATTAACTCGCAATTATATCCCTTTGTACCTGCAAGTTTTTCAAACCAATTATGCTAGTTAATGCCGATGCTTTTAGAAGAATATGTAATCAGTTCAATGTATTGTACGATTTTGTTGATTTTTCTGTTGATGTTAATGTAATTAAACGTAATATTATTTTGTTTTTAAATACCGAGTTTTAAAATCAGTGTTGATTAATTTATTGATTTTATACTGTATTATATTACATATGTATTATATTACATTCTGTAAGGATATAAATCCATAGACTTTTAATAAATAAATAAATAAATAAATAAATAAATTGTGGCCTTTACTAGTAGATTATAAAAATATTAATATCCTCAGAGAACTTCTGCAGTCAGAATTTGTTAGTTGTTTAAGTAGTATCATAGTTTAGTTGTTTTAAGTGAAAACAACAATTATTTGTAGAACAAATGTAAATTTTAATAAGCCATTAAACAAAAAAATAAACGACGTAAAATACTGAGAATTTGTAATAATCATTTTATTCAGTTATTTTGATTTAAAAAAATAAACCAAAAAAATGTATGCAAGTAATTTCTGTTACAAAAGAAAATGTAAGTTGAATATAATTAAATGTATTTCAAGTGAATTTTCATTTGCTTTTAAATACATTTGCAGCGGTCTTTACATACAAAATATTTTAAGTGTATTAACATTCTTTTTAAAACTACTTAATATATCGAAAAATGGCAAGCTTTTAAAATTTTCCCATGCTCAAGGTACCTTACTTTGGAGTCCAATGGCATAGCTCCGATGGGATGTGCGAGGTCGGACGTCAAAATTTAATCTAGAAATTGCGTTTTAAATAGACGTACGAAGTTTCATATCAATGCGACAAACCGGTGAGAAATGGCTGAATTCTTCCCAAAATATTATGAAAACACCCCGCTGTGATACTGAATGCCAGAAAACAGCTTTTCAATTCAGTGAACGTAATTTCTTTCAGTTCACTGAACGTATTTTTTTCAATTCACTGACCGAAAATGAAATTAAACGAATTCAATGGCAAAAAAAATTAATTCAGTAAGGAATTATTTAATTCACTTTTTATCCGTTCGATTTATAAAATTAAGCGCATTCACCAGAAAATTAATTGATTTAATTTAATTAAAAGAACTCTAGCAATTGAATTAATTCGTAGCAAAAGAAGTCTAACGAAAACAAATATGAATTAATTCCATTAAAATTAAATTAAATTAATTTATTGAATTTTTAATTCAGAATTGAAAACTTGAATTAAGAAATTAATTCTTCAAAGTTCTGGTCTTTTCCCAGTTATGGTGTTGGTATTTTTATTAATGGTAAACAAATTATAAATTCCAAACATGTTGGAATTTGTTTTGAACTTTAGCAAAGCAATAACATAAACAGTTTTGAATACAGATATGCAATATATTAAACTTAATATTCCAATTATACTGTGTGGTAATTTTGTTATGGAAATAAAAAATCTTAAATATTTATACCCAAATGCATAGACATTTTTTTGCTTCTTATAACAGTCTTATAAGAAAAATTTGTTGTTGTTTTGCATGTTAATTTGATTTATAAGACTGTTATAAAAATCGACAAAATGTCTATGCATTTGGCTTTCAATATAAGAGATTTAAATAAAAGTTCTATTATACATTTATTCACAAATATTATTGTTTATTAAAGATTTGTTGTAGGGCTTTTGTTGTTGATTTAAGGCCTAGTTTCTAGGATGTGGCTTATCTATAAACTTAATTTAATGCAGTTTGTACAAAAACTGGAATACTGCTTTTAAAAACTGGGTTATTTTATTTTATTTCAATAAAGAACAAATTATAAACGAGAAAAAGTTTTACCGGAAAATTTTTGTTTGCTGACAAAATTAGTTTTCAGTTTAACTAAACCAAGTTTAACTTATATCCCAAAAACTTGGCCTAAATATTAATTAGCTTTATAAGATATATTTGCAGACTTTTCATAAAACAACATTTATCGACTTAAGCTGTTTTGTCAAAAAGTTTTTCAAAAGAATTTTTTGTCTAGAATGAATACTTTTTGCATGCATTTTCCTTCGCTTTTATTTTGGGAAGAATATGTTCTTTTGTCAAAAGACCACAAATATACATATTTTAATTATGTTTTTTCAGAATTTATAAAATTATAATGAGATATGGGTCCCAACTATTACAAAAGACTAAAATCACTTCTCTTTTTTTTTTTTGTTAAAAAGCAACAAAATTCAAAAACTTTTGTATATACATATGATGAGTTGACGCCAATTTTAATAGTTTTTTCCAATTTTTATCTAAAAAATGTTTTAAAAGAACAATTTTGATTCCTGTTAATTGTTTGTTTTTTTCTTAAAATTAGCTGGTTAGAGTTTGTTCCTTTTTAGCATATTTAATTGGAAAGATATTTTTTGATTGTATTAGATATAATTTGAAAAAATGTAGCTCTTTTAAACACCTTTATAACAGGGTATTCAAATAAATGACTTTTAATTTTAATCGATTAATCTAAATAGTTTTTTCCTTAACCGGTTATTCGAATAAAAATTAAAAAAATATATATTAGAATTTAGAAAAAAAATAATAAAAATATGACAAATATGAAAATGTCGAAAATAAAAATAAACAAAAATAATTAATCAAATTTCATTCTCAAAAATTTTAAATTTCATAAATTATTACACCCCAGCAAAACCTTGGTAATTGGTTTGACCTTTTTCACGTATTGCCTGGCAATGGGTACCCCTTTACCCTTGGTTTTACTTAGCAACCTAAAGTAATACGTTACTAATATTGTGATAAATCAATACTTATGTGGGAGGTATGAAATAATGACTTACCGATATGGAGATATATCACAACTTATTTGGAGGCTTTAAAATAATATATGACCGATATTGTGTTTAATAATAACTTATTAATAAGGGTAAAAATAATAAGTTATTCGTATTATATTATAACTACCCTACGGGAAATTTTAACAAACTGTCACCGAACTGGCCCCTTTATATGAAATAGACTGGTCACTTTTACATGGCGTTGTCATAGGAGGTGGTAATTGACCCCTTGTGACATGTCACAAGACAAATCCCAGGACAGGTCCCTGAAATTGAGAGTTCAGTAACCTGTCCTAGGATTTGTCTTGTGACATGTCACAAGGGGTCAATTTCCACCTCCTATGACAACGCCATGTAAAAGTGACCAGTCTATTTCATATAAAGGGGCCAGTTCGGTGACAGTTTGTTAAAATTTCCCGTCGGGTACTTATTATGCGAAAGTATGATATAATAAAAATTTAGAATCTAATTACATTTCTCGGATCGGTGTACTTTTAAAAAAAGTCATTACTGTTAACGTCTTATTTTATTCCCTTTTTGTAAGCAATGAAATTTGTACTAATATGTAACGACTTATTACACTCCATCCAAGTATGTACTTATTTTAGCTAACTAGTGAATTTAATATTACAAGTAACAACTTATTTCAGTACTTCCTTCGTAATCACTTATTTTAGCCTATACCGGTACGATTTAGGCAACCATTTACCCCCAATGACACCCCCATGTTAAAATAATGTGTTATACAACCAAAGTGTAAGTAGTTACAATTTTTGGTTTCTTATTACGTTTCCCTTTACCTTGTAATAGGTTTTGCTGGGACGTTTCTAATTTCTGATAATATCAATATTTTTCTTACTTACTATCATACTCAGTGTAGAAACGGCAATGACATATCATTATTTTTTGGACTACCAATAATGACACCGACTTACTTTCTGCATTATTTTCCCAGTGTAGAAAATCATTACCAGATATGTGGTTATGTAACTACATGCTTGGTAATGGTAACTAGTTACTTTTGTTATTACAGTTCTTATTACCTTTATATGGCGAAGTCGATAATGACTTATTTTTATCATTATATCAAATAGAAAATAATTTTCTAGATTTTTTTGAAAATTTTTTTAAATCTATTTTTAGACTCAATATTTTTTAAACACTGGTAAGGATATATGTAACCACATATTTTTTGATTTTTTGTATGCTGGCGAGTAAGCTTACTTGTGTGCAGCAGGTCAATTGTGTTTTTATCTATTAAATATTACATGTCGATATAGCTCAGATGGTGGAGCTATTGACTGGCAATCTGTAGACCCAGGTTCGATTCCCGCACCAGCAAATTTTATTTAAAAAAAAATACAATAAAAAATATTTTTTTTAATATAATTTATTTTTTTGAAAATCTTTTTTCAGACTCATTATTTTTGTCAGTACAGGTAAGCACATAGATATATTTTTTGTTTTTTCGTATGCTGGTGTGTAATCATAACTCATTATTTTTCGCGACATCGCCATATAAAGGTAATAAGAAATGTAATAACAAAAGTAGATAGTTACCATTACCAAGTATGTAGTTACATAACTATCTGGTAATGATTTTCTTGGGTTATTTTAGAATCATTATTTTAGTCAATACTTGTAAGTACATAGGTAACGACATATTTTTTGATTTTTCGTATGCTGGTGTGTAACTCATTATTTTTTGCGACATCGCCATATAAAGGTAATAAGAAATGTACACCCAGAAAACAGATTCAGTTCTGATAACCCCATTTGTAGTCAATCGCTTGGTTTGGTGGTGGTAGCTGAATTTTTCAGTTGTGGCAACAGAAAACTAATTGAGAAAAGACTGATTTGACTGTGTCAACAGAATTTTAGTTGCATTAAGAATAATTCGGTAGCCGTAAACGAAAAATTCATTTGATGCAACTGAACCATTCGATTGGCAACAAATGGTGTTGTCATCACCGAATCTGTTTTCTGGGTGTAATAATAAAAGTAACTAGTTACCATTACCAGGTATGTAGTTACATAACCCCATATCTGGTAATGATTTTCTACACTGGGTAATTTAGAGAATTTTTTATTCACATTTTTAAATTTTTTTCCTCACTGCATCATGCCGTCATTTACGCACTTATTTTGTCCGATGTGCGATCCGATAGCGATTGTATCTCCTAGTCTTACACCTTTCTTGGTCTGTAGGCCCTTACTCTCTTACAGCTCTTCATATGTTAGTTTTTTTATATATTTTGCAAAACAAAATTTTAACTAAATAAAATTGTGTTTGTTTCTTAAGTCTTTTGCTTTATTTAATAAACATTGAAAAACTCATAATAAAATTCATTATAATTCAAACAATAAAAAAATTTATTAAAATTTTCTAACAGGAGTTTTTTTTACTGAAAAATTTAACAACAACACACCTGCAATTTATTATGTATGCAAAAGAATTTGAACCTATTTGTAGTCTTAACCAAGTTTGAATAAAAATGTGCGTTTTTGCGCCAAACACTCCTTAAATCTGGATTTAACCATTAACTGTTTATTTTTACATGCATATGTACAATACATATTTCTGTAAATCAACAATAACAATATGGTGGAGGTGTTTTTTCTTTTTTTTATGACAAAAAAGTATTAAATAACAGTACCAGAAGTTAATATGCAATAGGTTTTTACGCATTCTTTAATCTATCTATTATAAAATTTTTTTGCACTTTTTAATATTTTAAACTGTGGGAGCTTTTAAGTGTTATGAAGTTTAGTTTTGCCAAATTATGGGTTTAAGGTTTAACATTGAATTGATGGCATTATATGTAAATAAAAAGGAAGCTGAAATTGTATGATTTTAACTCAAAATTGTTTTTCTTATATGTATTTGAAAAAAAAGAACACCTGCGTTTAAAGCTAAGCAAAATAAAATTTTATTGAAAGCCTAATTTAGATATCTTTTAACTTTTTAAAAAAACTTTCATTATACCGTTTAATTTTGCTTTAAATAGTAAAAAATTTACCCCTCAATTCATAAACGCTTTGTAAAGTTATAGGAGGTTTACAAAACAACATTTTCATACAAAATTTGTTCAATACTACAATTGTACAAAGCGTTTATAAATTTAGGGGTGTAATGTTTATTAAATTGTTTTATTTTGTATTTATTTGTGGGTGCTTAAATTAAACAATTCCCCTGTTGTTTAATTTTTATTATTTAGCTTTTTCTTAAGCATTTTTGGTTTCCCTATTAAAAAAAATTAATATGTACCTTTATATGGTAATATATAACTTAATGTGATCCATATACCATTTCATCCGAAAAATGGCCCGATATAATTGTGTCTATTGGTTATCACTTTTTATCTAATTGTATCAGTTTATATCTTAACTGAATAGATTATATAGTAATCAGATGAAATTTTATCTGATTTTTGACCTGATACAATTTTATCGGTTTATGTCGCATGGTATTAGTTTAGATCCAAATAGATACATTTTTATACAAACTTATATTGTTATATCTGAATGTTGACCTGATGCAATTATATCTGCTTTAAAACTTTGATACAATTATATAAGGCAAATGTCGGATACAAATATATTTTATTTATATTAAATTGTACCAACTACGATCTAAACAGATACCATTAGATATAAACCGGTAGAATTATATCAGGTCAAAAATCAGATATATTTTCATCCGATTAATGTATAATTTTATTAGTTGAGATCTAAACTGATACAATTAGATAAAAACTGATAAACGACTGATACAATTTCATCGGGCCATTTTTCGGATGTAACTGTTTTTACTCGGGTTAATCATTTTTTTTCTTTTCTATTAAATATTATTTCCAAGTCATTAAATTCATTGTTTAATGAATAATTACTCATTGTTCAGTTCAGTGTTAATGGTGGCAAGTGTGTCAATTGATTTATTTAATTTCCACCTTGTTAAAAAAAGAAATAAATAAATTTTATGACCCAGAATCATTATTGTATTCATTATTTAACAAAAAATATGAAGCGTTTATTATGAAACTATTATAAGTAGCTTTTTCAAAGATTTGCATTTTAGTGTTTTTAACCCTTTCAGACCCAAGCAGCTTGCAAAAATTTATTGTTTTTATAACTTTAAGGTAAAATGGTATTAAAACAATTAAAATTTCCCAATCTCAATTCATATTTTATGAAATATAATTTAGGTAGAAGTATAATTAAAATTGTTTTTATCTAAATAAACCTATTAGTATTGAAAACATTTATAATTTTAAGCGAAATCATCACATCTTACAATCGTGTATGCTGGGTCTGAAAGGGTTAAGACCGTAGTGACATCAACTTTATTTGAACTTTCAAAAAATACGAGCCAATTGTGAAAATCTTTCTTTTTCAAGTATTGAATAGAGTTCCCGATCAAAAACACATTGTGTCTAGCATATGAAGTCATATCTCATTTGATATAGATCGACATTTAATCTTATACAAGTTCATCTCAAAATTGGGGTATCCAGTATATATAGGTATCCCTCAAATATATTACAAAATTAAATTTTGGGATACAATAATATCCAATAATATCAAATTAATATCAGGATAGATCCCAAAATATCTCATGCGATTAATTTAGATTCAATTAGATACATATGGATAAGCTAATTTTGGCAGATCGAATTGGATATTTTCAAAAATCAAAAATTATCCTATGATATATTTGGAATTATTTAAATTTAATAAAATTTAAAAAATAACACGAAAAAAATTAAAGAAAATATTTGTTTATTAAAAAAATATTTATTAAAATAAGAATTGCATTTTAGTTTTAAAAACTCTTGTCGTTTATTTAACTTTCTTTTTGCATTTTTAACTGCACAATTTTCTTGAGCTTAGAGTTTGTTTTTTATATATAAAAAGTTTTTTATTTTCAATATTTTGCTACTCCAATGTGTAGCATCTTCAGGAAATAACAATTTAATTGTTATTGGAGTAGCGAATTATTGAAAATAAAAAACTTTATATATATAAAAAACAAACCTTAAGCTCAAGAAAATTATGCAGTTAAAAATTTTAGTTTTATTTAAGTTATCTTTTAATTAATTGAAAATAACAAATTGTACTGTAAAATCTGCAGAAAATTTTCCTTAATATTAGTAGACTAAAAATATCAAAAACAAATTTCTTCAAAACCGACCGGTTTCGAATAATTAAATTCGAATAAACCGAAAACCGGTTATTATTTGTCTGTTAACCGGTTTGTTTAAAACATATTTTTATCAAAACTATTTTCGAGCTAATAGTATGTATATCGACCTTTGTATAAAAGATACTGTCTTTTCACATGTATTCAAATAAATAAGATACGAAAATCCATTGTAATGGTTTGAAATATTTTTTAAATACGAGGTGATTTATGAATGCTGCTACAAAAAACGTAATTACTTTTTTTCTATGTAATTAATTGGTTCCATTTAAGAAAAATACGATTGGGACGATGAAATAATAACTGTTAAATCTACAAAAATTTTAGATATATTTAAATGTATTTTAGTTTAATACAAATAATATTCTATCTTGCCAGTAGATGTTTTTGACAAATATTAGTAGAATTAAAATAGCGAAAATAAATATTAAGTATTTCTGTTGTTCCCATTAAAAAAAATTTTTTAATTAAATTTTGAAAATGTAATTGTTTTTCTGTGACGGTATTAATTTACTAATATTCAGGATTTGTTTTTGCTGATTTCAGCAGTGTAAAATGTCCTTTGCATTAACTAAAATTAAATTTTTAGTCTAATTGCATCTGATCGTGCTATCTTTGGCGCTTTTGTATGACCCAAAACTCGCATGATTTTCGATTAGTACCTTTTATAAAAAGGAGCTAGTTTGACGTTTTTCTATATTTTTATTTAGCGCTTTTTGCGCCTTAATGGTAAAACTTTTATTTTGATACAATGTTATCTAATTTAAGTGGTTTGTTATTATGTTTATAATAATGTGACATAAAATTAATGATTTTTAGCGCTTTTTAAATGTTTGGTAGCTTAAATTAGTTGAAAAGTACCTATTTTCATCATATTTATAATTTAGCGCTTGTTAGCCCTTTTTGTGCCTGCTTGTCAGTTTTGTCCTTAAAAGTTTGGTATCACTCCATCTGATGAAGTAAACGCAAATAAATTTAAAAAAAATGTTTTTTTGGCAATCACATCATCTCATAGGATTTTTTTTATTAATCAGACGTAAAATCAGTTACCCGACTAAAAAAGTTTTCATATAATCTTATATGATTTGATATTATTATAAATGTTTATATGCGTGGCTTTATATAACCATATACATTTATATTAACACTTTGGTTTTATAAATATGTTTGATATGACGTTATATATAATCATACGCGATTTGGTCTCCATCCATATATTAAGAGATCTGCGATATAGTTTATATATAATTATATATAATGGCGTATAAGCTTCTATAAACAATCTTATATCAAAATATATAACATGACATGATATCTAATTATACAAAATTTTATAAAGTTTAATTGCACTATAACAATGAAGAAAACAAACTTAGAAAGAGTTTTTTTTTTATTTTATAAGAAAGACACATTTTATAAGAAATACACATTTTATAAGAAAGACCAGAACTCTAAACTAGAAAAAGTTGTTCTGACAAATTTTTGTAAAGTTCAGTTAAACCGAAAATTTACTTTGTCAGCTATTTCCATTTTATTAGCATAAATTTTTTCTAAACGACTTTTCCTCGTTTTGAATTTTGCTTTTTATTGAAATTCAGTTTCAAACTGCGTTATTCTAAGTTTAAGGACAATTTGCGTCCTAAAAACGTGCTAAATCGCATTCAATCCTCATTTCCATCAATACCAAAGAACGACCAATACCCACTTTGTTAGCCAAACTGTTCTGTCGGCCATTAGTATTTAATATGAATGAAAATAAGTGATCTCAACAATATTTACTAAAATTTTATTTAAAAATTTTTATAAAATTATATGTATTTATATATAATTTAATGCAATTAGATAGACCCATTTTTCGGATCAAATTGTATCAGGTTAGATAATATGCTTATCTCGTTTGATATAATTATATATTCCAATATTCGGATCAAATAAGATATGAACATATATATGGGTTTATATATGGTGATATATGACTATATAACATCTTTTTTAGTCGGGTAATTTAAATTCCGCTTTAGCAAACGGATTTCAGTAGTTGTTTCTGGAGGGCGATTTTAACTATTTTTTATTAACTTTTTTCCGCTATTGGTACAGAATTATTTTCATAACAAAAAAACCGAAACCGGTTTTAACCGGCTTGTTTTAAGAAACCCGTAACCGAAACCGGTTTTTTAAAAATAGTAATTTTCAAACAAACCGAAAACCGGTTTTCTGAAATGGCCGGTTTTTTGAACACTCTATGCACAGTGTTATCAGTTCTAGTATGGTTTACATGGAATAAGTTGCTTTTGTGACGAATTCAAACAGAAATTAATTTTAATAAATATAACTGAAAATGGAAAGGGTTTCAAAGAACAAGAATTGGTTTTAAAACCAGTTCTTTGGAACAAATAATTTTGCTGGGTATTTTATTCTCCAGCATGTGAAATTCTAAGAATTGCTTTTGTCTAAAAAATATTGTATGACAAATTTAATATTCAGACCTTATCTGAATGTTGTTGAATGAGAAAGTAATGTTTTATTTAAATAGTTATAAAGTCATTAAGATAAACTGACGCAAAAATCTATAATCGGTATAACCGACCTCAAATTATCACAACGATTTGGCAATCCAAATAAAGGCTGTTTTCTTAAGAGTTTAAGTTGCTAAGTTTTAACATGTATTAAAATGGATTTCCTATGGATTCAAGTTAAAAACAAAAACCAGCACTTATTGTTATTAATTAAAATTTAATATTTTCCGTTATAACTTATGCATCTCATGACCTAACTTCTACATGATAGTTGTTTGTGTAGTAATCAGTAGTTTATTTTTTTTTTAATGGAAAACACAAAACAAATGTTATGACTATTGTTTAAGAAAACAACTAACAAAAAGTACTTTAATTTCGTAACAGTTCTTTAAAGCAGCTATTTTTAATATCGTAATAAACAACTACCATAACAGTATTTATACAGTAAGCAGTTATTTCTGTTTGTTATTTAAGAAATTTTGCTCATTTTTTTTAATTTTGTTTGTTTGTCAGTTTTTCTGGTAAAAATTTGTCTGTTAATTTTACGGCATTGTTAGTTATTTTTAATGCATTAGTTAGTTATTTTCCAGCAGTTAGAAATAGCTATATTTTTAGTTATTTTAAAGGTAACTTTTGTACTTTTGTTTTAATTGTCATTTTCAGTAGATTCTACCGACAAACTTTTCTGAGTTTTGGTAAAGTGTTGTTTTTTCAAACGCGTCATATAGACCAAATGCAATTAATATTGTAATTGATGTGCATTTTTTATTAATTTTTAATTATGTAGCCTTGAGATTAAGAAGAAGAATAAACATTTTTTCAAAGTTATAAATACATTATTAATCTGCAAATCAGACTAGATCTAGTTTCTGCCTTTTTCTTTTGGACAGGCGTCATCAGTGATTTTCCATTAAATTGTATTATTTTTTTATATTTTATTGTCAGATTGTCTCTATATGATAATTTTTTCAACAACCTGTCGGCTGTAGGAATCGAACCCATGCATTCCCACATTACAAACGTAACTATACTAGAGTTCGACAGCTTAGCCATCTAACCCACGTAAGGCCTTGCTCATAGTGTGGCTAATTCATAGTTTTTTCTTTCTTATTCAGCTTTCTGTTATTGTTTTTTGCTCTCAGAAGTGATCAAACATTCTACTTTAAATTTTCTTTGTTTATTTTCTTGTTTTGAGAATTAATTTGTGATCCTGTCCACACAAAATTTACAACTGAAACAAGAGCATTGTCATAGCAACAGTTATGAGAAGGGCAAGGACTTTCATGCACTAAAAAATCGAAAATATGCGCTTAAAATATGCACTATAAAATAGAAAATATGCACTTAAATATGCATTTATAACGAAATATGCACTAAAAACCAAAAAATATGCAATTAAAAATAAATGTTTTTTTAATTATATTTATTAAAAACTAACATAAACGTAAAAATTCAGGTATCGGTTACAATAAGCTTGTTCGTTTACTTACCACAAGTAACTATATTTACTACAGCTGGAAACATTCAATACAAAAAGTAAAAAAAAACTTTGCAATTGTAGTAAAAGTAGTAAGAAATTCGAGTAAACGAACACACTAAATATGTCTTCAAATACACATGGTTAAATATATTTTTGTGTGTGGCATTTTACTATAAAATCGTACTCACTTTCGTAACTCAGAGAAAAAAGTGGCAGAAATTAATGCTCGGGGACAAGTTTCCTTAAAATAATTTTTATAAAATTTTTCAACTTTCTGTTTGTGAGCAATAACACCCGAAAACGTTAATTTAAAATTACATCTATAAAAAATGTGTTAGTGGATGACAATGTTTTATTACCAACAGAGCTTCTAAATAATTAATTCTTTAGAATTTTTTTTAGTTTTAAAGTATAAATTCTTAAATCGAATTTCATATTTAAAAATATTAAAAAAATATGCAATAATAAGCAAAATATGCAAAAATATGCAATAAAAATCATAAAATATGCAATAAAATATGCTCTTAAAAGCAAAATATGCAAAAATATGCATTTATAACAAAATATGAAAAAATATGCAACAACAAATCGATGCCATTTTTTTGCAAATTCTTTGATTCGGAAAAGTATTTGGTCAAAATCATTTTTGGGCAACTGACTACAAACATGCATTTGCATGAAAGTCCTTGCCCTGGTTATGAGCGTTTTGACAACTCTGGCAAAAAGAACTTTCTCAATGCATATTTTTTGTATTAATTTTTTAATTTTTGTAAGATAAAAATTTTCTTACTGAAGAAATCTTTCATTTTGACAAAGTTTTAAAGACATTAAATAGCAACAGGGTTCGTCTTATATTTTGGGTTAAAATTAGTAATTTTTATGCTCTGCCAACGCTTGCACCAGCCTTTGAAGTATTCATTGCCAAAGTAATTTAAAATTAGTAAAAACAAGGTACAATTTTCGGCTTTTGCCGATTATAGTACCTAATTGGTTCATGATTTATTACATTGTTGTTTAATAGTTAATTCCAAATTTCTTAACTGTAGCTACATATATAAAAGAGAACAAAAAATATACAACCCGCATTCGATTCTAATTATATTTATCTGCTACTAACAGAAAAATGAAACTAAATATTTCCTTAAAAGCTGTAATAAATCTATTGTGGATCTTGAAAGTTTTTTCAAAAGAATTAAACAACATTGAAAAAATTTATCCTCAGTCGCGTATAGTTGGTGGGAATAATGCCTATGCAAATCAATTCCCATATCAAGTATCCGTTCAGGGAGGTGGTGTACTATGTGGAGGAACTATAATATCGAAAAATTATGTACTAACTGCAGCTCATTGTGTTTCTTCGTAAGAAAAATGGAAAATTGGTTTTCCTTGACGTTGATTTTAAATTGTTTCTTTAATTTCTAGGAGGCCAGCATCTAGTATAACAATACGTGCTGGTACTACCCAGTTGCGATCAGGCGGTATTACTATTGGAGTGTCCGAAGTTAAATCACATCCCAATTACGGAAATTTCAATAACGATATTGCAGTTTTAAAGTTAGCAAGATCATTGGACATAAATAATAGCATTAAACCCATTGCCTTGGCTACAAGAAATCCTTCACCAGGATCGGGTATTGTAATTTCTGGTTGGGGTGGTATTTATAATGGTGGTCCAATATCGGAAACTCTCAAATACAATGTTCTACAAGCTTTGAGTCTTGATGAATGCAAACGTCGTCTTAATCATCTCCCCTCAACTGTAATATGTTTTGGCCATTCTTCCGATAATGGTGTGTGTGGTGGTGATTCGGGTGGTCCTGCCGTATCCAATAACCAGTTGGTTGGCATTGCAAACTATGTTGTCGGTGGTTGCGGTTCCAACAATCCTGACGGTTTTGCAAGTGTTGCAAATTTAAACAAATGGATCAAGGACAATACTGATTTGTAAGGGTAGTTCATTTAAACAGATATTTATTTAATGAAGGAGTTCACAAGATTGTTGTATTTGTCGTATATCCAAAAACAGAATTCGTAATCAAGAATTGTAAAATTTCAGTAGTACATACGAATACAATTGTCATATGAACTCCTTTAATGTTTACCTAATATTATCTACGTACATACAATGGGGTTTTGGTTTAAGTTTTGGAAAAATAATTTTATTTCGATGCAATCAGGCTCCCGGTAACTCACTCTCGTGCGTTTATTGGATCTGCCCGTGTACCAAAGAAATATATTAATAAAATTGTTTGCAATATTAATACGTTTTATTTTCGTTTTTTTTTCTCTATTTTAATATTGTTTTATAGTTTAATTATACCCTACACGACTATATGGTCAGGGTATTATAAGTTTTTGCTGATGTTTGTAACACCAAAAAATATTGGTCCTAGACCCACCTTATAGTATACCAATCGCCTCAGAATTTTTTTAAATTCGATTTGACGATGTCCGTCTGTCTGTCTGTCCATGCATTCTTGTGCACACTCTACAGGTCGCAAGTATTAAGATATTTTGATGAAACTAGGTACACCGACTTATGTCGGCCCAAGGACGAAGCCTATTGATTTTGGTTAAAATCGGTCCATATTTAGACCTAGTGCCCATATAAGGGTCCTCCCAAAATTATATTGTTTATACGCTGCAGGTCGCAAATATTAAGATATTTTGATGAAACTTGGTACACCGACATATGTCAGCGCAAGGACGAAGCTTATTGATTTTGGTTAACACGGGTCCATGGTTAGACCTAGTGCCCATATAAGGGTCCCCTCAAAATTATATTGTTTATACGCTGCAGGTCGCAAATATCAAGATATTTTGATGAAATTTGGTACACCGACCTATATCAGTCCAAGGACGGAGCCTATTGATTTTGGTTAACACCGGTCCATGTTTAGACCTAGTGCCCATATAAGGGCCCCCCCCCCAAAAATTATATTGTTTATACGCTGCTGGTCGCAAATATTAAGATATTTTGATGAAATTTGGTACACCGACCTATGGGAGCCCACGGACGGAGCCTATTGATTTTGGTTAACAGCGGTCCATGTTTAGACCTATTGCCCATATAAGGGTCCCCCCAAAATTATATTGTTTATACGCTGCTGGTCGCAAATATTAAGATATTTTTTAATGAAATTTGGTACACCGACCTATGGGAGCCCAAGGACAAATCCTATTGATTTTGGTTAACAGCGGTCCATGTTTAGACCTAGTGCCCGTATAAGGGTCCCCTCAAAATTGGCTTGGTTACAAACTGCAGATCGCAAATATTAAGATATTTTAATGAAATTTGGTGCGCTGACTCTCATTATAGAAAATTTTGACACAAGCCATTCGAATTTCGGATCCAAACATTAGTTGGCTTTTACCCAGACTGGTGTAGTGTATTGTATAGTCGGCATGCCCGACTTTAACCTTTTTACTCGTTTTGTATTAAAATGATTTTAACTTTTATTAAAATGATTAACTAACTGAAATAATAAGACTCTCAAATACAGTTAAATTTCTTCAAATATTTGCCAGACCCAGCAAAAGGTTGTTTAAAAGAGGTTTGTTATTCTGCAATAGCCTGAGATTCTGTGCTCGTTGATGCAATACTATATTAATAAACAAGTTTTTGGCTTTTGCTTGTTTTTCAGTTTTCCCCATGGATGGTAACCGAAACGAATGCGGTTATCGTTAGGGTAACGATATTTTAGGTTATTTCGGTAACGGTATTTTAAGGGTAATGCTATTTCATTTATTTCGGTATCGTTATTTTAAGAATAACGGTATTTCAGTTATTTCGGTAACGGTATTTTAAGGATAACAGTATTCCTAGTATTTCGGTAACGGTATTTTAGGGGTAATGGTAGTCAGTTGAAATGGTTTTCAATCGATAACGTTATTTTAGCGGTATTGCCTGCCAACCCTAGTTTTCCCAGAACCTTGTGGTAAAAAATCGGAAAAATTTATGGATAAAAGTAGCTCAAAATAGGCTAAAAAAAATTATAATAAAAATCTCGCGATTTTGCTTTAAATAGTCAAATGCAGTGAAACCTACCCAAAACAAAATTTCCAACGCTGGCATACCGCTGGAAAAACCAAAAGAATAGGCGGTCTGGAAATAGATTTTGCAAATTAAATTTAAAAAAAAATCATAAGTATTTTTTTATCCTGCCAATATTTTAACCCAGACTGTCAGATTGGCAGACAAGAGAGACGCACTAACAAGTAAAGACTCCCAACGCGGACCGGCAAATCTTAATGAGCTTCGGATATGTTGTAGAGAAGAAAAATTTAAAGGACACGCATCTTTTTAGCTGCCCAATCTCATAAAAGGGTTAAGAAATTGCCCATTTTGCGTTTTTTCGGTTTATTTCATATTTGTTGCAAAGTAACTATAGTAAATTTTGGCGTCATACGAAAGGTATTTCAGAGGCCTCTTTACCGGTTTATAAAACATGCTCAAGCATACTTATTTTTTTATGGCATAACACAAAACATCAAAAATGTAGGTGGTTTTATATAGAGATGTATTCAGGGTTAAGGGCCAAATTCAAATTTGGAGAGTACATTCTAATTACGTAAAAATAATTTTAAATTTCATGCATTTCGGAAATGTCAACACACAAAAAAGTATGAAAAATTAAGTTTTTCTCAAATATCTTACAAATATAATACAACATGACGTTTCTTTCTACATCAGCTATTGTAGTTTTTAATAAGCTTTCCAGCGTGATATAATACTATACACATATAATAAACACAAACATATTAATTATACATATTAAACATACATAATCCGAAAAATATATTTGCAGAGTACTTTCATTCAAAAATTAAAAAACCTAAATCAAATAAATTTTTAAAGTTTAAATGCTCGCTATTTCATAAATATTGCCCCGATTTTAAAGGTAATAAAACAAGTTTTTGCATTTTTTATTAAAATGCTTTTGTTAAAATTTAGAGACTCTCTTGTTTAATTCGATGCTTATCATGGGATTAGGGTTTGGGATTTCCCGGACTTTTTTATTTCCCGGAAAACGGGAAATATTTTTGAACAAAATTGTTAATGAAAACCACCTACATAAGTAATTTTTGTTTAAAAAAACGCTATTTCAGTACAAATTCAGTCTGTGTAGTGAGAATTCAAAGTAAAAATATCAGAATGTTCAACATTTGATTTCACATAAATTACTCTAAGCACTGCCAAATGAATTGCATGATTCCAGCAGAAAGCACCCACTACTGGACTGTCGGAAACAAACCGTTTCATCACATTTGGCCCATTAGATATGGTGGCCACAATGTTATTTTCCAAAGCCAAATAAAACTCTTCTAGTCTTATTTCTACAATTCTTCTTATTTCATCAGCATTACATCTTCGTGATATATAAACCAACCCCAGGTTATAAAATGAATTATTTCCGTTCATACATATGTTCAAATATCTCTTTTGTGATATTCTTGTCCGTTCACCTAAGATTATAGTAAATCTCCTATTGTTAGAAATATTTGCTCGGTATTTCTTTTATCATGATATCTTTTACATGATGCAGTAATTTAATATAATGTTCTTTACATCGGTTTCATTTTTTGGCAATGCCAGGTTTTTATTATAAAAACTTTTTCGAATAAACGAAGATCTAGTTATGGTGCGGATCGACATCCCGTCCATTGCGGCTAATTTGGATACCATTTCAGGAAATGTTTGCCCTACCATAAAACATTCAATGCCTATTCAGCTTACACTTTTTTCTTCGGGTACTTTGCTAATTTTAGCTGGAACGTTATTCTTGTTGTTGTTTTCTTCAAGAGAAGCTGCATGACCATCAATTTTTTTTTTGTGAACCAAATTTAGATGTCGGATAACCAAATTTAGATACCTCCGTTAACCATTAGTCTTTTCGGGCAAATATTGCACTGCGCTGCATTGTCCTTTTTTGTGAAGTATTTCCATACTCCTGATATTTTATTCTTTAATATAAAAGAATATATTAGTTTGAAAGCAGGTGTATTAAAATAAAGTAAACTTACTTGAAAATATCACATTTATTAATGAAAACGTTACTTATAAAATTATTGGCCCTTAATATAAAAGAGTATATTAAATTTAAAGTCGACTTTATTTTAAATCATACGGTTTTGTTCATTTTGTGTATAAAGACCTTACAAAAATATTTATATTTTCAAACATTTTGATTGGTTGAAAATAAATTAACCAATCAGAATGCTCCAAAAATAAACCAAGTCAAGGTATACTGCCAGCCAATATTTTAACTAAAGTCGACTTTAACTGAAATATACATTTGAAAAATTTAGATAGTAAGGGCGATTATTTGTAAGAAACAAAACTTTTTTTCATATTTCTTTTAAACATTTTACCAAGTTTTTAGGTTTTACTACTTAAATTTTGAATAAGTTATGCGAAAAAGCTTTATTAGTTATGTGTCAAATAAATTGATTCCCTTTTAAAAGATTTTAACAATGACATTTTTGTTTTGGTATTTAAAATGTTTTTTATGACTAAAATTAAAAAATCCTATTCCAAACAAAAACAATTTAAAAAATTTAATATTTTTAAAATTTCCTGTTTTCCCGGGAAAAATATATTATTTTCCCGGGAATTCCCGGCAAACTTTTCCCGGGCATTCCCGGACCCCAAACCCTACATGGGATGTATAAAAACAGCGTTGTCAAAATGCCATCCTTTGAAAATTTTAATTTAAAAGGACATCTGACATGATCATGAAAATCGGCGTACGAAATTTTAATATATACGGTCTATTCTTTCACATATGTATATGTCGACTTTCCCATGGGTGAGAATGACCATTGCTCGGTGTTATATAAGCAGTGTTGCCATTTCAGTGCTTTTCGGGTATTTTTTGGTGCTTTTTTCCTTCCCGTACCCGGTGATTTCTTACAAATACCTGTTTATAAAAAGCGGGTATTTACAGTGCTTTTTCAGATTTCTGGCAGTGCTTTTAGTGCTTTTTGTACAGTTTATATTTTTGGTATTTGTTCTCCTTTTTTCAATTTTTCTTGAATTTCCTGTCAAAGTTGAAAAAATAATACGAAATATACAAAAAATACATTTTTTCACAATGTTTGTAGTACAATTTTAAATAACAACTTCGTTATATTTAAACTTCAAAATTTTGCAATATAAGTTTGGTGCTTTTTTACCCCTTTTTTTTTGGTAATTTTTTGAACCTTTTTTACACGATTTTACAAAGTAAAATGTGTTTTTAAAATCTTTACTTAAATTTTTCAAAAAATTATTATCGTGCTTTTTTACCCCATTTTTGGTAAATTTTTACCCTTTTTACCCGTTTTCAAAATGCTTACGGTGCTTTCCTGCCTTCAAGAGTTGGCAACACTGTATATAAGGCCAGTTTTTTGGAAATTATATCATTTTATCCAAACTTGACACGCCATCGTTTGGGAACCACTTGGGATAGAAGTATCTATAATTTTTTTAGGACATCTTAGTTATACCATATAAGTTTTAGTCCAATTCAGATAGGGTGGATAAATTTCAATTGTTGATTTTATGTTTTCAGACAAAACAGAAAAAAAAATTAATTAAAATAATTAAGACTTATTAAACAACGAGTCATCGTCAGTCGTTTTTTATAAAACACTAAAAAATTTTAAAACAAATAATGGTGAAGGACTTTTTGTAAACGCTGGCAAAGCGTTTAAAGTGAGTGTTCTGCTAGTTATTAATTTTAACACCACCGTTACCTAGTGTCTTGACATGCAATAAAATGATAGCAAGCAATTGTAAAAATGCTCTCATCTCAAGTGAAGACACTATCACGATATCGCTGACATGCCATCGGATCTTGCAATGATGCCAGAGATCAAATGTCACTTTTAGTTTTCATTTTAATTTTGTAATAGAAAAACAACAAAAAATTTGGTAAAAAGGAATGGAAAAGTGTTTAGTTTTTTATTATTTGTCGGTAAACATTAATGTTTCATAAAATTTGGTGTTTTTCGAAGAAAAATCGATGATATTTCTTATCCATGAAATGGTCAAGTGTTCTCCACCACTCTGCAATTGATATCAATTTGACGTTTCGCTGCAATGGTTTTGACATTTCATATCATATAATTTATTGCATTTGAAGACACCGGGTTAAGTACCACTGGCTGGATACTTTTACTTTTGTCAAATAACACCTTTTTTGAACATAGAGGTGCCATTGGAAGTAATATGCTAAAATGGCCTGTATTTACCGGTAACAGGTAAAATAAGCGAATGGGTATAGTGCATATTTTACTGGCAATAGGTAAGGTAAGGCGGAGGGTATAGGATTCTACATAAATCCCCATGCTAAATATTTAATTAATTAAATATTTAGTATGGCGATTTAATTAAACTGGCAAATTAAACATTTTAATTTATATTTTTTTCCAAAACAACATTTTTTCATAAGCGATACTTAATCGTCAATTGTAATGTAATTTCATTACCGTTACATTAATAAATGACAATTTAAAAATTAATTGGTATTGAATTGTAATGGCATTGATTACAAGTAATGCCAGTTTAGTTTCAATGCCAATGAAAAATTCCCCAGTATGAATAAAATAAATCAATTTATTTTAATCTTCTAAAATTGATTTTTTCAAATAAACATTTTTTACTTAAATGATTAATGATATAAAAAATGTTTGTAAAAATGCTTTTAATTTCACTTTTATTACATGATTATTATTAAGCAAACATTTGGCTTGTTCCTTTTGGCTAATATACATTTTTATAAAACTTTCATTATTAAATTTTGTTAAGTACTTAACAATGGTTTTCTTATTTAATATTTTCGACTTCTGTCATTTCTTTTTAATATTTAGTTTTTTTTTGTTTTTTGAACAACATTTTATTATCACAACTTGGCAATCAACAATACCTTCCATAACATGTTTTGCAGTCTTTTAACTCTTTTTGTTAACCTTTTGTATGGATGGTCATATATCAGAGCTTTAAAGGAACTAATTCCTTTTTGGAACAAATTCCCTTAAATTGAATTCAATTTTCTAAATCCAGAAATGTATTCGATAATAAGAAAAAATCGGGAATTAATTCCCGTCAATGAATGCAAAGAATTCAAATTTAGCGATTGAATTCCCTGATCAAAATATTAAGAATTAAAGAATTCTATCACTAACGAACTCATTAAAATCGAGTAAGTTTAAATTTTGGTCAAGGAATTCATTCAATTTGCCCTGAATTAAAGGAATTAACTTTTTATTGAATTCCCTGAAGGAATTAACTTTTTCGTTAAATTCCCCTAAGGAATTAATTTTTTTGTTTTATTCCCTGAAGGATTTAACTTTTTCTATTAACTCCCTGAAGGAATTCACTTTTGTATTAAATTCCCTGAATTTAAGTTTTTCATTAAATTCCCAGAAGCACTTAACTTTCCACGTAAGACTACAAAATAAAAAAAAAAAACTTTATTTATAAGAAATATGTCTTTGTTTAACAAATATGTAATTGACGCTATTTAATCTTTTGACTACATTTGTACACTTCACAGTACAAATCTTTAAAAAATTATACACAAAAAAGAAAAACAAATATATATATATAACCCCCGGAAAAAAACAGGGGGATATTACCCAAGAGCTATGTAATTATACAACTACATAATTTTCAAGGTAGTTTTACAAAGTTCCAGTATAATATGCAAATTTTTTTGTAAAATATATACAATCCGTGCAAAATATGTACATGTGTAGCGGAAAATATCCGATAAATTAGAAATAGTTTGCTAGAAAATTGTAAAACTTACTTCGAACTTATGTAGTTGTATAATTACATAGCACTTAGATAAAGTTCCACCTGTTTTTTTTTTTGCGTCTACACATATTTTAAATATTTTTATTAAGCCTTTAGCCATCAAAAAATATAGTAGCCTTTATTAACGAAGTTTTTTTTTGGAATTTGTTACATTTTTATAATACTCTTGGGTAATAAGTTACGTTCTTCTTTGCATTAAGTGAAAAACTTACATTAAGGGAATTAAAAAAAAGTTAATTCCTTCAGAAAATTAAAAGAAAAAATTAATTCCTTTAGAGAATTAAACGAGAAAGTTAAATCGTTAAGGAATTAAACGAGAAATTAATACATTCAGGGAACTAAGTGCACAATTGAATTAATTCCCAGGATATTCATTTCCTATTGAATGAATTCCAGAGCCATAAGTTGAATTAACTATGTAGAATTAAACGAATTCCTTAATCAATGCATTAAATTTTATGAAGTAATTAGAACAATATGAATGAATTTCTTCTAGGTAAACCGAATGAAAAAAGTTTACCTTGAAGGTCTTGTCAGAGAATTCATTCCTTGGAAGCTCTGTCGTGTATAAAGCACTGCACTTGTACTTTAGAGATTTCACTTTGAGCGCGCTAAATATGAAAGCATTCCTAGCTAATTTATTTTAATGTTTTTTAACTTGACATCAACTGTCTGTTATATTGTTCTTCTGGTTGTTCGTTATAAAATGATTCTCCAAAAAATTTTAAAAACTGCCTAAATTTCAAAACAAGTTTAACACTATTGGTTACCTAAAAAATCATGTGAAAATATTCAGGTTTTGCGAAAAAACGCTATTACTTCATATTGTTGTATTACGTTGTGTGTTAAATAAAGACAAAAAATCAATGAAAATGTAATATTTTCTATAATTTTTTATTTAATTATTAAATTTTTTTATAAAATTATAATGAATACTCCTTATACATGTGTCAAAATTAACTATTATAAGAACCACTTATTTTGAAAGTGGAATGAGTATTCATTTGCTTCAAATTATTGCACAAACATTTTTTGTCAAATCTTTTTTGAAATCGCTGAAATTTTAACGAAATTCTTATATTGGAAGTTAATTTGAATAACACTGAAATCCTCTCCATAAAAGTATTTTTTTAATCAAATTTGGATTGCTGACTCACATGGTCCCAAGGACAAAGCCTATTGATTCTAGATAAGATCGGTCCATATTTAGCGATTTTTTCTTATTTTATCATTTTGTAGAAAATTTTGACACAAGTCCATTTTAACCCATTCGAATTTCGGATCCAAACATTAGTTGGCTTTTAACCAGACTGGTGTAGGGTATTATATAGTCGGCATGCCCGACTTTAACTTTTGTACTCGTTTAAACTGCATTATTTTAAGCAAGTTTGATTATTCACAGATTATATTTTATGTATGCAAAGAGTGCGCCATTAACAAATGTAACACTGACACCCGTTTTTGGCATAAACATTCTTCTTAGCGTTTTTGTCCGAACTTTCTGAACTTTAAATGTTTTAAGCCCAACGTTAGCTTTAACTCTGCCCACAAAAAAGTTTCCGAACTTTACACGCGCCGTAATATTTCGCGGCCAAAAATGTTGGGAAACGCCCTCAATAACTTCCCACCTTTTCGTCTTTGGTATCTTTCTTGGGATTATTTTGAATGGTTTAAATATTTTTTTGTGCACTTTGATTCTCCATTGTAAAGTAATAAGCCACAATTCAAAAAAATCTGAAAACTAGTACACGTGATATACAAGATATTTTACCAATTTTTCTTATTCTTATTAACTTATTTAACTTATTTTTGTATTTGAGTGTAGCTAAATAAATATTGGGTGGCAGTATGCCTTGACTTGGTTTATTTTTGGAGCATTCTGATTGGTTATTTTATTTTCAACCAATCAAAATGTTTGAAAATTTAAATATTTTTGTAGGTTTTTCATACACAAAATGAACAAACCCGTATGATTAAAAGTAAAGTCGACTTTTAATTTAAAATAATCGTTTATAGTAAATGCCAAATATAGTGAGTTTAGACGCCAAAAAATAAGTTGTGCAGAGCTATGAATTCCTATTATATAACCACTTATTTGGTAATGAAAAATTTTGCTGGGATATTACTGGTTTATAATGATATGCATGCAATGGCAGGTACGATCGCTCAATTTGTATTTATTTAACGCACAAATCTGTTTTTTAAATACGTACAAAGTGTACTCATTAAGATATCCCCTAAAACTTAAATTGTCGATTTTCAGTTTTGTTCCATTTATTATCAAACCAATTTATTTGGAATACGTTGCCGAATCGCATCTAAAATTCCCGAATTGTTTAAGAATTTCCAAAATTTTTAATAACTTTTATATGGAGTGACTTATTGTTTCTATATAATTTTAGTATGCTGATCATAAAATAATTAAACTATTTTAGAACGTTCAAAGGATTTCGAGTTGTTGCTACTTGATTTCCTCTAAAAACAGTGGCCCTTACTATAAAAGAGTATTTTAAATTTAAAGTCGACTTTATTTTTAATCATACGGTTTTGTTCATTTTGTGTATGAAAACCCTACAAATTGATTATATTTTCAAACATTTTGATTGGCTCAAAATAAATTAACCAATCAGAATGCTCCAAAAATAAATAAAGTCGAGGCATACTGCAACCCAATATTTTAAAGGCAAACATACACGTTCAATATTATGGATCAATGTTTCTAAAATCAACCAATCAGAACAAAGTATTTAAAAGTAAAATGTTTCCTATTTTGCAAATCTAGTAAAATCCCTTAATCGGCTTTACAAAATCTTAACACATGACGTAAATTCATATTCCACTAAATTATTTTATCAAAAAAATCACTAACTTCTGCATCAAAATTTTCAGAAGATTCAATCTGAAACACAAATTTTATTGCCCTTATTATCTCAATATTGAAAATGTATATTTTTATTAAGTTCGACTTCATTCAAAGTGGTGGCAGTATGCTTTGACTTGGTTTATTTTTGGAGCGTTCTGATTGGTAAATTTATTTTCAACCAATCAAAATGTTTGAAAATATAAATATTTTATAGGGTTTACATACACAAAATGAACGAAACCGTATGTTTAAAAATAAAGTCGACTAAATTTAAAATTCTCTTTTATAGTACTTTTTTGAACTTGCATATTTGAAAATAGTTGGCCCTTACTATAAAAGAGTATTTTAAATTTAAAGTCGACTTACGGTTTTGTTCATTTTGTGAATGCAAACCCTGTATTTTGAAAGCTTTTGATTAGTTGAAAATAAATTAACCAATCAGAATGCTCCAAAAATAAACCAAGTCAAGGTATACCACCACCCAATATTTTAACTAAAGTCGACTTTAACTAAAATATACATTTGAAAAACTTAGATAGTAAGGGCGGTTGTTTTCTGGAATTTGTACTTCAATTATCTAAAACTTTGTTGTAATTGATTAGAAAATACTTGTAACACATATTTCGATGGTTTTATCTGAGTTTCGTCAGAGACTCCCTAATTTATAGGTATTAAAAAATCAATCTTATTCAGTTATAGCCAATTTTTACTTAAATTTAAAATAGAGACTTCGAAATTTTTTGATAAATTAGGTAACATGAGATGTTTGCTAATGGTATAAATTAAAAAACTGGATATTCCATTCATCGTAGATTATTTCGAGCCATATTCGCCAAAAAAAAAAGCTTAAGCGACAAAACTAACATTTTACAGGGGAAAGAGTTTTATAATTTTTTAGTTTTTAGTCTTACACAAGACCGATTTTGATGAAATTTGGGTAGGTTATATAGGATAAAAAAATAAGAAGTAATTTTTATTTTTTAGCTGCCCAATCTCACTTTTAGGGGTTAAAAAGGTGGGGTCAAAAATTACCAAATTTAAATATTTTCCGTTTTTTAATGTTGGGTCCAAAAATGTATAAACATATTAAGTGGCAAATGAAAGAAATTTGAGCAACGCATCCAAAAATGAATAATACATGCCCGAGAGTGTCCAAGTTTTTAAGTTATTCAATAAAGAAAAAAAGCTTAAGCGACAGTTTGCGTTCACGAAAAATGTAAACAAACTGTAGTTTGTGCATAGGAGTTGGCGCTTAAGATATTTTTGCTTTTCGCTTAAATTCGTAACGGTACTACTACAATCGAAAATCATGTCGCTTAAGCTTTTTTGGCGAATATGGCTCGATTTATTAACGAAATTGTTAAAAAGAGAAATTTCAAGCTTAAAAGCATATATCAAATTAAAGGCCACATTAAAATTTTTGCCAGCAATAGCGTTCATACTTTTAATTTTGCATTTTTTGCAAGAAGTTTATTACAAAATTAAATTTTACTACAAATACGGTTTAGAAAATTTTCTTAACCCTCAAACGAGCAAGGATGCTTCAGGGTACCTATCATAAAAATGCGTCAAATGTGTATTTTATAGTTTTCGCATTTACCGTGCTACCTTAAATAGCAGCACGAAAAATTTAATTTTTGAATTGCAGTTATATCTTGGTGCAAGTCGTAATTTAACCTTTAACCTACAAATATTTATGTATTAGTTTTCAAGATTCACTCTAACCTATTTTGGTCCATATCGCCTATAATAGACAACGAAATAAAATTTTGTAGAAGAAATTATACTTTGTTTTTTGTGCCAAATACATGGTATAAGTTTCATTGGAAAACAGCGCAAGAACGTTAGAGGGGTAAACTACAGCTAAGTAACTTTAAAATTCGTAATCTGCGTGCCAAAAGCTGAAATCTTTTCGAAATTCAAACAATTGATATCAAATGTAACATAACTGGGGGTGTTAGCAAAAATCGACTAATCGAAAATTGCGGGACACCTCAATATCACACTTATTATTTTCTTAAGAAATTATGCGGTAATTTAAATCAATTTTACTTCTAGCAACTTTGGCATATTGTTTTTTATAATAATATTGATAAATTCAAATGCATTTGTATGTACACTGGTTGCAACCGAAGCTATTACTAAAATTATCATTTATTTGTTAATAAAAATTATATACATAATTATATAAAGTATTTAAAGTTTCTAAGAGAAAGTAAGAAAATGCAATTTACTGTAAATGGATTTGTATTAAATTAAAAACCATTGTTTAAATAATTAAATTTTATTAATAATTAGTTTTCTAAAACCAAGTAGTAAGATGTTTAAGCAATATTTTACATAAATAATAATAGAATAAGCCTTCTCATATAAACTCGCTGGACGAGTTTTAATGAAAATTTTCAGAAAGCTAATGAAGGTTTCTTCACAATATAAATGAAAAATTTCTTAAATTTGATGAAAAAGCTTCATATATTTTACGAATCCTGTTTTAATGAAACTTTTCCATTGAGTGTATGAAACTTTTAATAAATTAAATGAAATTTTTCACAACATTTTATGAAAAATTCCATTAATTCAATGAAAAGTTTCAATGGACGAGTTCCAGTGAAACTTCATTGGATTTATGCAAAAATACATTAATATAATGCAGATAATTCTCTCAGTGTGGTATGTTTATGAGTTTAATGTCAAACTACATAATACACTTCATAAATCATAAATTGAAATTCAGAAAATAGCTATTAAAATTCAGAAAACATAATAGGCGTGTTCGTTTACTTATTACAAATGACTACTTTTACTACAGCTGGAAAAATTTAATATAAAAAGTAAACAAAACTTTCCAATTGTGGTAAAAGTAGTAAGAATTTCGAGTAAACGAACACACTGAATATCTATCTTAATTCATGATTTCTATCGCAAATTAATAACAGATGTGAAACCAATGACAGGTGTCAAAAAAATTTTCTCGAACCGTACACTAAGAGAATTATCATCACTTCAGTAATGAATTTCTTCATAGTTTCAATGAAAATTGTCACTGGAACTCGTCCATTGAAACTTTTCATAGAATCTATGAAACAGGTTTCATTAAAGTCAATGTTTATGAAAAGTTCATAAAATTAATGAAACTCTTCATAAAATTAATAGGCCACTCGTCCAATGAATAAATCATTCAGCCAATGAAGAGCTTCATAAAATCTATGAAGCAATTTCATTTACTATTATTTATTATAGTTGGTTGTTGTCGTTGGTAAGCTAGAGTGGATAAATAAAAAGTACCTACTTAGCAAATGCAAAAGGCGTAATAAAATCGTAGCATATTTTACGGATGCACAAAATATATCTAAAGAAAGAATTCATTAAATAAAAAAGGGTCATAAAAAAAAATTTCGAAAAAATTAATAAGCGTGTTCGTTTACTTACTACAAGTTACTACTTTTACTATAGCTGGAAAAATTCAATACAAAAAGTAAACAAAACTTTCCAATTGTAGTAAAAGTAGTAAGAAATTCGAGTAAACGAACGCACTGAATATGATTTATAAAAAAATTGCATAGTCCAAAATTAATAATAAAAAATTAATTAAAAAAAAAAATAAAAATTATAAAAGGTTATTGTCTCAGGAAATGAAAAAAAAAGTAAATACTATTGAACAATTTCATATATATGTATGTATAAAGAACATTTTCATTAAATTTATGGAGATCTAATTTATGAAATTCAATGAACTTTTTTAATGAAATTATGAAATTTTATGAAAGAAAAGTTATGAAAAATTTCATAATATTAATTAAATATTATATACATAATGAAATTCTTCATTGGTTCTACGAAAAAAATGATTTCTATATTTCAATCGATATTCTCTGAATTTCAATTAAAGATTTCTGAATTGCAAAAAGCATTCATGCAAGACTTTATTACATACATATGTTAAAAAATTCTATTTATTTTAACTACAATTGCAGTTGTTTTACTTAGTGGACATTTGTTCAATGTTTTTGACAGTTGTTTTTTTAAACAAACTAAAAAAACTACTGCATTGTAGTAACATTTATTTTATGCAGCTCTTTTAAATTTTTTGACATATACTTTTATTTTTAAATTTGTACGTATTTGGACTTTTTGTATAATATGGGCAGAGCTTTGAAGAATTAATTCTTTTTTGAATGAATTCACTACCAATCGAATTCTATTTTCTTTAGAATTGAATGAATTCCTTTTCTTAAGTAATTCACTGAATTCGTTCAACTGAACGCGTTCATCAAACAATAAATTCAAAGAATTAATTCCATTGCAATAGTTCTCTTTATTAAATCAAATGAATTAATTCACTGGTGAACGCGTTCAATTTTATAAATCGAACAGAAAAGAAGGGAATCAATTCCTTACTGAATTAATTCACCACTGAATTCATTCAATTTCATTTTCATACAGTGAATTAAAAAAAAAATAAAATTACATTCAGTGAATTAAAAAAAAAATAAAATTACATTCAGTGGATTAAAAAAAATAAAATTACATTCAGTGAATTAAAAAAAAATAAAATTACATTCAGTGAATTAAAAAAAAATTAAATTACTTTCAGTGAATTAAAAAAGAAAAAAGTACGTTCACTGAATTGAAAAAAAAAATTACTTTCACTTAATTGAAAAACAAAAATTACGTATGCTGAATTAAAAGCCTGTTTTCTGCCGGTCAGTAGAAGAAAACATTGTATTGTAAAAACGTATAAATGAAATACGTCATAGTGAAGCACCTACAGTTTACTGGGAAGCATAAGTTTGAAAAATTAATAGTTATATTTTTTCCAAATTCATCTATATCCGTAAAGTTTTTATTTTTAATAGTAAAAGGCTTTATTTTTTAATCATGTAGGTTGATAAAGTGCATCGGGTTTCTCTAACACTTAATATATATGTAATTTGTTTATTTTCACTACAAACGCTGTTGCTGTTGTTGTAACGGCTTTAAAATGAGAATTTGTAGTTAATAATTCTCATTTAAAGCCGGAGTGGCAATCCTTGCTCGGATAAATTCGAAAGATTCGAATACATCCGAATCGTTCCGGCACATAGTCCGATTGCCATGGGAACCGGGTTATACCGCCCATACTCGGTCGTCAGAGCCTCGTCAGCGTTAACAGGGGGCACCATGTCCAAGGTGGACTGTGGGTGAGGTTGGCATTTGGAAATAATTTCCCTTGACCCCCAGCAAACGCTGTAAAATTGCTTAGTTGCAAATTTTATTTGTAAATAAATGTTTTCTTCTACTGAACGGCAGAAAACAGGCTTTGAGTTCAATGAACGTATTTTTTTTTAATTCACTGAACGTAATTTTATTTTTTTAATTCACTGAATGAAAATAAAATTGAATGAATTCAGTGGTGAATTAATTCAGTAAGGAATTAATTCACTTTTTTGACGTTCGATTTATAATATTGAACGCGTTCACCAATGAATTAATTCATTTGATTTAATAAAAAGAACTATAGCAATTGAATTAATTCGTAACAAAATAAATCGAACGAAAACAAATATGAATTACTTCCATTCAATATATGGTGCTTTGTGAATTCATTCATCGAATTTTTAATTCAGAATTGAAAAATTGAATTAAGGAATTAATTCTTCAACGCTCTGTTCATCAATTGCGAATAAAATTGAACTCCGGCTAACCGCTAATACAGATTTTCTCCCGCTGTGAACGATAGAAAAGCGCTAGATTAGCAGGAACAGCGCCTACTTGGCAACAGTTGCGAACTGTAGTAAATTTTAAAGTTGGGAACAAATCGTTGTGTTCGGATAGAGTTGTGAAATTTCGATACTTTTTGAGTACCCAATACTACTCAATACTTTTCAATTGAGTACTCGATACTACTCAATACTTTTAACGGTTTTTTTGAATTTAAAAATAATGTTATGTTATGAATTCGTATTTATTAGGAAAAATAATAACAATTCAAATACACGTGTTAAATAACTATTGTTAATTACATTTTAATTAATTTAAAACATTTTAAATAAATTAATTAAATAATTTTCCCAAAAATTCGTTATAAATTTCTTTGCTTCACAAATAGAGTTGTATTTTCAGAGTTGTATTTTTAGAGTACTATTTTTAGAGTTGTATTTTCATACGAAAAATACACATTTCTACGGAAAAGAAGTATTGAGTAGTACCGTTTTAGTATTGAGTACTCAAAAAAAAACAGTCAGTATTGAGTACTCAGTACCGGAATACTCAATACTTTTACAACTCTATGTTCGGAACAAATAATCTAGTACTTTTTACGAAATTTTGTAAAACAGTATCAGAATTGCATACAAAGTACCACAATTTCGGATTATTTTGCATGAATTGCTTGAATCCAGCTCCGTTCAAGCACGCGATCATGCAAATCAACCAAACAAAATCAGGTAAATTTATTTAAAAGTACCGTTTATAAAAAGTACCCGGAATAAAACTGAAAACGTTAAAAAAGCAGTGACAGATTATTTTTACCGCCATTTGTTGTGAATATTATTATTAACCAGTAAGTCAAATAAATTTTATGCTATTTTTTTTAATTATTTATCTATTTATTATTCAAATAAGTCATATATACTAATTGATAGAAAATCACGTAAAAGTAAAATGAAGCTTCAACAATCATAAAAGCGGATCGTTTAAAGGATTGTCTTTATTTAAAACATTCTCATATAAGTCGTCCGAGTCATTTTGAATGTAACGTCGCTCAAAGCGATTAAAATTTTCCAATGCTTCTTCCTCTTTTTCTTCCGATGACGAATCAGTATTATCTTCCGTTGAGAGATCTTCATTATCTATTGCTTGCGCTTGGATCATATCATTATCAGTTTTTTCATTTAGAGTATCATATAATTTGCCCGCAAATTTTAAATATTTAAAAGCATGCTGATTGTTGGCTTTTTATTTTCCTCGTCCTTTTTTTTTGCGGATTATTTTGCATGAATTGCTTGAATCCAGCTCCGTTCAAGCACGCGATCATGCAAATCCACCAAAAAAAAAACAGGTAAATTTATTTAAAAGTACCGTTTATAAAAAGTACCCCGAATAAAACTGAAAACGTTAAAAAAGCTGTGACAGATTATTTTTACCGCCATTTGTTGTGAATATTATTATTAACCAGTAAGTCAAATAAATTTTATACTATTTTTTTTTATTTATTTATCTATTTATTATTCAAATAAGTCATATATACTAGATGATAGAAAATCGCGAGATTTTTTCCCAAATATGTATCATGGTTGGTAAGAGTCAGGAATGTTTTTCACGAAACGTAAAAGTAAAATGAAGCTTCAACAATCATAAAAGCGGATCGTTTAAAGGATTGTCTTTATTTAAAACATTCTCATATAAGTCATCCGAGTCATTTTGAATGTACCGTCGCTCAAAGCGATTAAAATTTTCCGATGCTTCTTCTTCCTCTTTTTCTTCCGATGACGAATCAGTATTATATTCCGGTGAGAGATCTTCATTATCTATTGCTTGCGCTTGGATCATATCATTATCAGTTTTTTCATTTAGAGTATCATATAATTTGCCCGCGAATTTTAAATATGTAAAAGCATGCTGATTGTTGGCTTTTTATTTTTTTATTTTCCTCATCCTTTTTTTTGCGGACCCGAGTAAAAAAATATCAGATCTGACCAGATTTCACCAGATCTGATTGTACCAAATATAATTAGATCTCAAAATTGGGGAGAAATTTGAGATCTAAATAGATCTGTGCAGATATAAGCACATCTGGCGAACCATATATAATCAGACCCAGTATGATTTTGTCTTTACACTAAAATTAAAGAACTTATACCTATAAACTGATTATCTGGTTTCTTTTCCTTCCTAAATTTTGGAGTTGGGCTAGGTTGGTGACTCGGTCATATCATTCAATACAATTCATTGAACTAGTTCGTTCAAATCGTTCAATCGTCTTTTTTGTTATCTGAGTCTGAACCCCAGTCCATACTAGTCTGAAAAAAGAGTTCATTTTCTGCTATTTTAGAATATGGCTATTTGCTGAATGTCATGTATTTGACATCCCGCCGTGGGATGTTTCTTATCCATAGAAATGGTCCACGCAGAAAAAAAAACAGGTGGAACTTTATCTAAGTGCTTAAAGTTTAAAATTAAAACTCAAATAAGTTCGGAAGTACTTATCCAATCAGCAAAGAAAGGTCTCTGAAATATCGTTTGGGGTCCTCTGAATGAGGTCCGGTATGACCCAATATACTAAGCCATTGTAAGCAGTCGGTTCAACTCGCTCTTTCAAAGACTGGCATTTTGTATCGAAAAATGCTAGCCTTTGCAGTCATGTGTAATTCCAATGGGCACTGCTACACGTTCAAAATATTTTGTGATATTTGGATCGCGATCCATTTTAATAGAATGATGGATCGCGCGTGTATGCTACATGTTCAATATTTATCGCGTCAGTATTTACATTATTTTTGTGCTGTGCTGGTCGTTTATTAAAAAATGTCGCGAGAAAACCAAAAAAAGAAAGCCTGTGTACTATTGTATCGCGAATTGATATCACGAACTATTCTACACCTTCAATATATATTGCGTGATCCGTGATCTGGATTTCAGAATATTAGGCTATTCTGTGATATGGATCGCGATCCATCAATACTGCATGCTACACGTTCAATAAATATCGCGATACTGGATCGCGGTCAATATATATTAAACGTTGTTGAGGGTGCAGAGGGGGTCCAACAAAGGACCTATTGGGAATCGGTGAGAATCTTACCGTTTGAGATAGCAGGAATGGGTACCGGGATATTTGGTTTGCCTGTTGAACATTTTCTGGAGCAGTAGGTGATTTGGGGTGGATGTTAAATACCTCTAGTTGATCTGTTTTTATAAGTAAATGAAGGGTGAGAACAGTTTGGATGGGATACTGTATCACACTTACCGCTTTTCCTTTTTCTCAATGGACAGATCGTTTGACAGCGGAATCGTTCCTGGGTGATCGGGAGAATGTTTGGCCCGATTCCGGGGTCGCCTGGGTAGTATGTTAGTGGCAGAACTCTGGGGCACCGAGCTGCTCATCTGACGGATGTGAGAATTCCAGGGGGATCTGAAAGTAGAATAGTTAAATTAATGAAACGGAGTTTATATTAGTAAGTTTATATTACTATTAGAAAAATTAGTAATTATTTATTGTGTTTGGCCTGCTTGTTTTTTTTTGTGGCAAATCGCATGTTTTGTTCTTCAGTTGTTCATTCCAGTGTCGTAGTTTTGTAGATTTTGTTGGTGAAATGACGGTAATTTTTTTTTGTTCTTTTAATTTAGCAAAAATATTAGAATTGTAGTTTTTTTTGTAGGTTTTTATTCTTAAATTTTTATTTTTTAATATTTGTTTTGTATAAATGTCATTATTGTAGGAATAAAGTTAAACATATGTTTTTGACAATTGAAAATTGTGGAAGGTAATTTTGGTAGAGTTGTATTTATAGGGTACATTTTTCGCATAAGGGAAGGAATTTTAATAATTACATGAAGGGGAAGTGGCAATGGAAATTTTCTCTTTTCATGTTACTTTCGATGCATATGCGTATGCGTAGCTTTTATGTGGTAAATACCGCTCTTAGGACGTTTCATGTAAGATGGACGCTCAGGAGATAGAGGTTTTTATGTAGTCAGTGGTTTTTATGTAATTGGGTATATGTTAAATAAAAACCTGACTTAGCTAGGATTTTGGAAAAATGGCTAACAGCATATAATTCGCTGGCGCGAAAGAGTGAAGTTCTATATTTTTTATGTAACGAAAATCTATGTCGGAGTGAAAATAAAATAAAGTGATATAGTATATCAGATATATATTTTTTTTAATAAAAAAAGTAAATTTTGGTTGTGAGGAAAATCAAATCCCAATAGCCAATAGTTAATTTTGAATTTGTCCTGGAAGTAAAGAAAAAAAAGGTAAAAGTGAACTGAAATCTCATAGACCAGAAGAGTTGAGTAAATTTTAACCTTTCATAGAAACCATAACTGTGCGGAAAGTGTTATCCTTGAAAGAAAAGGGCTTTAGCGGCGTTATCCTACTTGGAACGGACACTGTTAAGACTTTTCCTTGTCCTGCGGAGCGTAGGCCGGAAAACCGTAAGTGTTAATTAAATGTTAGAAGTAAAGTCGAGTATGTTTTAATGAGGGGAATTTTGGGCTTTATTTTTATAGTGTGGTCACGGAGTTTTTATACGAGGAGTGGGAAAATAACAAGTGAGCGTAGGCGGAATAGATTGCCGATTGTGTTCCCAAGTGACCGCAGCAGTTTCTGTAAAGGTAACGCTTTAAAGTTTTATATTTGTGTGATTTTTGCTAAGCCAGCGGGTAAACTGGGGAAGATTACCGGGAAGTGCAGAGTAGTGGTAACTTCCCGGGTTTTAATTTTATTGGAGTGTTCCTACAGTGCGGTTAAGAATAGTCAGGACCACAACCGTACAAAAATCTTCCCAGCCAGGTCATTCTCAATTATATGGCAATTGAATTTTTAATTTAAAGATTGTTCTGTTCCCAGAAAAAAAACCTGGGCTTGCAAGGAATGCAATCTTGAGTTTTGTTTGATGGTTAAAATTAATTTTTTTTTGATAGTATTTTATGATAATTTATTTTTTTTTGATTGGTGTAAAAATTTTTTTATCTCTGTTTATTGTTATATTTGCATGTTAGGTGTAAGGATTTAATTAAATCGTTTAAAGTGATAGGGATTTACCAAAAGCTGGTCGTGAGAGTGAATGCAGAAATAAAATATATAGGTCAGAATATTTAAAAGGACCAAATTTTGGAAGATTCCTCCTGAGAGCTCTTTAGGGGAAGTTTAACTAGAAGATCGAAAATATGAAGTAAAATGGAGACCTATTGGTCGAACGTAGAAAAAAATCGGCAGTTGGTTAGTCCCAGAAAATTGTAGGAAAACTTTATATTATACATATTTTTTTTATTTTTTTTACGAATTTTCATGAAATCTTAACTTGTGTTTTTTTTGTTATTTAATAATTTAAATCTTTTGATATTTGGTTTTAATTTTCTTTTATTAGTATTACAATTGTATTTTAAAGAAAAATTTGCAAGGTTGTTTTTTTTTATTCAAATTAAGTTAAATGTTAGTGTACCGGTTAGTTTAAATTAATTTTGTTTTGTTAGTTTTGCTGTTCTTGAGCGGAAAAATTCCTGAGGGCCATAAAACATTGTAGATCCTGAAAGGAAAAGGATAAAAAGAGTTATTATTATTAGAAGTATTATAGTGCCAACGTATATTTTAAGTTTTTTTTTGTTTAATAAATGTTTATTTTATTTATAGTTAAAAAGTGAAAAAAAAATATGTCGTGCTAATCATTTGTGTTGGGGGGAAATGAAAGGACAATGGGTTAATGAAAGTTGGTGTTAAATATGGTAAGTTGGTGTACCTTATAGGGGTTACTCTGAAGATCATTATAGGTGACCAGGATGGGTGGGTGAAGAAGGAGAAGTACCATCGAATTCTCCATTTGTCTTTCGTGTTATTTGTTAGTTTTCAGGTGATTTTAGTCCATCGTTACAATAGTTTTTTTTCTGTTAGTCCTTCGAGAAACGGGTTGAGGACCTACGACCACTGTGATAGCCGGGTGGCAACAGCTCTAAAGAAGGAAACATAACAGATTGGCGCCCAATGGTAAAAAGGAAATATAAGTCAATAGAAAGGTTTTAATTTTGTAGGGTAAAATCGTATATTCATTTAGGTGAATTACTGAATTTTTAAGTTAACCGGCATATAGTGTCTTGATATTATGTAAATTTCAATAGCCTATATGTTGGATAGTTAACATAATTTTTAGCGAATATCTGGATTATTGTTTTATAAACCTAACTGACGTCTTAGTTTTTTTTATTAGGGACTAATAGCGCAGTAGGAAAAATTTTAAATTAATAAGTTTTTTTTTTCAATTTGAAATAATACTGGCTTAACACTAAAGTAGTTAATTGCAATATTATTTTCAACGAATCAATAGTGATGATCACGTTTGTAAAAGAACAAGCGTTTGTCAAAATTTTTTTTAGTAATGAACTAACAAATGACATGAAAGTTTATTTTTGAGATACACCAGCGAAACACTAATTTTTATATTTTTTGTGAAGTCACGAGAAAACTATTGTCCTTTTTAAGTACCCCCGTGTGTGAAATTGTCTGGTAGAAAAGTTTGTAGAATAAATAGTGTGAAAGTGTTTTATGTAATATTGTATTTATTATATTATTTATTTTTATGTATATTTTTATTTATTTAGTTTTTTTTATTTTGTTTAATTTTTTTTTGTTGCTCCAATTAATTTTCAATTTCAAAAGAAATTAAAATTTTGAATTTCGGCAAAATTAGATATTTGAGTTTTTTTTGATAGCATTGGTGATAGAAAATTTTATAGATAGCATGGGTATGGAACATTCCGAAAAGAGAAAGAGTCAGGGGGGAAATAATGAACCTCCGGTCAATACACCGATTCAAAACAATTTTTATGATTTTTCTGGTTCAATAAATAGAAATCCAACGGGAGCAATTCCTCGGTTGAATAACCAAACACCGGCAGCTAATGTTCTACCATTAGCGGGTGATTTTTCACAGCCTCCTCCTAATTATAATTTTCCACCGAGAAATATTCCTCAATCTCATACTAACCGTAGGGATGAAACCGGAAAATATGCTACAATGATTAGGGAAATAATAGCCGAATCTAATTCAAAATATCGTGTGGAAATCGAAAATACAATTGATCACAAAATAAGTGAAAGTATGAAGGCCGGTTTTAGTGAGATGCTTAAGGAGTTGCGCAGTATGCATACTGGTCCTAGAAGTGAGGAAAACGATAGTGAAAGTTTAGGTAGAATTTCTGAAGAAGAAGGTGCAGTAGGTGGCCAGGTGGGGATACCGTTAGCTCCTCAAAAGAAGAAAACGGTAACCGAGAACCCAGCGCTTAGGAGATTAGATTTCGGACAATCACTTTTAGCTAATCAAAACAACAATTTAGTAAGAAACCGTCCAACTTCTATTGCCTCCAGTGACCCAATACCATTTGGAAGGGATATTCGAATTGACAAATGGGATGTTACTTTTGACGGAAACCCGGATGGAATTTACGTGGAAGATTTTATTTTCAGAATAGAATATCTACAACTATATCACGCGTGTCCATGGCTTGAACTCAAAAGGAATTTTCATCAACTTTTAAAAGGAGATGCCAAAGATTGGTATTGGCTAATGATTCAGAGTAGGGATATAGATGAGTGGAGAGACCTGAAGGAGGCCTTACTCCAAGAATATAAATCTAACCGAAGCGAGTATGAATACATGAGGGATTTAGAAGAACGCAAACAACGCCCTGGTGAGTCAATTGATGCATATTTTCACGCGATGAAAAAATTAAGATCCCGATTAAGAAACCCTTTGCCTGAGTCTGAGATGATAAGAATAATAAAGAGAAACTTACGTTCAAATATGGCGCAGATTTTATATGGCACCAGAACATACACCGTCGAGCAACTCCGTGACAACTGCAAAGATGTGGAAAAGAACTATTTGAGGCGAGATCCACCAGCTAATGCCCCAACCAAGTTTCCAATGCAGCGAAGGCAATACCAAGTCAATGAAATATCGTATGATGAAGATGATGATGGCGGTAAGACCGATAAGAATATTGAGCATTTGGAAGAAATAAATAATCAACCAAAATCAAATTTAAAGAAAACCAATATACTCACTTGTTGGAACTGCCAAGCGACGGGCCATACGTTTATGGACTGTCAGGTGACTCAACGCAGATTGTTCTGCTACCGGTGTGGTTTGCCTGATGTAACCTGTCCTACTTGTCCCAGGTGTTTGGGAAACTCCCAGAAGGGTGTGTGCAAATCGGGGGACACACGCTCAACACAGACTCCCGATATGTAGAGCAGTCCACCCAAACGGAACCGGAAACGAAATTTAGCATTCTGAAAAATGAAAACGGAAGTAAAAATAAAATTAACAACATTTGTAGGAAATTTCATAACTATAGAAAAATCATCCCGTATGAAGAAAGGTTAGCCAGTTATAATAAAATAAGAAATAAAATATTTAATGATGAAATTGTTAAACGAAAAATTAATAAATTGAGGAAAATTAGGGAACGGTTTAAGGAGAGAAAAGCTATTAGGAAAATGGTTATTAATTCAATTTTAAGTTGTTCGGCATTTGAAGGTGATATGGGGAAAGATCCTCGCGCTTTTGTTGAGATTCAAATAGAGAATATGGTAATTAAAGGACTTTTAGATTCAGGTGCTTCTGTTAGTATACTGGGCAAAGATTGCTCTGACATTGTGAGGAAAATAAATGTTAAGGTTAGACCTTTTTATAGTACAATTAGTACAGCAGGCGGAAATAATTTTACAGTTGTGGGGAAAATTATAGTACCCGTTAAATACAAAAATTTATCCGCTGAAATTACATTTTATTTATGCCCAGATCTGATACAAACAGCCTATTTTGGAGTAGATTTTTTTAAATTATTTAAATTAGCGCCAGAAATTTTTCCGATTGATGAAATAAGCCCTGAAGTACTTAATGAATTTCCGGTGGAACTAGATAAGGTGGCACAACATGAACTAAATGCTGAAATGATTTATGAACTAAATAAAGTGAAAAGGAAATTCCAGTCATATGAAGAATATGGTTTGGGCAAAACAAACCTTGAACGGCACACAATCGAGTTGATAGAAGGAGCTCAACCAATAAAAGAGCGATATTATCCAGTTTCGCCAGCTATTCAAGAATTAATATATGCAGAAGTGGATGAAATGCTACGACTTGGGGTGATTGAGGAGTGTCAAAGCCCATGGAGTAATAGGTCCACACTGGTCAGAAAACCTGGAAAGAATAGGTTGTGTTTAGACGCAAGGAAATTGAATGAACGAACCATTAAAGACGCGTATCCGATACAAAACATTGAAGGAATTTTAAGCCGTCTGGATGAAACATACTTCATAAGCAGTGTGGACTTAAAATTTGCATTTTGGCAAATTGAACTCGAGGAAAAATCCAGAGCTTACACAGCCTTCACGGTGCCGGGACGCCCTCTTTATCAATACGTGGTTATGCCGTTTGGTTTATGTAACGCGGCACAAAGGCTGTGTAGGCTCATGGACAAAGTGATCCCCCAAGAGTTAAAGTCGAATGTTTTCATATATTTGGATGACTTACTGGTAATATCAGCAGATTTTGACAGTCACCTTGAACTACTAGGTAAAGTGGCCAGTTGTTTAGAAAAAGCGAATCTCACTATAGGGTTAAAAAAATCGAAATTCTGCTTCAAGGAGCTTCACTATTTAGGCTTTATTATAGGGGGAGGAATAATGCGACCTGATCCCGAAAAAGTCAACGCGATAAATAAAATACCGTTACCGAAAACCGTAAGGGAGGTACGAAGTTTCCTTGGTACTGCAGGCTGGTACCGCAGATTTATTAGAAACTTTTCTGAAATGACTGCACCCCTCTCGGACCTTATAAAAAAGGGAAAGAAGTTTCAGGTCAACGATGAGGCTGTAAAAAGTTTTAGTAGAGTGAAATATGCACTAACCCATGCACCAGTGTTAGCTCACCCAAATTTTAAAGAAAGATTTTACATCCAATGTGATGCATCAAATGTAGGTGTAGGGGCAGTTTTGTTCCAAAAGGATGCCGAAGGTAATGAAAGACCGATTTCATTTTTTTCTCAAAAATTGAACGCGGCACAAGGCAACTATAGCGTCACCGAGAAAGAATGCCTAGCTGCAGTTCTCGCGGTAAAAAGATTCAGACCTTATGTTGAACTTATGCCGTTTACAATTATCACGGACCACGCGAGTTTAAAGTGGTTAATGTCACTTCGAGACTTAAACGGTAGATTGGCCAGATGGGCATTGCAGCTACAGACCTATGATTTCCAGATCGAGCACAAAAAGGGGTCAGAAAATGTAGTAGCTGATACTTTGTCTAGGATGGTTGAAGAGGTTTTAAGTCCCGAGGACTTTTTAGGGTTTGCCACCACGGAATTTGAATCGCCAGAATATCTAGAATTGATAAAGACTGTAAATGAAAATAGTGAACGTTTTCCTGATATAAAAATAGAAAATGGATTTGTATTTCGCAGAAACAACCTAGCTGCAGATAAAGAACTGGATGAATTCGAATGGAAATTATGGGTTCCCGAAAACTTAACTACAACACTAATCAAAGAGGCCCATGAACCAGAAAACAAATCTCATGGTGGAATCAGGAAAACGCTGTATCATCTCAGACAGAAATTTTACTGGCCTAACATGATCGTGCAGGTGAAAAATTTTGTTAACAACTGTAGGGTGTGTAAAGAGTGCAAAAGTTCTAATGAACACATGATGCCTGAAATAGGAGATGAAGTTGTGACGGAACGACCGTTCCAGAAAATTTACATTGATTTTCTGGGGAAGTATCCGAGATCGAAAAGGGGAAATTCATATGTATTAGTGGTGGTGGATCATTTCACTAAATTTGTTTTTATCAAAGCTATGCGAGAGGCTACTGCTAATAATGTAGTAAAATTTTTAGTAGAACAGGTCTTTCAAAATTTTGGGGTACCTGAAACCATCCATTCGGACAATGGAAAACAGTTTGTCTCCAAAGAGTTTAGGAAAATGGCCGATGACTACAAAATTAATCATATGAGAACTCCCGTTTACTCCCCTCAATCGAACGCAGCGGAACGGGTAAATCAGAGTATTGTTAATGCGATTAGGTCTTATTTAGGAAACGATCATACCGATTGGGATCTTAATTTGGCGAATATTGAAATAGCCTTGAGAACCTCTGTACAGACTGCTATAGGAGTCACGCCATTTTTCTCACTTTTTGGACACAGTATGTTTACTTGTGGCAAAGATTACAAATTGGCTCGAAAACTAAAGGCACTGAGTGATGGTGAACTAAATTTGCTGCCTAGAAAGGACCGTATTGAAATAATTCGGAATAAAATTAAAGAGAATTTGCACGGTGCCTATGAGAGAAGCGCTCTCAGATACAATCGTAGGGCAAGAACAACGAGATTTGTACCAGGTCAAGAGGTGTTCAAACGAAATTTTGTTTTGAGTAGTTTTAAAGATAATCGCAATGCTAAATTTTGCCGTAAATTTACAAAATGTAGAATCGTGGAAGTTTTAGGCAACAACATGTATAGGTTGGAAACGTTAGCAGGTGAACCATTGGGAATATATCATTCAAAGGATATAAAACAGTAGAGCTGTGATAAGGGAAAGTGCAATAAGGCTAGTTTTAAGGAGATACGTTATCTCACTACTGCAGTATTTTATTTTAATAAGGTACAATATTGGTGTAAGTTGTGTCTCCGTTTTTGAGTCTTTATTTTATATTTAAATTTTACAAGCCTTACAGAATTTTTCCTGGTCCAATGTTTTGTGTTTCTGCTGTGATATATTTTTAATGATAGATTTAGAAAAAATTTATAAAGGTAATGGCAATATTTTTTTAAAGTTTTATTTGCATAGTGCAAAAGTTATAAATTTGCTATACCTTCATACTGATATTAAAAAAATTTCCAGCTTACATCATTGAAGTGCCAGAATAAAATAGATAGGATTTAAGAAATTCAAAATTTTATAATATTTTGATACGTGATGACAATAATGACCCAGTGGAGCAAATAGGTTTACTAAATTTTATTTGTTGGTTTGTTAAATGTTGTTTGTGTGGTAAAAGTTAATTGTTGTAGTTTAATGTTAATAGTTCTAATTGTATCATTTTTTTTCAGCTTATTCATAATTTTAAGTCTTCTTTTGCAGTTACTAGTAAAATTTAGTTTTTAGGATAATTGCTTTTTTGATAAATTTAGGCTTTAACAATAACTAGTTGTAAGGATACATTTTAGTATAAGCTGATACACAGAGAGGTGAATTTCAGTGGAAATAGAAATTTAGATCAGTCAAAGCCAAAAGTGGCAACTCCGTAAAAACCGGGTTTTAAATGGTATAATACGGATGGATATGGTGAAAACTTAAGTTTTTTTTTGAATGTTTTGAAACCGCTAAATAAATTAATTCATCTGTAATAGTTTTTTTTACTTCGGAAAATAAAACTGGGAAAATCATTTGATTTTTTTTAAATCGTGTTCAAGATCTAATTCACCACAGATAAATGCGAATTTTTAGCTGAAATTCGCATATTGTTTGAGAATTTGTTTTGAACAATTTTGAAAAGTATGAATGAATGGTTAAAAGGGTAAGACAAAGCAAGCCCGGCGTTTCAGAATTTTTGAAAATTTTGAATCTTGAAATCATATCCACCGTATAATATAAAATTGATATTGGAATTTTTTTTTTTGGTTATAGACCCTAATGACAATTTTTTGGGTGAATTTTAAATGAAATCAAAATATGTAATATTTTTTTTCGAGCTTTCGAATCGCTTGAAATTGAAATATGATTGGAGGAACTAAAGGCGTAATCAACCTTTTTTATATTCAAATTAATTTATATATTAATTTGAGATCGTTTAACTGAAATTTTAGATCAATGAACATTTATGAATCATAATCGTAATTGAATTTTAAAATTACTATTCGGTAGAAAAGAGTAGATACAAACGCTAGAATAAGACTGTATAAGGAAAACCATTTTGCAAAGGAAGACTTAAAATTATGAATAGGGAGAAGGTTGTTTTTTTTGGTAAAGTAGAATAAAGTTAGAGGTATTGAAGATTGGTTAACCACGAACGAAAATCTGCACCCAGGACAAGTTTGCCATTAGAATCAGCTGAAAATTGAGGTAAAAGTAATGGTGATAACAGCCAAAAGGCAACGAAGATATTTTTATATTTTTGGAAAATAACCAAAATGCGTATGAGTAGTAGAAATAGCCGACGAATTTTATTAAGTTTGCCCGGAACATATCGGGGAAAAGGGAGGGATGGTAATCCTATACTGCACTATTTTATGGCCCGGCTAACTCACGGTATTAGTGTAACTAGGAAGTGGGTGTAGCCTACGTTGGGCGCTTGTAACCTATGGTGACACTGTACCCCGGGCAAAGGTTCAGAAGATTGAATTCTTTAATTAAAATTTTGGAAAGTTAAGGAAATTTGGGGTTGAAATCTGATTTAAAATTTTCCTGTCATAAACTTAAACAGAACTATGTCGTTTATACCTCTGACCATGATGGACAATTTCCAGGGCAGCACCCGTCACACTGACGTTTATGGCACGGGTTAATAAACCTCAGAGTTTTGTTGAGGGTGCAGAGGGGGTCCAACAAAGGACCTATTGGGAATCGGTGAGAATCTTACCGTTTGAGATAGCAGGAATGGGTACCGGGATATTTGGTTTGCCTGTTGAACATTTTCTGGAGCAGTAGGTGATTTGGGGTGGATGTTAAATACCTCTAGTTGATCTGTTTTTATAAGTAAATGAAGGGTGAGAACAGTTTGGATGGGATACTGTATCACACTTACCGCTTTTCCTTTTTCTCAATGGACAGATCGTTTGACAGCGGAATCGTTCCTGGGTGATCGGGAGAATGTTTGGCCCGATTCCGGGGTCGCCTGGGTAGTATGTTAGTGGCAGAACTCTGGGGCACCGAGCTGCTCATCTGACGGATGTGAGAATTCCAGGGGGATCTGAAAGTAGAATAGTTAAATTAATGAAACGGAGTTTATATTAGTAAGTTTATATTACTATTAGAAAAATTAGTAATTATTTATTGTGTTTGGCCTGCTTGTTTTTTTTTGTGGCAAATCGCATGTTTTGTTCTTCAGTTGTTCATTCCAGTGTCGTAGTTTTGTAGATTTTGTTGGTGAAATGACGGTAATTTTTTTTTGTTCTTTTAATTTAGCAAAAATATTAGAATTGTAGTTTTTTTTGTAGGTTTTTATTCTTAAATTTTTATTTTTTAATATTTGTTTTGTATAAATGTCATTATTGTAGGAATAAAGTTAAACATATGTTTTTGACAATTGAAAATTGTGGAAGGTAATTTTGGTAGAGTTGTATTTATAGGGTACATTTTTCGCATAAGGGAAGGAATTTTAATAATTACATGAAGGGGAAGTGGCAATGGAAATTTTCTCTTTTCATGTTACTTTCGATGCATATGCGTATGCGTAGCTTTTATGTGGTAAATACCGCTCTTAGGACGTTTCATGTAAGATGGACGCTCAGGAGATAGAGGTTTTTATGTAGTCAGTGGTTTTTATGTAATTGGGTATATGTTAAATAAAAACCTGACTTAGCTAGGATTTTGGAAAAATGGCTAACAGCATATAATTCGCTGGCGCGAAAGAGTGAAGTTCTATATTTTTTATGTAACGAAAATCTATGTCGGAGTGAAAATAAAATAAAGTGATATAGTATATCAGATATATATTTTTTTTAATAAAAAAAGTAAATTTTGGTTGTGAGGAAAATCAAATCCCAATAGCCAATAGTTAATTTTGAATTTGTCCTGGAAGTAAAGAAAAAAAAGGTAAAAGTGAACTGAAATCTCATAGACCAGAAGAGTTGAGTAAATTTTAACCTTTCATAGAAACCATAACTGTGCGGAAAGTGTTATCCTTGAAAGAAAAGGGCTTTAGCGGCGTTATCCTACTTGGAACGGACACTGTTAAGACTTTTCCTTGTCCTGCGGAGCGTAGGCCGGAAAACCGTAAGTGTTAATTAAATGTTAGAAGTAAAGTCGAGTATGTTTTAATGAGGGGAATTTTGGGCTTTATTTTTATAGTGTGGTCACGGAGTTTTTATACGAGGAGTGGGAAAATAACAAGTGAGCGTAGGCGGAATAGATTGCCGATTGTGTTCCCAAGTGACCGCAGCAGTTTCTGTAAAGGTAACGCTTTAAAGTTTTATATTTGTGTGATTTTTGCTAAGCCAGCGGGTAAACTGGGGAAGATTACCGGGAAGTGCAGAGTAGTGGTAACTTCCCGGGTTTTAATTTTATTGGAGTGTTCCTACAGTGCGGTTAAGAATAGTCAGGACCACAACCGTACAAAAATCTTCCCAGCCAGGTCATTCTCAATTATATGGCAATTGAATTTTTAATTTAAAGATTGTTCTGTTCCCAGAAAAAAAACCTGGGCTTGCAAGGAATGCAATCTTGAGTTTTGTTTGATGGTTAAAATTAATTTTTTTTTGATAGTATTTTATGATAATTTATTTTTTTTTGATTGGTGTAAAAATTTTTTTATCTCTGTTTATTGTTATATTTGCATGTTAGGTGTAAGGATTTAATTAAATCGTTTAAAGTGATAGGGATTTACCAAAAGCTGGTCGTGAGAGTGAATGCAGAAATAAAATATATAGGTCAGAATATTTAAAAGGACCAAATTTTGGAAGATTCCTCCTGAGAGCTCTTTAGGGGAAGTTTAACTAGAAGATCGAAAATATGAAGTAAAATGGAGACCTATTGGTCGAACGTAGAAAAAAATCGGCAGTTGGTTAGTCCCAGAAAATTGTAGGAAAACTTTATATTATACATATTTTTTTTATTTTTTTTACGAATTTTCATGAAATCTTAACTTGTGTTTTTTTTGTTATTTAATAATTTAAATCTTTTGATATTTGGTTTTAATTTTCTTTTATTAGTATTACAATTGTATTTTAAAGAAAAATTTGCAAGGTTGTTTTTTTTTATTCAAATTAAGTTAAATGTTAGTGTACCGGTTAGTTTAAATTAATTTTGTTTTGTTAGTTTTGCTGTTCTTGAGCGGAAAAATTCCTGAGGGCCATAAAACATTGTAGATCCTGAAAGGAAAAGGATAAAAAGAGTTATTATTATTAGAAGTATTATAGTGCCAACGTATATTTTAAGTTTTTTTTTGTTTAATAAATGTTTATTTTATTTATAGTTAAAAAGTGAAAAAAAAATATGTCGTGCTAATCATTTGTGTTGGGGGGAAATGAAAGGACAATGGGTTAATGAAAGTTGGTGTTAAATATGGTAAGTTGGTGTACCTTATAGGGGTTACTCTGAAGATCATTATAGGTGACCAGGATGGGTGGGTGAAGAAGGAGAAGTACCATCGAATTCTCCATTTGTCTTTCGTGTTATTTGTTAGTTTTCAGGTGATTTTAGTCCATCGTTACAATAGTTTTTTTTCTGTTAGTCCTTCGAGAAACGGGTTGAGGACCTACGACCACTGTGATAGCCGGGTGGCAACAGCTCTAAAGAAGGAAACATAACAACGTGTAGCATTGCCCTAAGGTAAAATTTTTCGATGCAAACGCATTGTAAAATTACAGGAGGTTTATTGAACAAATTTTGTATGAAAATGACGTTTTGTAAACCTGCTATAACTGTAAAAAGTATTTATGAATTCAGGGGTAGGAAGATAGTGAATTAACAGAGGTTGGGTGAGTTGGTACCTCTTTTAATTGTACGCTCGTTGCGGAAAGAACGATTGTGAACGATGTCATACAGTGATGCCAGAAACATTCGTGCCAAATATGCTAAATCACCGAAAAAATTATGCTAAATTCTGCTAAATCGTGAAAAAAGAAAAATATGCTAAAAATATGCCAAACAAAAAATTACAAAAATGGTAAAATATTAATTCTGCTAAAAATCTGCTAAATAACCACATATAGAAATATGCTAAAAATCTGGTGCGTAAAAAATATTGCAAATTTTACTCTACTAGCCGCGTTTTTGTTAAGGGGGTAATTTTCTAAAACACTTCTGTGAAGTCTTGCGTTATTTCTATAGAAATTGTTTTTGTAATAAAAACAAATTACATTGAAAGTTCCCTTCACTTCACCAAAGTGTTTTACGAAATTAGGTACTAAGTTTTCGTACACTCAAAAAAAAAGTCAGTAAAGTCAGCAAAAAATGTTGCTGTGTCAGCAAATTTTTAGTCAGGAGCGTGCTTGCAAAAAAGTTGGTAATTTCAGCAAAAGTTTTGCTGAAAATCAGCGAGCTGATTTTCACCAAAAAAATAGTAATCTTCAGCAAAAGTTTTGCTAACACTTAGTCGACTGCAAATGAAAAAAATCCTTGCTAAAATCAATAAACTTTTTGCTGAATATTAGTAGACTGAAAAAAACTCAAAAAACTTGTAGCGAAATTTTACTTTAGTTGATTTATTTGCTGAAAATTTAAATATAGAATATGTGTAGAGTTGTTTTTCTTTTTTTGTCATTTCCGTTTCCAGACAAGCTGCGACATCTACATCTTGTTTATCTGGTTGTCGGCCACGCTATGAATGCAGTTATCAGAACAATTTTTGCAGCAAAATAAATTAGTAAAACAATAGTTCAAAATTAGTTTAGTGCTAAAAAAATATAACTAAAATTTTTGCTGAAAACGGAATTTCAGCAAAAAAATTGCTGAAAACTAGTACACTTGATATACAAGACGTTTTACTAATTTTTCTACTAACTTATTTTTTGAGTGTATTAAGCTGCCTACACACTAGGGAACATACTTAAAAAAAGAGAACATTTTTTGTCAATGTGTGAGTGCGTTTGTGTGTGTGTGAGTGTTGAGAGCGTGCATTTCGTGTTTACAAAATTTTTTGATATTTTTTGTTCCCTCAACCATGTTCCCTAGTGTGTAGGCAGCTTTAGATAAACATTTTTGACAATTTTTTTTAAACGTATACTCGTTTAATCCTTTAAAAAAGTAGTGTAATCATTGTTGGAAAAAATAATAAAAACTGAATCGTGCGTGGACAAAATATGCTAAAAATCTGCTTTTGTCAAACGAAATATGCAAAAAAGCATCTAGCTTATTTTTCTGAAAAAAATATGCAATTTTCGAACTCAATCTGCTAAATCTAGCAGAAAATATGCTAAAATGGCAACATGATGTCATATCGTTAAAAGAACTGAACTGTTCAAATGAACTACTTCGTTCATGAACGACGCAACTAAAGTAATTTGGAAATAATAACATGGCAATTGATCCGTCTTCTGTTCCATTAACAATATTAAGTGGACAAAGTCAAAATATCATTAGCAATTCCTATTTGACACAGTCGTAAGTTTTATTTTTAAAATTTGTAATAATGATGGTCCAAAGAATAATCGTTTTTTTTATCAGTTTTCGTGACCAGCATCAAATTGATACCTTTGTGCGTAGCAACAAGTTGCTTAAAGTTATTGAAGCTGCCGCTGATAATTTCATCAAAACCTATCAACAATCTAAACGTCCGGAAGACGCATTTGATGCTATTATTGTGAAATTACCCTTTGTTTATGCAGATTTCTTTGACCATCCCTTGGAGTTGTTACACTTGGCCATAGAAGAGCCCTTGCAGTTCTTTAATGCGGTCAAATATTGTGTCTTTGGTTTAATTAGAGATATTGTCAAGATATCTGCCAATGCCGCAGGTGGTGATATTGCTTTAAACAACATTGATATTGATCAAGTACATGTGCAAGTACGATTTTTGAATTTGCCGTTGCAGCAGAAATCATGTTTTGAACCTTATACTCATTCATATCAAAGTGGTCTTTCATTAGTTATTGGTGTATTATCGGCAATAACAGAACCGGAAAAAATTGTGTAAGCACAGTAATATATGGAGCCATATCCACTGAAAATGTGTAAGCGACAATATAATACACCCTGAAACAGTAATAATTTCGTAATAAGAAATAAAGGTAGATAACCTTTTTTTCTATTACAAAACTTATTATTTTAACAAGGGCATGCCCACCAATGTATCTAACTCCTTACATAGTAACATGTTATTCTGAAGTTACAGGTAAGGAGTTTCCAAAAACATTTTTAAATTTTAATTTTTTATATCGAATATTTTAAAGTAATGCAAGGGTATGCGGTTTGATATATTATTGTTCCATGCTTATTACATAGTAATACCCACATATTACCAAGGTTTTGCTGTATAGTTTTTCTAGGACAGTATACCTAATTTTATAGAAACTATCGCCTGCCCCAAGTTGTTTTCTTTTTAATTTTCAATTATCATTTCATTGACGATACGGTTTGCTGAAGTTCGTAACTACATCTACATATGTGACAGCGCATAGAGAAAGGGACCTAAGGGTAAAAAATCAATTTTTTTTTGTGGACAACATCTGAGCATCGAATGAGACCGATCCCATGCTCTCCTGACCTTAGGTCCCTTTCTATCCTTAGGTCCCTTTCTATTTTGCGCGTCACATATGTGGAATTTCAAAACTGATTTTAGATAGGTACATCGTTTTCTGAACTGAGAGATATGATTGATAGAGTTCAAAATTATGACATGCTAACTTTTAGGTTTTAAGATCTTCATCTATGGTCTTGATGGCCATTCTAATGTAGGAAAAAAAAAATTACTTGAAACTAAGTTTTTTGATTCATCAAAGTTTTTTACTCATAATTTATAACTTTCAACTCTCTATCAAAACAGAGTCAATAGACTTGTCGGATATATTCACTACATAAATAACTTTCATATCGCTGTATGATGAAAAGTTGTGTAGTTGTATTCAATAAAAACAAACCCTTTTAATGAAATATTTTAGAAACAGCACCCCATATTGGAGAAATATGAGAAATTCTGTTTCTGAAGGGGTTAAAATTGTTTATACATTTTTTATAAATTTGTGAGCTATATAAAATAAATTTTTAAATTAAAAAATCTAAAGTAAGAAATGTGAAAAAGTTATAAAAAGAATAACTTTCGAGATTGCGATAATCTTTGAGTGTAAGTTTTTAATATGTGATTTCTAAAAGCGTGTACATTTCAAGAAAAATTCCAAAAAAAATTATTTAAATAAGGTGTTTTTTTTTTATTGAAAATATGGTTTTTTGCCAAATAGCTACATTGTGATTATTTTAACGTGTATGAAAAAAAAAATTAACTATAAACTATACAGTTATTGTCGCCAAAATGAATTTTATTGCGAGAATACAACTTTAATTATTTAAACAAACATTTTTGAATATTACACTTTTTGTAAAAAAATCGCGTGTTTAAGATTTTTTTACAAATATACGAAGCAAAACCAAGATTTTCCTCCAAATGTTTAAAAAATCTACGCTAAACTATAAGAACACTGTGTATGCAAAGGGCCTCAATGCCCAAAAATGCAGTTTGTGCATCAAATGGGTTGTTTTTTATTAAAAAACTGGCTATACTGTGCATTTAAAATTTAAGATACCGTTACCGAAATAACTAAAATACCGCAATCATTAAAATACCGAAATAAATAGCGTTACACTAATAGAAAAAAGTCTGTAAAAAATTTAGTTAAAACTACTAAAAATTAGTTAAAAATGATGCCGCAGAAAAAAACTGCTAAATTAGCAGATTATATTTGCTATATATTAGTAATATAGAAAAAGCAAAACTAAAACTGTTAAATGTACAGAATTTTAGTTATATTTGAGTTAAATTTTTGGAAATGGAAATTAGTAAATTAACCTGCTAGTAGCCTAAAAAATAAAAAATTTAATTTTCGAAGTTTTTTTCGATTTTTTTTTAAATACAAGTAAATATCGAGCCTTTTGAAAACAGCAGTTTACAATTTTTTAAGCAAATATTTCTGCTGATTTTAGCAGAATAGACTGCTAACTGCATTCAACTAAATTTAACTTAAAAATAGCAAAAATTTTGTAGATATAACAGTTTATTTTTGCTATTTTTAGTCTACTAAAGTGTGAACACACCAAAATTGCGACACTTTGGAAAACTTAAAAAAATTATATATTTTGAAATTCAAATACCCTGAGTAGGCCCTGACTTTAATTTCATGTATGAGAAATTTCATTCGAATTTGACTTTTAGTTTCGTCAAAAATTACCACCGAGTTAGAAACGAGGCAAATTATTTTGCACGAATATATAAAAAATTCGGTTCTCAGTGCGCGTAAAATTACGAAAAATGTAAAAGTGCACCACTCGACAGTTTCCAGGGTTTTAAATCGCTACAGAGAAGGTCTGACAATTGCTAGAAAGCCTGGTAGCGGAGGTGAGCATGACCAAAGTGATACAAACAGTGCTTGAAATGTCCTCAGGGCATTTTCGCAAAAGCCGAAGATTTCGTCACGTTCTGTTGCAAAATCTGTGCGTAAATCGCAGTCTTTCGTACAAAAGGTAAAGCGGCAAGCTTCGCTGAGAACTTTTAACGCTCAAACAGCACCAGATCGAGACGGTAAGCAGAAGGTTACGGCGAAATCCCGCAGCCGCAAGCTGTACCAATCCCAAATCACGAAATATGAATGCATTGTCATGGACCACCAAACCTACTGCTTTCAAAATTTCAAACATATTGCTTGCCAAGATTTTTATACTGCTGCAAGTCGTAAAGATGCTCCTGAAAGCTGTAAATTAAAAATGAAGTCCAAGTTTCCAAAAAAAATACATGGTTTGGCAAGCCATTTGCTCCTGTGGTCGTAAAAGCAGCCCTTTCATCACATCTGGAACAATGAACGCTCAAATTTTATCGGGATGAGTGCCACAAAAAGCGTCTTCTGCCATTTATTAAGAGTCACGTCACCAAACCACTGTCCTGGCCGGACCTGGCAAGCTGCCACTATGCCAAGGACACATTGCAGTGGTACAATGCAAATAAAATCGATAATATAATACCTCGCGACTGCAATCCACCCAATAGCCCAGAGCTACGCCCTATTGAGGAACATTGGTCAATTGTGAAGAGAATATTGAAGAAGACAGGTGAACTGATAACAGATATTGCAGAATTCAAAACCAAGTGGTTGTCGGTGTCGAGAAAAGTCGATGATGCACTCGTGCAAAAGATGATGGCGCGTGTGTGACGAAAAGTCCGATCAGTTGCATATGGAACAAACAATAACTAATACATATTTTAATATTTTTATTACCTCTAAACTTTAAAGTATTTGAATAAAAAAAATTTATTTCAAGCCATCTAGTTTTTTTCTGGTATTAGTTTCTAAGTGTCGCAATTTTGGTGTGTTCACCCTTTAATATTTAGCAAAATCTTCTGCAGATTTTACAGTACAATTTGCTATTTTCAATTAACTAAAAGTTAGCTTAAATATAACTAAAATTCTGTAAATTTAACAATTTTAATTTTGCGGTTCTTATTTTACTAGTATTTAGCAAAAAATCTGATAATTTTAGCAGTTTTTTCTGCAGCATAATTTTTAACTAATTTTTAGTAACTTTTTCTGCTATTTTTACAGATTTATTTCTATTTTACCGAAATAATCTGAAATAGCGTTGCCCTTACCGATAGCCACATTTATTCGGTTACCAACCATGAAGTTAATTACCCTTAACCAAAACACACATCTTAAAATCGGCGTTAAATGGCGTTAAATTCAGCGTTAAAAATCATGCCTTTCTTTTTAGCCAAGCACACGGTCAATACAATTTATTTCAATTTTATTGGTCCTTTTTATGGTGCACTTTAAAGTACTAGGACTAACGATATAATTTTTGTGTGTGTTTCAACATTTTTTGAGGAGTAATAAATATTTTTACCTTTCCATAGAAAAGTCCGCCGTGACCGAAAAATTATTGGAAATGCCCATATGCATATAATGAGATCTATGAATTGATATTATTTAATCGCAATTTTATAAGTTTTTAAATTCAAAAAACACAAAACGCCACTCATATCGTAAAACAATTTGTTTTCATGTTTTTTCTCAAAATTTCCAAAAAAATTTAAAATCTTCATATGTCTTACACATTTTTGACGGTTGTTGCTCAATAATAGGTCCATTCGATTACTATTCTCAGTCAAGTCCAGTAAGAATTACTCAGTGCAAACTTACAGAGAGTAAGACAAGATTTTCTCTTAAAAAAAAATTTTCCCAAACATGTACGCGAATAGAAAATTTGCAACAATTTGCAAGTTTGTAGACAGAGCTGATTACAACACCTTATATACAAATAAATTTCAACTGGTCGCTATAAAAGAAGAGAATTTTTGATGTTAAATCTTAAGCAGAACATTTTAAAAAAGTTTTCTTATCTTTTCCATAATTTATTTTGTAAGTTTTACTGCTTTGCATTTACATAAAATAACAACATAATTGGAAAATAATTTTTTTATTTACAATAAACAAACGTATGTTTTCGAAACATGTTTTTTTTCTGTTTGCAAATTCTTATTGGCAAAAATTTATCCAATAAAAATTTGCAAGAAAAAGAAGAAGACTTAGAAACTCTCATCATAGAACTGTCATTTTGTTCTCTCTTTTTTTCTGTTTACTGAGTATTTGTGTTAATGAACGTCATCCTGTAAAAATTTGTACAAATTATCCAGTAATCGAATGGACCTAAAATAACATATTCTCACGGACAAAACAAACTTGCATTTTTGTCGAACAATTCTAATATTTTGTATTTATATTTATTATTTATTTATAGCATTCAATCAGTTTGGTATTGCTCCACTGGCTGTACTCGAAATAAAATTAAGGCTCATTCTTTGGATGGTAAGTTCCAAATATCATTAAGGTGTTTACTTTCTTAAGAAATTAGTATAAAGAACAATATTTAAATAATTATAAAAAAATAAAAAAATGATTTATTAAAAAATTATTTTTGAAGGACTAGAGTTTTTTGTTGCCTACGAAAGAAAAAACCGGATCGAAAGCGGTTAACCCACCTTGGCTGTACAGTGGCAGCCGAATTTGAACTCATGGTTGTGGGAAAACAGCAAAATTTAAAAAAACCGTTAATGAATAAAATTTTTGTCTGGGACGAATCGGCTAAAGGACATTTGATATATTAACCCTAATATTCCTAACAACGATGGTTGCAAAATTATTATTTTCTATATTCTTTAATTAATTTTGTATTTGTTTCTGATTTTTGTACATATTGATTATTTTTATAGCTTATATGAAGCCATCAGTACCTACTGTCATTGGATTTTCTTTAAAGACTGTGTGCAATTCTTGCATCTTTGGATGTATTTTTTATCTTTTTGTTCTGCCTTATTATGCGATATAATATCTCTAATAAAAAAATTAGATAAAAATGCAACCAAATAATGTTATACAATACATAAATTTAATTCATAGAATATTACTTTGAGATTAAAACATATTTTACAAAAAAAACATGTGAAAATTTTATTTCTTCGATTTTTTTGTTGAAATTTTTGGAGAATATAGTGCAGAATATGCTCTATCCAGATAAAATATAGTTTCTATAGTCGATACCCTCCTTCATTTTTTAGTCCGTTATAAAACAAATCGCCATTTAATGTTAAATTTTACTACATAAAAACGGTAACAAAACTTTTAACATTGGCCGTTTTTTTTAATCACTGGATTTATTTTCGGATTTATTTTATTTTGTTAAAAAATCCAAATTTTGTTTTTTAATTTCCAAAATTTATAATTTTTATCAAAATCTAATACTTATTCGCCAATATAATGTGCAAGAAAATCATTAAATTTTGTAAAAATGTGAACACAGGATTTGAAATAAGCTAAATCCAAAATGGATTTAAAAAATAAATAAATCCGTTTTGGATTTAGCTTAATTTCATTCCAGAAATTGCATTTTCGCAAAATTTAAATTTTTTCTTTCACATTATATTAGGGAATAAGTGTTAGATTTGGACAAAAATATAGAATTTTGAAAATTAAAAAACAAAATGTGGATTTTTCAACAAAATAAAATAAATCTAAAAATAAATCCAGTGATTAAAAAAAACACCAATTGTTAGCTTAAAAATCATCCCAGAAAAATTCTAGAAGAATCGATACCGTAGTTGTGATGAATGAAAAATTTCAATTTAATTTTTAATAAAATTCGTAAATTTGTTTAAAAATTAACATGATTTAACTTTTTTATTTCAACGAATTTTTTTTTATCATTTTCATTTTTATAAACAGTTCCGTTATGTACAAATTGTGGAAAACCTATGAGTGAATATTCTAAATTACGACATACACAAAATTGTTGTTTACTCCGCATTTTGCCGGCCAGCAGTGTAGAGTGTCCGCGAAAACTTGATCAAATATTTCGTGCTCTGACAGTGAGAGTTTTAGATCACGTATATGATTGTCCTTTGCTTTTAGGCGATCGTTATCTTATAACTGGTTATTACGACTATTCAGCACAAAAACAAGAGTTTCAAGCATGGAACCTAACAACGATTTAGCAGCTTTGAGAGAAATGTCTGCAAGTCAATTACAGGTTTTGCTTAGATATGATAGTCCTCCAGAAACTCCCAACCAACCAACTCAGACGCTATTAAGAGAAAATCAAATTCCAAATAATAATGATGATGAGCATAATGAAGGAGCTAGCAAAATTGATGTTGGCACCAACGTCGTGCAATTTAATCGCAATGATGAGGATGGATCTAAAATCGATTGTGTAATGGAATTTAATCGTGAACCGTTAACCTCACAGTTGGCGTCACAATTTGATTTCTCAATTTTTCACGATTACCCTGACGATTTCAATGATATTACAGAATCATGGCATTTATCAGCTACGAATGTACAAAACAATAAACTTAATGATTCTGTTATTATTTATGCACCTGATATAAAGCATATTACAGTGGATAATACTGAATTGCCTGATGTATCTAAAACTGAAAAATGTGACGAACGTGAATCGAGTAAAAAGTCCAATAATGGTTCAAAAACCAATGATAATGGAGAAAAAATACTGGAAAATGGTTTAGACTTTGATGGCATTTTAGATAATATTGATTTCGAACAACTATCTAGTATCGAAGAAGCATACTGGAAGTCAGCGGATATCACTAAAAATTTACAAAGACAGGTATGTATTTGTGCAGGGTCGTTTTATAGGAATTTCTGATGGGATTTGATTGCATCAGTTCGATTTTGTTTCACAGGCAGTTAATATAAGCGAGCAGTAGCCTAACACTTAAGTGAACATGTTTTTCTTAAATATACAATAATTTAATTGCTTCCTAGCAAACAAAGATGATCATTAATGACTCAGAAATAAGCTCCAAAAACATAAACATTTTTTACTTTTTACTATGAAAGTGGTCCGTCCTAAAGAGCCCCCTGTGTACTCTGCAATAAGAACGTATAAAATCGAAATTTTCCTCATAAGTTTTTTTAATTTTGAAATTTTATCTGAAAAATTAACTTGTTTTTGAGGGTTCATATTTTCTACCGAAAAAAAGAGTGTTTTAAGGAAAAATCATTTCTATGAGTCATTTAAAAATCTTATTTACGAGCGCTCCGAAATTGCTAGCTGGGGTATTTTAAATTTTACACTTTAGGTGGAGGTATGTTTTGACTTGGTTTGTGATATCGGTTGATTTGTTTTGAACCCATCAACATTTTTCAAAAATAAGCTTTTGTAAAGTTATCGTACACAAAAGAACCGACTTTTAATTAAAATTTTGTTTATCAGTAAAATATTACCGGATTACTTTTTGCGTTGCATTTTTACGACAATAGTCGCAAATTTAAGACGCACACAGAAAAATACTTTTAGAACGGTGTAAATCAGCTAAGCGGTTGAGTGCTCACAAAAATAGTGGCCCTATTCAACTTCATGCCATGATCTTTCTTAATGTATATCAACTTCAATTTATTTTCAGTGTCAAACACAAGTGCAAAATGAAAATGTTTCGAAACCAAACGACAGAGTCGTGGCTTCCTGTCCACAACCCGATATCGAAGTTAGTGGTTCAAATTCAATATATTGCTGTTCCACACATGCTACAAATTTGTCACAATTTGAAGAATATGCCGATTTGCCTATACCAACAAAATCAATAGATTCACGCTTTGAGTTTAATTCATATGCATCACCAAATCTTATAGATAATAATATTAGTTCTACAAAAGACAGCAATGTCCTACAGTTTTTAGCTTCACCTACAGCAAATATTGCTAAAGAAAACCAACAACCAGACAATATAACTGATGAAAATGTTGCCAACAAGAATCGAAATCATTCAGCGGCATCTTTAAAATCACATGGTTTGGGTAATACAACGGCCGATACTGCTACGATGCCATTATCTGTTCAACAGCTTTTTGATGTGGTCAAAACGCAATATTCAGATTTTGCATTTATATACGCATTGAGCGCTCAGTTATGTCAGGATCGTATACCAATGGAATGTTTTGTAACATTAAAAATGGCTTTATTGTTAAGTTTAGCATCGATTGCGGTATGATTAACAATAATTGTATATGTGAAAGCTAGTTTTAAACTATTTATATTTTTCCAGCATAATCCTGATTATTCGCCTATACCTATTATAGCCATTGGTAATGATACTTATATGACAGATTATCTTATGACACACGTTGGACAATTGGGTACACGATTTGTAGGCCCTATTGATAATTCAAAACCTCCCTCTAGCAATGGCTATCGTAATCATAATTGGATTGAAGCCGACCCCATACTGTTGGCCAAGGGAGGTGTGTATTATGCTGGAGATTGGTCACGTTTGAAACTTAGAAGATCTGAAAACCTTTTGAAAGATATCGAATGTTCTAACATTGCAATTGATAAATCGCCTCAGCAATACCCCTTACAGACGACTATATGGGCTCATTGGCGTTCGTTTAAATACAATGCTAAAGATCAACAATTGTTTAATAAATTTGTTAAGTAAGTTGGCAATTTTAAACGTTATCGTCAACAACTAAATAACAAGTTTTATTTTTATAGAATTTTCGGTATCCCAATTTTTGTCTCCGATGATAATCATGAAACTTTAATTAATTATACATTGGAACAAGCTTCTATACGAGTTTTTGAATCTACCGTGGATCATTTGTCCGTTAATTCAGATGACATGCGTGAGTTTTTGGTAAAAGTATCTCAGCGTAATGTTGATTTTACACCTGAAGCAGCTTTATTGCTACAAAAATATTTTGTTGCCTCTCGTAGCGCTAGACAAGGTTAGATAGCATATTTAAATTTATTGAAAAATTTATATATTTTAATCGTTTGTTTAACTCAAGATTGTCTCACCAAACAAGCTTATGTCATGCTTAAACAGTTTGCGGAATCGTTTGCTAAACTTTCTTTTCGTTACGATATTTTAACAATTGATGCCTTAGCTGCTATTGTATTATGTGAACATTCTATAGAAAATATTTTTGGTTCGAGTGATTATCCTCCACCACATTTTGGAGCTCTGCCTTTTGTTGGTGCTGTGGATGAATATATTGTTGAATTTCAGCAATGGTTAGATTCTTATATAGAAAAATACGGAAAATAGTTTTAGTTTTATTTAGGTAGGTGCCTATTCCTATTTGTGACGAGTTGTGACTATCATAAGACTGTTTTTAAGACAGAAAGTCAAAACTTTTCATACAAAACAACAATAAAATTCTATAAATTGAAATATTATTTGCAGAGTTGTATCGAATTATACGATAAACCGATTTTTGAAAAAGGGCGGTTTTCGAATTATTCGAGAAACCTAATCTAATAAATTTTCTTCATTTGTTCAATAATTATGCAAAATATTTAAATTGCCTATAAGCTCAATTTTTCCATTTTCTCAATAAATAAAAGGAGTTTTTTCTTATTTTTTAGCTTTTCTCGCCCGTGATAAAACATTTTGTTATTTGAAACCGTAAAATTGTAATAAAAATTTTAAGTCACAGATTGTTTCACATTAAGCACCGTAAGTTGTTTTTCATGTGGAAAAATTTCACTCCAACTTTAAAGTCCTCAAATTGCAAAACCGGTTATTCGAAACGGTTTTGAATTAAAAAAACCGAGTAACGGTTTTTCAAAAAGGCGGTTTTTACGAGTATTCGAAAACCGGTTTTTCAAATAGGTCGAATACTTGACAACTCTTAATTATTTGTCAATGTTATGATTGCAAAGACTATTAATTATAGAGTGCGCTGAAATGTAGTAATACCTGAGCAACTATTTAGTATCAGTTTTAGGCTATATTTCAAAACTCAAAAACTGTTGAAAAGCGCTCAAAATAAGGAAAAAACAAGCGCGGAATATAATCAAATAATAAAATTTGAGATATCCGTTTGTTTTTTTGCTTTGTTGTTTGTTATTATTTAAATTTAAATAAAAAAAAAAGAAAATTGTTAATTTTTTGAACAAAGTGCCACCTAGTGATAACGATGTCATTATAACTTTTCTTTTTGGTGATCCCATATAACTGCATTTCAGTGCAGTGTGAAAAATGTGTCATGGCGGCATTAGTAAATTGTTTAAAAATACCCGTTACACTTAATTAAAAAAATTTATTTTGGTTTTATAAGCAAAAAATTACCCAATACACAAAAAATATTTTTAGTAGTAACTATTTTTCTTGATATCATAAAGCCAGCAAATGAGCCAAGCATGTATAAAAAAAGAGCTTAAAATATACTATTAAAAGTTCGAATTTTTGTATGCAAGCGTTTCATACAAAAATGACTTAAAAGATTTAAAACAATTCTACAGGCGCAAAAATCATATTAAAGTTTTTTCACATTTCTGAAACATCTTTTGGATTTAATATTTTAATAAAAATTTAAGAAAATATGTGTTTTATTTGAGTAATTTTTGACTCATAGAATTCGAACCATCAATAAGGTATCAAAATTTTGCTGCCTGGACCAATTTATCAATTTGTTTTTAAATTACTAATTTAATTTTATTCAACTTTCATAATCAATTGAAGCCACAATTCGAAATATTTTTATAAAACAATAATATTACAATATAGCGCTTGAGTTTTCTCAATGCGTTCGTGGTGCTTTCATTTAAATCAAAGCCATATAAATTTGTTTTTTGTTGTACCTTTAAGGATGCAGGGAGCATTAAAGGGTTAAAACATTTTGTGCGCTGCTATATAGTGTTATAGAGTCATTAAATGATTAAATAGAAAATCTATTTCATATTAATATTTAGTGAAAGTTAATAATTTATTATGAGCGTTTGTTGTTTTTCAAAATCTTATATTACTAAAATATTAAATTCATTTTTTGGTTTTTCTTAGTTTTAATTACAAACTTAGTAAGTAACAAAGTAAAATTTTCAATAAACAAGATAAAAACCAATTTACAAAACTTGAAAAAGTTGTTTTAAAATAAATAAATTCAATTGCAGTACAAACTTAATACTAAAATAATATAATACAAATTCAAGTATAAAATAAATTCAGTTTAGTTTATCTTAACAAAAAAAAAAAAAAACTCAATATTTTATATAATTTTTATAAATATTTAACTAAGTTATTACGAAAATAATAAAATATTTTTGTGTATAAGGAAGGATTAGAAAGGAAAAATACGTATTAAGTTTAAAACTGTTTAACTTTGGTATATTTTGTTATTGCGGGATTATTATTCGATTTTTATACAATATTCTGATAATATATTCCTAGATATTTGAATATTAAAAAAAAGTTAAGGATAACAAGCTATTAAGGATGCAAGTCAAGTTATTTAAAATGTATGTAGGTGTTATCCCGTTTTTTGGCCCGTTCTTCGTATATAATATACATACATAAATATATTATGGTGGAATAATTTTAAAGGAATTTCAAGATCGCGGTTGGTAAACAAATGTTGAAAAGTTGAAAAGTATTTTTGAAAAATTTCTATTTATTAATTAGAAATTTATTAATTCAGTTCGAGGCCAATTTCCTTATTATGAATTAACATAATAAGTATTTTTTTCAAAAACTGCTATTTTTCTTCATCAGGATACTCTCCTGACAAATACTTCACAGAGTTTTTGCTTTCAAAAACCTGAACACTTTCAGGAATGAAAAGACGATCGTTTCGGGGATTTTCCAGGTCCCCTTCATCAGTTTTCTTTAGAAAGTGGTGGCAGTAGTGCAATGCAATTTGAAAAATAGTACTTATTATGTTAATTCATATAAGGAAATTGGCCTCGAACTGAATTAATAAATTTCTAATTAATCAATTAAAAAGGTCGAAAAAACAATTTTTATTTTTTAAATAAAAATTAAAAACCAACTATTTCTATTTATTTTCAGTTTTTTTTATTTGAAAACATTTTTCAGGAGAATAAGTCAGTCTTTACAATTTATCGTATAGCTCAATATTCTTCACGAATTAAAAAATTAAAATGAAATTTTTGGTTTATCCCAGCAAAAACATGATAATGACAGGCCATTACCATACGGATTACCAAGTAATGACAGGTCATTACCTTTTCCATTACTTCAAAATACAAAATAATGACTTACTGATATAAGTTATAGAAGTACTTATATATTCATGCAAAGTAATCACTTACTGGTAATTGATTAAATAAGTACTGATTTGGCCTTTTTTATATTAATATTTTATTTATTAAATTGTTTCGAACAATTTTCCAAATGAATAGAAAATTTTCCGAGGTAAAAAGGTTTTTTTTCCAATATGACCACCTATTTCACAATGTATGGTAACCACTTATTTCCAAACTTCTGAGTAACCACTTATTCTATCTTTATGAGTAACTACTTATTCTTTCGCTATGGGTAACTCGTTATTCGCACTTTTTTTGTAAGCGAGAGGGTAATGATCACCCATGAATTTTTGGACATCGCGAACAAAAGTAATGTTGCGAGTAAATAGCCTGGTAAGTAGTGAAACCCTTTGTGTGCTACTTACTCGTTTAATTACTCGGTAATGTCTGTTTTTGCTGGGATGTTAAACTTTTTCTTTTGTTTGTTGTCTTTGGAATTACTCTTCTATCCTCCGCTTTCCATGTTAAACTTTATTATGAAAATCAAAAAGTATTGAATACAGCTGTTGTAAATAATCGTTAAAAAATTTCGTAACATAGCATTATATATATCTAATATCTTTTTAAGAAATCGTTGCAAAGTTTGATTGGCTAAAACTCGAAATTCCGTTTAAATAAAATCATTATGAATTTTTGGTTGTGTGTAAGTAAAAGTTTTAAATTCAGCTGTTTTTTCTGTTATTCAGAATTTAGATTTTTTTGGTCTAACATGAGTAGGAGTAATTCCATTAGAATGAAAAATCAATCCACCCTTATAACTATTTTTCTCTTAAATTAGGCCTAAAACTGTTTACTATGGTGTATATTTTTTGTAATTCGAAAAGGGTGGGTATTTTAATAAATACTATTTTATCGTCATTTTTATAATAAGGATAATTTTGATTTAATAAAACTTCTTCATACTTTCAAAATATTGTAATTTTCATAATTTTTTTTTTAATTTTCTATTGAAAACCAATAAAAAAACTTTATCGTTGTTTACCATGAAACTACTATGATTTTTGTTTGACTTTTTTTGGAATTGTTGGTGCTTTTTTCATAAAATTTCTTTAAAACCCTTGTGCGTTGTTTTTCTTTTTATATTTTGATCTTCTTAGTACAATTTGTACAAATCTTAACGCCAAAAAGTTTGCTCAAAGAAAAGATGTAAATTTATAAATTCGTCTTTTCCTTGATGGTAATTTCAAACTCTAAACATCAATGACGCTATCATTCTTCTTCATATCCATAATATGAGTTTGTTTCAGTTTCTCTTGCATTTGTGTGAGCATGTCCTGCATACGTCGTATTTCCTCATCTTTCTGTAGCAGTAAGCGATCAGTTTCTGAAATGGCAGCTTCAAAGCCATTTGTCGAGCTAATGGAATCCCGTTTCAATTTGCCACGCTCCCTTAGAGCATGTTGAGATATCTGCGAAATACACTGAGCCCGGAAATTTTCATAGTGAACATCTTGTGTAGTATCTTTTAGATCTTGCATATGTGTTGAAATAAGGAATGTTCTTAGCTTTATGAAATCGCTATGCTCTGGATCTTCAACATTAACTACGCCCCAGGGATACTGGCGACCTCGAACTTTTTTGCCAGCTATATCTAAAATGGCATTACTGCCCACTACAGCAAATGGTATAGAGGCTTTTAATTCACGATCTTGTTGTTTGAAATCATCATCTTCATCTGAATCACACTCGGGAAATTGATACAATTGTATATGATTATCTTCCAAGTCTCTTAAGATACGCTCTTTTAAATTGCGCACCTCGATTTTAGTTAAGCAATCAGATTTACCAATAACAAGCACAATATTGACTTTACGATGTAACCGTCTCAATAGATCCAAGTCCATTTGGCGCAAACTGCAAAGATAAAAAAAATTAAATACACTGAGTTCGCAAAAGTCATACTTGGGTATTTTTCATTACCATTGAAATTTCATTACCACACTAATGCAAATGGAAGGAAGTAAACAAATTAAAGCCATGTGTGTCGACAATATGAAACCCTACACCACAGTACGTTTTGGATTATATTCCGGTAGCGGATCAATGTAGTAAAAAGTGGGTCTGGGTCAAATGTTTCTGGTAGTAACATAAATCAGTACAAAGTCATTATACCCTACACCACGCAGTGTGGGGTATAATCAGAGATGGGCCAAAATCATTACCTTTAGATTTTAATTACCATTAATTTATGTAATGGTAACTTCTTATTTTTTTTAGCATGTTTGTGTTTGTTGACAGTGTATTCGTTTACTCGAATTTCTTACTACTTTTACTACAATTGGAAAGTTTGTTTACTTTTTGTATTGAATTTTTCCAGCTGTAGTAAATGTAGTAGCTTGTAGTAAGTAAACGAACACCCTTTGAATCTTTCTCTTAAAGAAAATAACAATAAGTTTTCAAATCATACATACTACCTTAAACTAATTTTAACCGACCAATGCCAATAGCCAACCAAATGATTTTATTATGCAAAATCATTCCAATGCCAGATCTAGCGTCTTTTCTCTTCAGTCGCATATGACCATCGCTAGAAAGTATGTTGCGTGCTAGGAGATTTGGATGCTCAATAAGTTTTTTCACGTATTTGAAGCTGCTTTTTCTTCCCTCTTCGAGAACTGTGGGGATGTTGAGGTCCTTGTGAAGGTTTTAATTTTTTAAATACCAAGGAGCACCAGTTATAATTCTTAGAATTTTAGATTGTCTTCTCTAGAGTTTTTCAATATTTGAAGCAGAAGGTGTTCCCCACAGTTGGATACCGTAGGACCAAATTTTTTAAATGATCACGTTGTAAATGAGAACTTTGTATTCTAGGCTACACTAATAGAAATAAATCTGTAAAAGTAGCAGAAAAAGTTACCTAAAATTAGTTAAAAATGATGTTGCAGGAAAAACTGCTGAAATTAGCATATTTTTCTGCTAAGTACTAGTAAGATAAGAACAGCAAAATTGAAACTGTTAAATATACAGAATTTTAGTTAAACATATTTTTGTTAATGGAAAATAACAAATTAACCTGCTAAAATCAGCAAAAAAATTTTGCAAAATAATTTAAGCCTAAGAAATCACAAACAAATTTAAAATTTTCGAAGTTTTTTTTGATTTTTTTTTTAAATGCAAAAAAATCGACCCTTTCGAAAACAGCATTTACAATATTTTTTAGCAAATATTTCTGCTAATTTTAGCAGGATAGACTGCTATTTGCATTCAACTAAATTTAGCTTAAAAATAGGAAAAATTTTGTAGATATAATAGTTTACTTTTGCTATTTTTAGTCTACTAATATTTAGTAAAATTTTCTGCAGTTTTTACAGTATAATTTGTTATTTTCAATTAACTAAAAGTTAACCTAAATATAAATAAAATTCTGTAAATTTAACAATTAATTTTTCTGTTCTTATTTTACTAGTATTAAGCAAAAAAAAATCTGCTAATTTGAGCAGTTTTTTCTGCAGCATCATTTTTTAACTAATTTTTAGTAACATTTTCTGCTATACTTACAGATTTATTTCTATTAGTGTAAGGACCTGATCTAAAGTTTGGCCCGGTTTTTTTGCCCAGCATGAGCGCTATCTGAATAATAAAAAATGATGTAGCTTCCGTGCAAGAGATCGCCTAAGTTCGGGTTGGCAGTACCATTTAGGCTCAACACATTCCAGCACAGATCACACCTTTCTATGACGACTAGCATTCCAAGGGATTCTCTTTTTGAAACAGTCAGTGTGACTTATTTAATTATTTATTTTTTACCAATTTATGCGAAAATACAAAATCCTTTTTGATAATACAAATTTCATACCACTTCGTTCTCTGGGATAAGCGTTCCAATTTCACTCGTTCCCAGTTCCATTCGATATATTTCCGATTTGGATCAATGTTTTATTCTAATATCGGAATGTGTCAATGTGTATTATCATGTAAATTGGTAGCAAAAATAACTCAACCTGTAGCTGATTTGTAAAAATGCATCACTCGAAATCTCTCCCGGCCCAAGTCTATTTTGTTATCAGGGTGTATTAATAATCTTTAAAACAAACCTTTGGTCCATTTTGCCCTTACATGGCCATTTTACAAAATGCCCGTATCTTGAAAACTAACAGAGATAGGGCAAAAGGGTTACAAACCAGAATGGAAATTAATATCTACTTATGATCGAGGGTTTTTGTCCCTGACTTAAGCGATTTTTCTCCATTAAGTTATGCATTATCATTGATCAATAATGAATCCTTGAATCATTATTATTAATTAAAGCTTCTACTGAAAGTAATTTCATTACAATTATATGCATACAGTGGTAATGAAATTATCAATTAATTAGTACCATGTGAGGTAGAAATGCACTAGAATCACAACGACCTACCTATGACCCCAAGGTGGTATAAAATATAGACAACAATGAACACGATTATCTTGAATATTACGTCTGTTTAAACCACTCTCATCCGTGAAATATTGACGAAACTGCAAAAAATTAGGAAATTATTGTGCTGATATAATTACGGAATACGTTATTACCAGGGCAAGGAAGTTCATACATTCGTGTTTTGTGTACATAAAAAGTTTATTAAAAACGAAATATATGCGATTTAAGTATGCATTTAATAATGAATATGCATTTAATAATTAACTGAATATTAATAATTAATTAACCGTTTACCAAGGCGAGAAAATTAGTAATTGTATTTTTCCGACATTTTCGTCTTCGTCATAAAAAAAAAAAATTAAAAAAATATTTATATATGTATTTGAAGTAAAAGATTTTTTGATAGATATAATTTTCATTTTTAGCAAAATATGAAAAAATATGCATTTACTGAAATATGCAAAAAAATACGCCAAAATATGCGTTTAAATATGCATTTATAGCAAAATAAGCCAAAAATTTGCATAAATAATTAAATAATCAATAAATCATGATTCGGAAAGATACTAAATTTATGCTGTTCTCAAGCTAACAATAATAAACATTTTATTTGTAAGAAGTCCCGTGCCCTGGTCATTATAAAATATATTTACCCTTAAATTCATAAACGCTTTTTAAAATTGTAGGAGATTTATTGAACAAATTTTGTATGAAAATGACGTTTTGTAAACCTGCTATAACTTTACAAAGCATTTATGAATTGAGCGGTTAGTTTTTACCTGTTCATCTATATACGCTGTACATACTCTCCAGCTATCTTCACAATTTATTGAATCACCAAATCCGGGAGTATCGACCACAGTCAACCTTAAGCGCACACCTCTCTCTTCAATATCCATTGTCTTCTTTTCAATTCTTGTAGTTTTCTCAATCCTTTCCTCTACTGGAGGCATTATGCGATTTTTGTACAAATCCCCTAGAAAAAGGCTATTTATCAACGTTGATTTTCCCAAGCCCGATTCTCCAACTACCATCAGAGTAAATTCAAAACCACGTTTAACCGATTTTCTGTGAACTTGTTCCGGTAGTGTGGCAAAGCCTATGTAATCGCGATCTTTATCAAATGACGGCGTTTTAGCTAAAAATGTAAGAGAAAAAAACAAATTATTAGATTTTCAGCACAATTTAACTACAATTTAAATTAAATTTACCCCTAAATTCATAAACGCTTTGTAAAATTATTGGAGGTTTATTGAACAAATTTTGTATGAAAATGACGTTTTGTAAACCTGCTATAACTTTACAAAGCATTTATGAATTGAGGGGTTAAAATTTAAATAAACACTAAGAGAATTATCTGTATGATATTAATTAATTTTTGCATAAAATCAAAGAAGTTTCACTGGAACTCGTCCATTGAAACTTTTCGTTGAATTAATGGAATTTTTTATAAAATCTTGTGAAAATTTTCATTTTGTTTATTAAAAGTTTCATTCACTCAGTGAAATAGTTTCATTAAAACTAGATATAGATAAAAATAACAGATCAACTAAAAACATTTCCCCCATTCATCTTAAACACATTGACACGGTGCAAAAATATAATTTAATAACATACATTTAAATTTAACGGTTCGTTGTAATTCAAAAATCTGTGTTTATCATACACAGAGTTGAATAGAATCAGCTGAGATATCTTAAGAATTAAGGTTCAAAGCAAAAAAAGTAATAATAACAAAAGGATAAAAATAGCATTGTTAAATTTCGTTGATGTTAGTCTAAGTTGAGTTGTTGATAACAAACCCGATTTGCTTTCAATAGCCACATAAGTAGACGATTATCAAAATATTAACCCACTCAAAGGCGAAAGGCACTGATGATGGCTTTGTAGCGAAAGCCGAAAATGCGCATTCTGCCTTGCTGGTCTTATCGAATTTTTTCAATAATTTTTATTCTTTGTAATTTACTTGTAAAAATTGTATGTATCATCTTTCTTTGATTTGAAAATAATTTAAACAGAAAGTGATATTAATTTATGATCTTGAGTCAAACTAAAAATAACATTCATTTCATAAAAATATGTGAAGCTGTTTTCTCAAAATTTAAGGAGTTTTCGTTTACTTTGTAAAGGAAATTTCATTAATTTACTAGAAAATTTCATTAAAACTTGTCCAGCAAAATTTTCTCTGTGTGTAGTCTTAAGTGCACAAGAATACAGACAGATTCACTGTGGTAACCGAACTTTTTGGCAAGTTCATGGTGCGGTTGCAGCCAAACGAACAAACGAATAATTTCATTGATGTAACTAAACACTTTAGTTGATAAAAAAAAAATCGGTTGTCACAATGAATCTGTTTTCTCTGTACGTTAATTTTTCCAACCAGTGATATATTTTGAGTGTATGACTGGCTATTTTTGTATATGTGGCTTCCCGTACCAACTCTCCAGGTACAGGAATAATGATATCGTATCAATGCTAAATTTACAATATTTATTCTCAAATATAATACGAATGAAAAATGGAACAACTTTTCCAAAATTTTCCGAAAAGTTGGCGATGTAGGCGTGGTTAAATGTTGATGAATTTATTGCTCGTTTATATTATATTGTTTATAAGAATTTAAGGAATTTGGAATATGCTGGAAATTAAACTATATCAAGAGTTTTTTGTGGCAATTTAAAAAATATTGAATTCAATATTCAACGAATATTTTTTCCAAAACGAAGACGAGTGCTAAATTAATCAATATTTAACGATAACAGTTTCCTTTGGCTATTCTTAGTCTACTAATATTTAGCAATATTTTCTGCAGATTTTACAGTATAGTTTGCCATTTTCAATCAACTAAAAGTTAACTCAAATATAACTAAAATTCACTAAATTTAACAGTTTTATTTTTGCTGTTCTTATCGTACTATTATTTAACAAAAAAGTTTTAGTAGCTTTTTCGCTATTTTTGCAGGTTTATTTCTAAATGTGTAAGTATGGGAGCTAAAACTATACGCACGCAGAAAAAAACATGGGGAATATTACCTAAGTGCTATGTAATTATACAACTACATAATTTTCAAGTTAGTTTTACAAAGTTCTAGTAAAATATGCACATTTTTTTGTAAAATATATACAATCCTTGCAAAATATATATATATAGTGGAAAATATCCGAAAAAATACATATATTTTGCTAGAAAATTGTAAAACTTACTTCGAACTTATGTAGTTGTATAATTACATAGCACTTAGATAAAGTTCCCCCTGTTTTTTTTTCTGCGTGCGTGTTTCTTATTTTTTATCCCCTACAATATATCTAAATATTCCTGCAATCGGGGGAATCAACAGTGCTTTCTCGTTAGTCAAAATATACTACCAATTTCAAAAACAGTTTGATACCAACGAGCATAGAATCTCAAGATCTGGCACTGTCCAACTGATTTAAAGTTTTATAGTTAAGTTTTGATAAATATTAAAAATTCTTTCAGTAATTATGCATAATATGAAAAATAATAAAAACAACTAAACCCGTTAACTGAAATTTAACTTCTTGAAATGTCAGACAGAGCCAGTGAGAAAGCGCGCATTATCTTATAGCTCTTTTCTTTCTCATTCGGTTATTTTTCAACCGATTTTCAAAATTTTTTTTTGTTGAAAAAGTATTCAAATTGCCTTTCTAATTTCTGAATATAGTTAGTACAAATTATTGCCGCTAGATGGTGCAAAATTCATTTTTATTTAAAAATGCATCAAAACACCCTGTATTTGCAAATATTATGAGTTCATATGTTCAGCAAAAACACTCGCCAAAGGATTTTGAAAAAGTCGCAGAACAAAAGTTGCTGCTGAAGCCCTAAAGAACAATTTTCAACAATAAAAAAGTTCTTTTTCGCAAAAAGCCGATTTTGGCATATTGCTAATTATAATTGTTTTTTTTTAATTACCATATCTTGGAAAGATTTGTAGTTTTTTAATTTGCATTGTAGTTGCCGCTCAGTTCAAGAAACATTTAAAAATTTTAATTACGTCGGCAAATGTAATTATTAAAAAATTTTAATTTGCATTTCCATTAGAACAGGGAATGCTAATTAAAATAAAATGCAAATTAAAAAAGCCCAAGTAGGTTTTTTTCTCGATAACGACTTTTGTTCATATGGGTCAAATTAATAATAAGCCGACGATTTTTAAATTTTTCATAAATTTCTCGATTAAATATTTCAGTTATTAACTAAGGAAATATTGTGAAAATGGACCTTGAAGTACTAATTTTTTTATTTAATGTGAATGAAAACAAGAGTTTCTCCTTTAGAAAATCTTTATTAAAAGAGTGCCCCAACTGCAAGTATCACAATACTTTAAAAATGTTTAAGCAGCACATGCATTTTAAGCATCAAATGCCTGAAATGCATAATGAAGTAAACCAACATAAAAAGAACTTGATTGGGTATGATGGCGCGTGCAGTTAAATGACACACCCCATGGTTTTTTGTATAGAAAAACAAAAGGCTTCAACAGTACCGAGACACACTTATCATTCAAAAGGATTCTACATGGAAGCATAACAACGCACATAATTGTGACAAGAATATTTTCTTTAAGGTGACATCAACACGGAAGTTCTTTAAAAGTTGTTTACACTCCTTACACATATTATATTTGTTTTTTTCTTTTTGGCCTATAAATTTTCCATAAAAAGTATGTATCAACTTACACATTATTAAGATTTTTTTTTAGATTATTGACTTTATTAAAATAGAAAAAGGATTTGATTTTAAATTTTGAAAACACTTTTTTATATTAAAAAAATACGATTTTTGTTTTTGTCTTAAAAAAATTATGTATTTCTAATTAAAATCAATATATTGTAGTTTTCTTAAATTATCCCCGAGAGCCTTTTATGAACACTTGTAAAGTTTTTCTTTATAAAATTTTTTTCATTTTTTAGTTTTCAATGCTTTCACTTTGCTTTCCAGTATACCACTAATTTGTATCTGTTTTATTTTTCATCAACTTGAACTGGTTAAGGATAATGGTAGTTTCTATTGTAGATGTTATTGTTAGAAGTTATCAATATCTTATTTAACGAAGTTTTAACTTTGGTTTATGTAGTTGTTTTTTTATTCAGTTTTAGTGACTTGTAATTTGTAAAGATTAGATTGGCAATTGGTAAAAATACGCAATGATATTTTGTTTCGGTAAATATTTGATGATAATATTTTATATCATTCGTATGTTATCATTCCAATACGAACATGTGCGCATGTCCTTGTAGAAAAATGAGACTTTAATATTCTCTTAAGTAGTAAGATACCGTAGAATATAAATAAAATACATTTGTTTAATACATAATTTTAAAATTTTTTTTATCATAATCGAGCTGGCAAACAATGGAAATTACTGGGAGAAATGTTCGTCGACTTGACAAAATTAAATAGATTTTAAATGTTCGTTTCATACACCGTAAAAATTTCTCAGTTGAGGTGAAATACCCCTTTTTTTAGTAACTAACATAAACAACTGTTTACTGTAAAATTACTGTTTTGGTAGTTGTTTGTTATGATATTAAAAATAACTGTTTTAAACATGTTACGAAATTACGATACTTTTCGTTAGTTGTTTTCTTAAATAACCGTCATAACAGTTGTTTTGCATTTTTCAATAGAAAAACAACTGTAATTACTGTTTCAAACAATAACTACTGATTACTACACAAACAACTGTAATGTAGTAATTGTCAAACATTTTTGAGTGTGTAAAAGCAAGAAGCATATGTATATAACTAGGAGATACGATAGCTATCGGATCGCACATCGTTTATTTATTAAGTAAAAAAACAACTGCCCAAAACAAGCAACTGTTGTGAAATACAGTACTTTTCGTTAGTTGTTTTTTTCAAATAACTGTTATAATAGTTGTTTTCTATTTTTCCATAGAAAACAACTGAAATTGCAGTTAAAAGCTACAACTAGTGTCTACTACATAAACAACTGCCATGTAGTACCTGTCAAACTTTTTTGAGTGTGTATCAATTTGTATGGACAAATTCGACAATTTCGTATTTTGTTTCGACGCTACGAGTATGTTTGCTAGCATACTCTTATAGAAAAAAGTCTTATAATTTATTTTTTCTGCTAAAGCTACTAACCAAAATCACCGTGCGCAAAAATGTTGAAATTAGCAGATGTTTTTACTCAATATTAGTAAGATAAGAACAGCAAAAATAAAAATGTTAAATATAAAACAGATAGTTATATTTAAGTTTCATTATAGGTAACTGTAATTGTGAAATTTCAGATATGGACGTTCTTTAATTTGGAAAAAACTTACATCAAATTTCGAACAAACTGTAAAAGACGATTGTGCGGAAAATACATGAAGGAACATTGAGTAGGGAACATAAAATATCAAAAAATTTTAATAGCACGAATGTCAACATGACACAATCCCCCTGATTATGCAAGGCGTAGACGTAGACGTTTTTAGGCGTTTTTACAGTAAAATCGTTATAACAAATGTTTTTGCAATGTTTAATAGTCAAGTAAGACTTATATTTCACTAAAATTGTATTAGATTCGCCAGAAAAATTTCACCTTTTGTTAATTTAGATTTTGAAAAATTCGATTTGTATGGAGGCGTTTTTACTAAATACGCCAACGCCTTACATAATCAGGGGGATTAACATACACAAATGCACATTCGTAAAAAAATGGGCATTTTTTCACGAATATTCCTTCGTGTGTTCGCCGCTTTATACTCAACATCAGGCCGATTGCTTTTTACTTTATTTCGAGTTCAAATCTAGTAAATATGTGGAACAATTTATTTCACTATGAAGTATTTTGCTTTTTTATAATTAGACGGAATCATGTATACTTTACGGTATAAACAAAATATTTTGAGGTATAAACGAAAAAATATTCTCTCTAATATTTTAACTCTACAGCACCCTTATTTGTTCTTCGTGCTCTTTTGAAACACCCTTATATGTCGCATCCCCATTAAAATGTCAAAGAAAAACAAAGTCTATCGTTAACCTGAGTTTGTTTTACTTTTTTTTTTGTTCCTACACATCCCAATAGGCATTTCGAAGAAACATCTTCAATCGGAAGATATTGCGGCAATATCTTCTTCCATTTTTCATTCAGAAGATACTTAAAGAAAAATTTTGAAAATTTCTTTTTATTTTCTGGAAGATACATCCGCGATATAATCAAAAAAATATAGTTTTGTAGGTATTATTTAAAAAAATACTATTTATATGTTGGGAATGTTAAGCCGAAATCACATAGTGAAAGTCCTAGTGCTGTCAAACTTTGTTCTTGATTTCGCGAAAACGGTTTAATATTTTTCTTTCATGTTTATTTAGAAAGTTTTCTAATTTCTCAGCAGTAACAAATAGAGAAGATACAAAAAAACTGCTTTATCGATAAATCGTCGCATTGCGGTCGATACTCCGTTTATATGGTTTAGGCTTTATACCTCATTCATACTGAACCCAAAACTAGTAGTTTTCAAATTTATTTAGTTTTCGATTGTCAAATCCCATACAAATTTCAAATCGAAAACTAAAAAAAAACTAAAACTTCTAGTTTTGGGAACAGGCTTCGTCCCTGGGCTAACATAGGTCTGTGTACCAAATTTCATCAAAATATCGTAATATTTGCGACCTGTAGAGTGCGCACAAGAATGCATGGAAAGACAGACAGACAGACGGACGGACGGACAGACGGACATCGTTAAATCGAAATAAAAAAAAAAATTCTGAGCCGATCGGTATACTATAAGGTGGGTCTACGACCAATATTTTTTGGTGTTACAAACATCAGCACAAACTTATAATACCCTGACCACATAGTGGTGTAGGGTATAATAACAGCAAGGTTTACGATTTAAACTGAGAATATTTAGGTAAGTTTAAAGTGTATTGTTGTATTATTTTGAAAAATCATTGCAAAAAAATAAAATTTTATTGATATTTCCCTATAAATATTATAGGGTGGCACTTAAGGGATAACAGATGCGGTGATATTATTCAGAGACAAAATATGTCGAATTGTAGTTTTTTTTTTATTTAAAAATAGTATGAAAAATTAAAAAACAAAAACCTGTTTTTATCTTCTTTGTGACTTCCAGATCATATGAAGACAAAATCTTATTCGTAACTTCCAAGTGATATTTAGGCGCTATATAGCCCACCACTTCTTTATCTTCTAAAAGAACCAATTTCGTATTGCCTTCAGGACGCGAAAATCGATTTTTGACACAATTAAAATTTTTCTGCCATGCAATACGATTGGAGAATCTTCTTAAGTATCGCCATGTTTACTGGGATAGAAAACGAACTATTTATATAGGTTCTGACGATGACAAATGTACAAGTATTTGTCAACCAAAGACAAACAGGAAGTAAAAATATCGATAAATATCATTATCGAAAAATGAAACAAGAATATGACGGAATGTTACTCCCCAGCCAGCCAAAGTTCAAAAAATATTATTAGAAGTTCAAATTTTAGTATGAAAGTGGTTCATCCAAAAGAGTCTTCTTTTTTGATCCAAAAATGACTCAAAAAAAAAGATTTAAAAAATTTGAAAGGCTCTAAAATTAATTTTTTTTGAATTGTTCACAAAATATTCAAATTTGTTTACATTTCTGAGTCATTCCTGAACCATCTTTTGGATTTAATAATTTGGCTCAAATGTGCCTTTTATGATTCGTTTTAGAAGGCTCACATTTTCGTCCAAAATATGAGCAATTTTTAACAAAAAATTTTAAAATTTCAAAAAATGTGTTTTATTTGAGCAAGTTTTGACTCATAGAATAAGAACCCTCAAAAAAGTATCCAAATTGGCTGGCTGGGTCTTTATAATTCTTGTAGTTTTATATCTTTGAGGAGAAGAGTTAATAAATGTTTAATAAAATATATTTTCGTCACTTTATTAATAACCATCGAATGATATTTTTGTTATATTTACACAATAAAAGAATAACAAAAATAACACTGTGGAACAAATTCAGGTTAGCAAAAGTTAGGTCGATTCTGAGAGTGAGGGGTGAAAATAGAGGCTAAACTAGAAGACCCGTATCGCGGCGTTTGCTTATGTTAGTTCGAATTTTTTATATGGTTTTTTGGCTATAACTTGTCGACTAATAGATATTTTTTAAATCTGTAAAAGCCAATTATAGCTAGAGACCTGAAGAACAATTAAAAAAAAAAAACAAAAAAAAATTAATCAAATCAATTTTTTTTAAAAATTTTAATTGTTGCACAGGTCTCTAGCAATAATTTGGCTTTTACAGATTTAAAAAAATATCAATTAGTCGACGAGTTATAGCCAAAAAACCATATAAAAAATTCGAACTAACATAAGCAAACGCCGCGATACGGGTCTTCTAGTTTAGCCTCTATTTTCACCCCTCACTCTCAGAATCGACCTAACTTTTGCTAACCTGAATTTGTTCCACAGTGTAATATGAATGCAACATAAGGACGCATGAGTGTAAACATAGACATATTGGCAGCAATGCTTTTTTTTATTATTTTTACCCCAATGTATAAAGGAAACATTGAATTCACTTGTGTATAAGATGCAACGAAAACCACGGTTGGCAACCGAAACAAAAAAGGTATTGTTATAGGTATTGGTATCGACATTTTGTTTGTGTCGGTATTGGCAACGGTATTTAATACGTGTCGGTATCGATATTAGCGTTACCGAAACATCAATATCGGTAAGTTTCGGTATTAGTGGGTTTTCACACTAAATTATGTGTTGTTGTAAAAAATGCAATGTTACCAATCCAAATTAAAAATTAATAACAATACGATTTTTTGTTCACAAACACTTAACTAATTAAAAAGTTTAAATATTTTTTTGTTAAAAATATAAAAAAAATAATTGTTTTTTTAATTATTGATAATTGTTATCGGTATCTATTATCAATTTGAAAAGGGTTTGAAACCGATAACGATATTGTAGATGTATCGGTTGCCAACCTTGATAAAAACACATACGTAAAGCCGACCGCACAAGTAATATTGTGTTATTCATATGCGTGGGTGTCATTAAGCGGTTTGTGTGTAAAAAAATGTTTGATGGAAAGAACTTGCTACAATAATGTACATTCCTTTCCATAATAAATTACAAGCTGCATTTACTCTCACAACAAGCAAGAGCAGCAGAACTTTAAAGGGTGCTGTTCATATCATCAAAAAATTCACATTTTTCATTAAATGCAAGGTTGGCAACCGAAAAGAATAACGGCATTGGTATCGATTTTTTGTTTGTTTCGGTATTGGTGTCGGTAACGGTATTTCATTTGTATCGGTATTGGTATTACCGATACCGAAACATCAATACCGGTAAATACCGGTATTATTGAAGAATTTATGTTTTCACAATAAATTATGTGTTGTTGTAAAAAAACACAATGTTGCTAAACCAATTAAAAAAAATAACAATACGCCTGCTAGAAATACGGGTTTGTATTAAAAACGTAAAAAAAATTATTTTGTTAGAAACCGATTCAATACCGGTACACGGAGGAAAAAGACGTTTTTGTATACGTTTAGAGGTAATTATACATATATATTTTTACAAACTACCATATATGTAGGTATATATTTGGAGTATGCTTCCATTTATATTGTTTTTGTAGTTAATATATGTACATATATTTCCCGGTAAAAATTGATTTGTTTGTAAATAAGTTATATTTTGTCATCTAAAAATACCACTGTTGGAATTGAATAAATTTTCATAATAACGGTAGTTGACTACAGCAGCTACTTCTATACCAACATGGAAATTATAAAACGTCGATTCCATTAAAGGCATACGTCTTTTTGTATCACCGCTTTCATTTCGCTTTTTTACCGGTCTAATTCTATAATAACTTGAACTACCGTTAAAATACCGCTAAAATACCGAAACACAGATACAACAAAATGTAACAGGTAATATTAAGAAATAAAACCTGTGATATTAGGAGACACATTCCACTGTTGTACTTGTAGTCCTAAAATTTTAATATCGGTATTGATGTGGACGTAGTAGGCAACTACCGTTATATTGGAAAGGTAGTGCTTGCCAACCATGAAAGATACATATTTTTACATTTTTACCTTTATCATAATTATATTTAACAATGAAACATACATATATTGGGAAAAATGGCGAATTTACATTCTTGATACATATAGGGTTGTATGTAGCCTAGAGTGGTCCAAAAAACATGAAAGTTGGAATTCGCGATCTCTATAATGTTGCCCCTATTCCTTAATATCTAGAAACTCTGTGTGCCAAGTTTCAGCTAAAGCCGCTTTTATTTAGAGGTAGCAGAAAAAGAAGTTATCTTTTAAGAAGTAGTAATTTATCTCTAGAGTAATTTATACAAAAAGTAGGGTTGACTTTAAATTGAATTATTTCTTAGCCTGTACGCTATTATTTAACTTTTTTTTTTAATCTAGTCTTAATTAATGTGAAGGAAAGCAATTTAAATTCAAAACTTAAAAAAATTAAATAACTTTTAAGTAATTCACGGTTTTTTAAAAAATTATACAAAAAATATACATATTTTAGTTAAAATTTCCAAATTTTCCGAAAAGATGTAATTAAAAATTCAACTTGTTTTTGCCTTGTATGCTCAAATTTCTTAAATCTGATCTTTGTTTTAACGAATATTATGAATCAGCAATCGAAATTTAAAAAAGTTTGTGCCGATTTGCAACCTCTAAACAAAACTTTTTTGGTGATTTTTTTTATCAGACCATATTTATTTTCATATTTTTAGTGTTGTGGAGCGTAAGAATTCCAACTTTTTTTCTGGACGAGTCTAATGTAGCCATTATAACTTTTGAAGTTGGTAATAATAGTTTAGCTTAGCTAGACTGCATTTAGTCAGAAAATTTGTTCCTTCTATTTATTAATTTTATTGTGAAAAATGTGAAAAAAATAAAACAAATTAGTAAATAAAACATAAAATGGTATTAAAGAGTAAAAAAAAATATTTAATTGTGTATATTAAAGTATTAATTTATTATAAGAGTATTTAATTAATAGGGTTTTTCATATAAGCTCGTAGATTCATTGTAGACCTTGTATAAATACAAACCATATTTTTTATGTAAGGATGTTGACATTAAACTCATAAATACACCAGGTTTACTCCGTTAACGAGTAGAATACGAGTTTATATGAAAACCCCTAATATTTCATAATAAAAATAAATGAAGATATTGTTGTAATTGTTTTTCAATGAAAGATTTGTATTAGATGAAAAATTCAATGTGATTTATAATGTACATACATATGTATTTAGTTATTAAGTAATCGCCAAACAGTAGATGTATTAATTTTACTTTTTAGGTTTTGCCATTAAAATATAGAAAAACTTGGAAAGTAAAATAAATACGCATATTGTTTGGCATGTGTTAATAGTTGCTTTATAACTAAATATATTATTTGTATATTTGCATGGAAACATAATTTGTTTATGACACACATATTATATGTTTGCTGCCAAACATTATATGGTTCAAATCAAAAAATGTGATAAGTTTTTGGGCCAAATTTGTGAGAAGGAAAAAGTGTTAATATTTCGGTTTTTTCTTAATAGAATCAGTAGGTTTAGTCATTATAAACCCAATTGCAAAAAATTTCTTCTACAAGTTGTCGCAATAACTTTTTTTGCACAATTTTAATCTTTTTTGTGGTAACGGAGTTTACATTTCCACAAGCAAAAGATATAACCAAAAAATTGTGCACGAATTTTTTTAAATTTATTAGTTTTTCGTGTTTGGGTTTTCAACATGCTTTTCAATAATATACAATTTGTGTTTATCAAATTGGCGGTTTCGCGAATAAAAATACAATTCATTCCGCGAAAAAAAATTTTTTTTTTTAATTTTGTATTTTTGGTCTTTTTAAATGCTTTTTAAAAATATAAAATTTTTTAAAATCCAGTCAGCGGTTACGAAGTTACAAAACAATATATTAAAAACATAACAGTTCGCGATCAAAAAATTCTTAAATTGTGTGAAACAAATTTAATTTGTCAAACTAATGTCAGTAATGGCCCGAGATATCGATTCCAAACAAATGAAATGCAAAATCAATCGTTTTTCGCTCCAGCAGTTTAGGGTAAAAAACTGATAACTTTTTTTGATTTGACGGGAAATTATTAGTTGAATCATCTTTTGACGCATAAATATTAGTTGAATCACCTCTGTTTATGGTTATTTTAAAATATTTTAAACATTTCCCTACATTTTAGTAGGTTTGAGGTTAAGAAGAAGAATAAACCTTCCTCAAAAGTTATAAACACATTAAATTTGCAAATCAGACTAGATCTAGTTTCTGCCTTTTTATGGACAAGCTTCATCAGTGATCTTCCATTAAATTGCATTATTGTTTATATTTTTATTGTCAGATTGTCTCTATATGAATAATTTCAGAAGTGATCAAACAGACATATACAAACATTCTACTTCAGATTTTCTCTGTTTATCTTCTTATTTCCTCCGTGTCACCTTTTTACAAATATTGCCACATTGACGTATGGTTTGTACGTACAAGTGCAGGCAATTTGTGCATATTGGAGACGGACAGCCAACAGGGCATTGTTTATTTTTTATAGTAAAGTGTTGTTTTTTCAAACGCGTCGTATAGACAGAATACAATTAATATTGTCATTAATATGTATTTTTATTAATTCTAATTTAGTAGGTTTGTTTGTTTTGAATGCAATCTGATGCAAACTTAAAATACCGTTACCGAAATAACCAAAAAACCGTTATCCTTAAAATACCGATACCGAAATAAATGAAATAGCGTTACCCTTAAAATACCGTTACCGAAATAATCTAAAATAGCGTTACCCTTACCAATAACCGCATCGTTTCGGTTACCATCCATGGTTTTTTCTAATCCGTTGAACGTTAATCAAACTACGGCCATTTTGTTAAATTTTTGAGCTTCGAAAAATTAAAAAAGTCTAAAATCACGTTATTTTAGGTTTGGTAAAACCCTGAAAATTTCCATTTTTTATTGTTTATTTTGAAAATTTGGACCATAAAAGGCAGTGGGAAGTGGAAATGACAAAAAGGAATTAAGTTTTAATTGATTTCTTTCCGATTTATGTATAAAATATATATAAAAGGTGGGGCTTAACCCTTTGGATGTATAGTATAATTTTGAAAAATAATTTTAAGTTAGGTATATCCAAACTTTTTTGATGATATAAAAATGGAAATGTTTGACGAAAAATAGAAATTTGGAAGTGATATAGTTAAATTGCGCCGTAGGGAAATTTTTTTTTGTAATACCTAAATCTTAATTGCGCCACAAAGAAAATTTTTTTCGAAAAAATCACGCGAATTTTTTATGTTTTTAAATGCCTACATTTTTAATGCGTCTATAGATTATGAAAAAAAAAATAATTTTTGAAGTCTTAGGAACATTTTCTGTCATTTGAGTACCATTTTACCATACAAAAATCTTATCATTTTGCGTCCTTCTGTTAAGAAACTAAAACGGCTCTAGTTAGGGTTACCTTTTATGGATCAAAAAAATAACATTTTTGGAATCGTGAGACAATTTTCTTTCATTTGAGTATCAACACTTACATGTTACTATGCTTCCCCGTTTTTTTTTGCCTCCTCTCTCCAACCAAAATTAATTTAGGGTTTTTTTCTTTTTTAATTCCTGAAGGGGTCATATTTTTTTTTTTTGTACGAAACCCTACACTCAAAAAAAAAGTCAGTAAAGTCAGCAAAAAATGTTGCTGTGTCAGCAAATTTTTAGTCATGAGCGTGCTTGCAAAAAAGTTGGTAATTTCAGCAAAAGTGTTTGCTGAAAATCAGCGAGCTGATTTTTACCACAAAAAACAGTAATCTCAGCAAAAGTTTTGGTAACACTTAGTCGATTGCACATTAAAAAAATCCTTGCTAAAATCACTAAACTTTTTGCTGAATATTAGTAGACTGAAAAAAATTAAAAAAATTTGTAGAGAAATTTTACTTTAGTTAATTTATTTGCTGAAAATTTAAATATAGAAATTGAGTACAGTTGTTTTTTTATCTGATTGTCGTCCACGCTATAATTGCGGTTATCAGCACAATTTTTGTAGCAAAATAAATTTGTAAAACATTAGTTCAAAATTAGTTAAGTGCTAAAAAAATATAACTAAAACTTTTGCTGAAAACGGAATTTCAGCAAAAAAATTGCTGAAAACTAGTAAACTTGATATATATGACAGACGCTTTACTAATTTTTCTACTAACTTATTTTTTTTGAGTGTATAAACTGCACAAGGATTAATGAAAACTTCGTATATGTCATATGTTACCGAAATAACCAAAAAACCGTTATCCTTAAAATACCGAAATAAATGAAATAGCGTTACCCTTAAAATACCGTTACCGAAATAATCTAAAATAGCGTTACCCTTACCAATAACCGCATCGTTTCGGTTACCATCCATGGTTTTTTCTAATCCGTTGAACGTTAATCAAACTACAGCCATTTTGTTAAATTTTTGAGCTTCGAAAAATTAAAAAAGTCTAAAATCACGTTATTTTAGGTTTGGTAAAACCCTGAAAATTTCCATTTTTTATTGTTTATTTTGAAAATTTGGACCATAAAAGGCAGTGGGAAGTGGAAATGACAAAAAGGAATTAAGTTTTAATTGATTTCTTTCCGATTTATGTATAAAATATATATAAAAGGTGGGGCTTAACCCTTTGGATGTATAGTATAATTTTGAAAAATAATTTTAAGTTAGGTATATCCAAACTTTTTTGATGATATAAAAATGGAAATGTTTGACGAAAAATAGAAATTTGGAAGTGATATAGTTAAATTGCGCCGTAGGGAAATTTTTTTTTGTAATACCTAAATCTTAATTGCGCCACAAAGAAAATTTTTTTCGAAAAAATCACGCGAATTTTTTATGTTTTTAAATGCCTACATTTTTAATGCGTCTATAGATTATGAAAAAAAAAATAATTTTTGAAGTCTTAGGAACATTTTCTGTCATTTGAGTACCATTTTACCATACAAAAATCTTATCATTTTGCGTCCTTCTGTTAAGAAACTAAAACGGCTCTAGTTAGGGTTACCTTTTATGGATCAAAAAAATAACATTTTTGGAATCGTGAGACAATTTTCTTTCATTTGAGTATCAACACTTACATGTTACTATGCTTCCCCGTTTTTTTTTGCCTCCTCTCTCCAACCAAAATTAATTTAGGGTTTTTTTCTTTTTTAATTCCTGAAGGGGTCATATTTTTTTTTTGTACGAAACCCTACACTCAAAAAAAAGTCAGTAAAGTCAGCAAAAAATGTTGCTGTGTCAGCAAATTTTTAGTCATGAGCGTGCTTGCAAAAAAGTTGGTAATTTCAGCAAAAGTGTTTGCTGAAAATCAGCGAGCTGATTTTTACCACAAAAAACAGTAATCTCAGCAAAAGTTTTGGTAACACTTAGTCGATTGCACATTAAAAAAATCCTTGCTAAAATCACTAAACTTTTTGCTGAATATTAGTAGACTGAAAAAAATTAAAAAAATTTGTAGAGAAATTTTACTTTAGTTAATTTATTTGCTGAAAATTTAAATATAGAAATTGTGTACAGTTGTTTTTTTAATTATCATTTCCGTTGTCTGTACTACATCCCGACAAGCTGAGACATCTACATCTTGTCTATCTGATTGTCGTCCACGCTATAATTGCGGTTATCAGCACAATTTTTTAGCAAAATAAATTAGTAAAACATTAGTTCAAAATTAGTTAAGTGCTAAAAAAATATAACTAAAACTTTTGCTGAAAACGGAATTTCAGGAAAAAAAATTGCTGTAAACTAGTAAACTTGATATATATGATAGACGCTTTACTAATTTTTCTACTAACTTATTTTTTTGAGTGTATAAACTGCACTTTAGCCGAAAGGATTAATGAAAACTTTGTATATGTCGTATACTGTGTAAAAGTTATTTTTTTATGTATCAAATTTAATATAAAACAAAATTCAAAACTTTACATACTTTACACACGGTATACGAGCCCTTAACTCCCCTCATTGATATTTTAGTTATATACAAATTGTAGCAGTTATGGTTTTTGTTTAGAATTCATACTTTATGTCTCTGACATTTATAAATTTAATATTGTTGAATTATTCCGTAAAATTGTGAATGGCGTTCATTATAACTGCGACACATTTGCTCGGTATTAAATTTGATGTGATTTTATTAGCCTAGAACAGATTAACCCACATTATCACAAAATAAATAAAAAAATATATGACATGTGTACAATTTCATCTTTTTAATGGTGTTTATCCATAAACGAATTTGATTCACTCAAAAAAGTTTGTCAGTTACCGTATGACAGATATTTGGGCAATAATCAATAGAGTCTGACCGACTAATCGGTTGATTTAGATGTTGTCGTTAATAAAAACTGGGTTCATATATCATCATTCAAACCTAGCATAACAGAGGAACAAATTGTAAAATATACAATATAATGTAATATGCTAATATTGGGAAAAGTAGTATTGAATGCTAAAAATTGGTTAAAAAGGTTGTCAATTTGAATGAAAACATAGAACCTAGAGATAAATTTATGTTCATATAATTATTTTTATTATATCCTTATATTTTTACACGAATAGAAATAAATCTGTAAAAGAGTTACTAAAATTAGTTAAAAAGGATGCTGCAGAAAAAACTACTAAAACTAGCAGATTTTTTTGTTAAATACTAGTAAAATAAGAAAATTAAAGCTGTTAAATTTACACAATTTTAGTTATGTTTAAGCTAACTTTTAGTTAATTGAAAATAACAAATTGTACTGTAAAATCTGCAGAAAATTTTGCTAAATATTAGTAGACTAAAAATAGCAAAAATAAACTGTTATATCTACAAAATTTTTGCTATTTTTAAGCTAAATTTAGTTTTTTTTTACATTAGACCAACACTCAGGGGATGCGCCCTACTGATGCAACGCATTGTGTTGATATTAGGAAAATAGGTTATGGGAAGGAGGAAATTTCTCTAAATTGTAAGTATCAGGGAAGACATCTGCGGGGAGTTTATTCCACATACGGGCGGTTCGACTAATGAACGAATTCTTGAATGCAAATAGCAATCTATACTGCTAGAACCAACAGAAATATTTGCTAAAAAAATTGTAAACTTCTGTTTTCAAACAGCTCGATTTTGATTTGCATTTAAAAAAATGGGAAAAAAATACGATAATTTAAATTTTTTTTTGATTTGTTGGGCTAATATAACTAAAACTCTGTACATTTAATAGTTTTATTTTTGCTGTTCCTATATTACTAATATATAGCAAAAATAATCTGCTAATTTTAGCGGCTTTTCTGCAGCATCATTTCTAACTAATTTTTAGTAGTTTTAACTAAAATTCTTACGGACTCTTTTTCTATTAGTGTAGGGATGGTAGGAGGGCACTTCGAAATGTTCTTAGCCTAACAATGAAAAACAAGAGCTAGATTTTTAAAATTATTTTATTTTTCAATACAATCTCCTGAAACTTCAATACACTTAGTCCAACGTTTTTCTAGCAAATCTATCCCTTGATTAAAATAATTTTCCTGAAACTCCTCAAAATAATCGTTTACAGCTGCCATTGCATCTTCACTCGAAGCAAGGAATTTTTTTAGATTTGGGAACAGGTAGAAGTCAGAGGGAGCTAACTAAATCAGAGAAATGATAAAAATGAGAAATTTACATTCGAATGCGTTTTTGGTCAACTGTTAACAAATGCGGCACCCATCTTGCAGAAAGCTTTTCAACTTTAATTCTTGTCGCAAAACAAAATGCACTCGATCATTTGAGATGCCTATGGCATTCCCTATTTCACGCACTTCCACTCGTCGATCGTCTAATATCATATCATGGACTTTAGCTCTGATTTCTGGCGTTGTTGCAGTTTTTGGACGTCCACTTCGGGGTTCATCTTCAATGCACATACGACCACGTTTAAATTCAGCGACCAAATTTTTTACTGTTGCATATGAAAGAGCACTTTCACCTAACACATTTACCATATCATTATGAATTTCTTGTCCCGATAAACCTTTTTTATGTAAATATTTAATCACATGACGAATTTCTAATTTTTCCATTACACAAAATCACTGAAGCGCCTTTTTTGAACACCTGTTACTATACGAATGATTTTAGATATCGAAATGAAATTTAACATGTGTTCATATGACGGATGGAAGTTTCTATTATACAAAGCTTTTTTTTTGTTTATACCGCCATCTCTATGTCAGGCTAAGAACATTTCGTACTGCCCTCGTATATTTGGTCCCTACTACAACTAGTTCTTTTTAAGGTACTATTGGAACCTGTAAAGTAATATCACACAGAAATTATTCCAGGAGCAACCGTTTCTATAGCTTCAAAGTAGAACCCGTTCCCATAGAATCGGTTCAGGAACTAGTTCTAGAGCCGCTTCTCCTTCAGTTATACTTTACATATAAGTTTCGTGGAATATGTTCCACAACTAGTTCCTTTGAATCGATTGTACTGTAACCAGTTGCAGAACTGATGTGGTTGGTAACCGATTGTAAAAATTTTGCTACTGTGGCTCATTTAGTAGCCAAAGCAGTAGAAAAAAACATTACAATTAATGATCTAGATATACTTCTTTTTTAACAGAAACGCTAATGATTTTAACATTGAGTTGTCATAAGAGAGAGTTCTCCGACTTCAACATTTTTTCATTAGCATTTAAACGAGTGCAAAAGAAACTCTTTTTCCTCAATTAAAAAAAAAATTATATTTTTTTTATTTAAAAAATTTTTTTATTGCCGCCGCATTGTATAGAATTTACGACTCAAGATTGCTAGTCGAGCTCTCTACCGCTAAGCTATTCTTTGATACTAATTAGCTATTCTTTGACTGGCATAAAAACACCCCTTTGTTATTGCGAGATGTTTGTGTCTTATTCTTTTCATTAAAAGTACTTATTTAACAATAGTTTTTTTCACTACTATTTTCACAGGTGCATAATTTTAATATATTTTTTAAAATTGAAAAATTAAAAAAAAATATAAAATTAAAACAAGTTAATTATAAATACCAAAAAATTAAAATAATACTGTTCCCGCCAGGAATCGAATTCTTGATCATCTGTTTGTAAATAACCTGTATCAAAATCACTTTTATGATCAATAATATTTTAGAATCAATACTTAAGAGATTTTTTCAGGTATTGTTCAGAATTAATTCTAAAAAAGCTGTAAAAATATACTAATGGATGCTTTGGAAGCAATGAAAGAAGTGATTTGTATAGCATGACTTCGCGGGGACTATTCACAAATTAAATTATTTTTTGAATTTTTTTTTATGACAACTCTTTTGTTATGTACTTAAAATATTTTGTTCGTAAAGATCGCAAATGTAATTTAGCCCTTAAATGTATGATCTTTTCAATTTAAACCATTTTTTTATGTATGCTTTCTAAAAAAGAAAAATACCAAAAAAAAATTATTAAAAAAAAAAGTTATTTTTATTGAAAAATATCGTTTTTGCCAAATAGCTAAATTGTGATTATTTTAACATGTATAAAAAAACAAAAAAAAAAAATATATAAACTATGAATTATACATTTATTGTCGCCAAAAATTAATTTTATTGCGAGAATACCACTTTAAATATTTAAACAAAAATTTTTGATTACACTTTTTGTAAAAAAAACGCGTGTTTTAGATTGTTCATAAACTAAGATTTTTCCTATAACTGTTTAAAAAATCTGAGCTTAACTATAAGAACACTTTGTACAGAAGGGGGCCCAATGCCCAAAAATGCAGTTTTGTGCATCCATTGGGTTTCATTATTAAAAAACTGGTATGTTGCCAATTGACTACACCATGCATTTAAGGGTTAAAACACATGAATTTTCACTTGAAAACAGGACTACTAAAATTTAATTAAATTCAACTTATACATTTTCTTTTGTTTTTGACAGTCAATAAAATGAACCAAAAAATAGTCAAAACAACTAACAAAATTTATTTACATACATTTTATTCGATATATTTTTTTAAAGCAAAACGACTGCATAAAATGAATGTTACGATTTTTCAGTATTTTACATTTACATTTCTTCTACAAATGAATGTTGTTTTTATTTAAAATAACTTCACTGAAATACTACTTAAATAACTAACAATTTCTGACTGCAGAAGTTCCCTGAGAGTGTAGTTTATTTGGTACCCAAATGAAATTCTCGTTTATCACTTCTGTATCTTTCTCAATTTTAAGGCATCACACTTCCGATAATTCCATGTCTCCGCCAGACATTAACTCTAATATTTTTATATCAGCAAATGTCAAAATCAATCGCAGAGAGAATTATATTACGTGAAGACCACGCAATGGTATTAGTGTTAGTATAATGTCTGATATTATAATATAGTTATTATGAAAAATCTATAAACAACTTTATCATAACATGAGCTGTCAAAATCACATCAAATTTCTTAAATGCTGTGTTTATAATTGTTTTTTATAGAAAAAGCTGCAAAAGGAGGCAAAATTTAAAGAAAAACAATTTTTAACCAAGTATAAAATAATTTAATGTTTTTGAATAAAGATATGGAGATTAATACGAAAACGTGTTCTCCATCCTTAATAGTAATATAGATATTTTTGCCGTTATTCTGTCGACGTTGTTTTTAATATTATATTAATATTAACAGTGTTGCCAACTCTTGAAGGCAGGAAAGCACCGTGAGCATTATGAAATGGGTAAAAAGGGTAAAAATTTACCGAAAATGGGGTAAAAAAGCACGATATTAATTTTTTTAAAAATTTAAATCAAGAAGTTAAAAACACATTTTAACTTTGAAAAATCGTTTAAAAAAGGTTCAAAAAATTACCAAAAAGGGGTAAGAAAGCACCAAATTAATATTTTAAAATTTTGAAGTTTAAATGTAACGAAGTTGCTATTTAAAATTGTACTACAAACATTGTGCAAAAATGTATTTCTTGTATAGTTCGTATTATTTTTTAAATTTTGACAGAAAATTCAATAAAAATTTAAAAAAACAAGAACAAATACCAAAAATATAAACTGTACAAAAAGCACTGCCAGAAATATGGAAAAGCACCGTAAATACCCGCTTTTTTTAAACGGGTATTTGTAAAAAATCACCGGGTACGGGAAGGAAAAAAGCACAAAAAAATACCCGAAAAACACTGAAATGGCAACACTAAATATTAATGCCTCGTGGAGACTCAGAGCAACAAACTGTTGATTTTTTTTCTTCAGCTATTTATTTGACAACTTATTAAGATTAAATAAATTTATGATGATAAAGATTAAGATGTTAGTGATAAAGATTACGATGTAAATAAACATGTATGTATGAAGGAAAAAATATTTTAAATATTTCCTATTCATTTTCAGTTTCAAAGTGGGTGTGGATAGAAACTTTTACTTAATTGATCTTTTTGTAATTTTAAACTATTTCATTGATTTATTCCCCACAGAAAACTGATTGTATAGAAAACCACCCACTAAAGAGTTTGTATAGAAATTGTCTGTGAATAAGTGTTGAGTGCTTTTCTATTGAAAAAGTGTTACATATTGTTCTGTTGTTGTTTGTTAGAGATGTATATATGCATATATGTCAGGTATGGGCTCAAAAATGGCTTGAAGGGCCAAATTTGGGATTTTACAAACTTACGGGGGGCCGCACCAATTAATACATTACTCGACGAAAATGAATTTTTCGTACAGCCTTCTGCTTAGACGTTTTTTCTGAGTATTTTGGTTTTCTAAGCCCGGATCTAAAGTCAAAAAAGTTCCATTGAATAGCCTTCGAGTTGTGGGTCTTTCTTTTTTATCCCCTCACCCTGGGCAATACTTTGCGACTCAATAGACTTGTGTTGTTCGTGAACGAACTAGTTCAATTGAACTAGTCACTCAATTGATCGAAAGATCTAGTTCACTTCTAATCGCTCTTCTAGTTCAATCGTTCATTTTACCTTTGGCCGGGGATAATTTTACTTCTTTTTATTAATTAAAAATATTTTCTACACTAAAAATTTTTTCTTTTTTTCTTTAAATTCTTAATTTGTCTGATGTTTTTTATCCTTGTTAACTAAAAGACGAACTATATGAATTAGCTACATATTCAAAATTGCCAAACGAACGATCGAAAAAATAGTTTTCTGAACGATTGAACGAGATTGTCAAAGAGCAATTGAACTAGAAGAGCGAACTAGTTCCTTACAACAAATTAGTACATTTCTAGTAAAAGAGAAAAAATATTGAAAAAGTTGTCAAAATATTTAGAAGTACGCGAACAAAAAAATTTTAAAAATAGTAAACACAAAAAAATTTACGAAAATCGTAAAAAATCGTCCGCGGAGTGCAAACTTTATAGCTCATCATAAGAGTTAATTAATTTAATAATGATTCACATAAAAATGTGTTCAATTTTATCATTTGTTAAACAAAAAAACATGTTACTAGTTTTTGCTGGAAGAAATTTTTCAAGTAAAAACTAGTAAAATTTCCCCTTAAATTTTTTTTACTAGTTTTTACTATTTTTTTTTTTTTGTACTCGAACAGACTTTTGAGTAAAACTGGTCAAAATGGTAAAGCTAGTAAAAAATAGCATGTAAACAAACACTTTCAGTTTGTTCGTTTACTCCAATTTCTTACTACTTTTACTGCAATTGGAAAGTTTTGTTTACTTTTTGTATTGAATTTTTCCATTTAGTAAGTAAACGAATAAGCTTTTTATATTTATATAATTTTTCACCCAAATATATTTAAAAATATAGGCACAGACTCAACAAATGTTTTTAAAATATTTTGCCCTCCTTAATACAAATCTGAAGTCTAATTAATCTTCGAAAATATAGTTTTCGTTATTTCAAAAAACTTGATTCAAATCATTGTACAACTACGCAGGTAGAATTATTAGATAAAGTTGTCATTTACATCATAATTTTATTCCCGCTATTGCGGTAACTCAAAAATTTTAACAAAATTTGGTCCAGAGCATCGTGCAATATGTTCGAAATTTGCAAAATTCCAAACTATATCCACTCAGCGATGATTTACTTGTCAAAAGAAAAGTTTTGGTATTGCCATATTGCCCTATTTAGAACATATTGTTTCCACCACATTGAATTTCTGATCGCGAATTTCAAAAAAATCTGAGATACATGTTCACTTAAATCGTCTATAGATTATGATATGTAAGTTTGACATATTAATCACATATATCTCTGTACAAAAGAGTCAAAAATTTGTTTTTTTTTATAGAATATCCTTGAAAATATGGCATGTCAGGATATGCTTGAACATGTTATATATACCGCTGGACACGCCTCTAAAACCCTTTCACACGATACCCATATTGAGTATGTTGTCTTCAGCTAAGATGCAAATTCCTTACAAAAAATAAAAAAAAATACATTTTTTAAAAATGGTCCAGCTCGTGAGATCTCATTGCTAGACCCGAAATATTTTGGGAATCATCATAAAAGAAACCGAGGTTTATTTTGAGGGGGCACTTTTTTTACTTTTTTTTCGTGAGTCGGTCTATTGTACATAATATTCTAAGGCTTGTATTCACAAAAATATTTTAAATTTTATTACAGTTTAATGAAACAAATTAACACGCAAAACAACAGCAAATGTCGTTCAATTAGCCTCTAATAAGACAAAAAGTTTTTTGTGAATAACCATGTAAGTGTATTAGAGTTGTCAAGTATTCGACCTATTTGAAAAACCGGTTTTCGAATACTTCTAAAAAAGGCCTTTTTGAAAAACAGGTTTTCGGTTTTTTAATTTAAAACCGGTTCGAGCAACCGGGTTTTCCGGTTTTTTTGTAAATAATCATTTTGTATTGCTACACTCAAAAAAATAAGTTAGTAGAAAAATTAGTAAAACGTCTTGTATATCAAGTTTACTAGTTTTCAGCAATTTTTTTTGCTGAAATTCCGTTTTCAGCAAAAGTTTTAGTTATATTTGCTTGGCACTAAACTAATTTTGAACTACTGTTTAACTTTTTTTGCTACAAAAATTGTGCTGATAACCGCAATTAAAGCGTGGACGACAACCAGATAGACCAATATAGATGTCGCAGCTTGTCTGGATGTAGTACAGACAACGGAAATGATGAAAAATAAAAACATCTCTACACAATTTCTATATTTAAATTTTCAGCAAATAAATTAACTAAAGTAAAATTTCGCTACAAGTTTTTTTCAGTCTTCTAATATTCAGCAAAAAGTTTAGTGATTTTAGCAAGAATTTTTTTCATTTGCAATCGACTAAGTGTTAGCAAAACTTTTGCTGAAGAATACTATTTTTTTGGTAAAAATCAGTAAAAATCGCTGGTTTTCAGTAAACCTTTTGCTGAAATTACCAACTTTTTTGCAAGCACGCTCCTGACTAAAATTTTTCAGGCAACATTTTTTTCTGACTTTACTGACTTTTTTTTAGTGTATATATGCAAATTTTCTTATAAACCTTGTAAAGAATTGCTAAAAATCTTGAAACTTTCTTTTTTTTCCTTTCTTGAAAGCAATTCGCAGCGTAATAATAATTCGCAGGAATAATTCCATTAGTACGAATCCACCTTTAAAACTAAAAGTTATTATTTCTAAAGGCGCTGTTTGTGTTTTTTTTGTTTCTAAATAAAAAAACTTTCGGACAGATCTAAAAGCCCAGTATTTTGTTCGTAATTTTTGCGAAAAAAGCTATAAAAAACAAAAATGATTTTTCACTTGCTCTGGAATTGTTACAAAATTGCGGGGAAAGTTTTTTCGCATTAATTTAACCTTCTAATGCACAAGGCCGCCTAAAGGCGGTCTTCAGATTTTAAATAGTTTTTGGCTAAATAACAATATTTTATTAAACAAGTTGTATTATATCCATAGAAAACTTAACTATCTACTTTTTTGCCTTCAAACTTTTTTTGTATAAGGAACGGTTTTCAAGCGAGAAGCATGTAAAGTGAAAATTAAGGAAATTTGAAAAAATTAACTTTTTAAAACAGAAAAAACTATTTGAAAAATTGCCAAAATACATTTACGATCTGGCGTACATTACCGATAATAACAAAGCTAGTTTAAAGTCGCTAATTGTAAAATCAGTTAAAAATTTTTCTCCAGGACTCACAGGATAACGCCAGGATATGTTTTACAAATATCTCTCTGACTCAAAAACTAGCCAACAGATTTTCTTAAAATTAAACACAGTTATATGCTTAGAGGTAGTAGTAAGCAGAACTAATTTCGTCAAAATTTATTGATGTTTATTGCCAAATTCGGCAAATTTCGTAAATTTCAAAAAGCGAAAATCGCTTAACAACAATTGATCAACAATTTTCGGTACGTAATTTTATTTTATTCATAAGATTATTTACAGCAAAAACCGAAATTATTTGACCACTGGGTTTCAAGATACATCTTAAAATTTTAATATTTGTTCCATAGTAGGTTTTCAACGCCAAATATCTGGTTTAAATATTATTGTAATCAGAAGAAAGAGCATTAGAGGGTTAATAGACAGGACGATTTGAAAATGTCGCAAAAAGTAAATATGGCCTTATGGAAATTGTAGTTTTCCAATTAATGTGAAACAATTTGTTACTTTTAATTTTATTACAATTTTACGGTTTCAAATCGCAAAATGTTTTATCACGGGGGGAGAAAAGCTAAAAAATAAGTAAAAATTCCTTTTGTTTATTGAGGAAAATGAAAAATTGAGCTTATATGCATTTTAGGACAAACTTTTAGATCTTTCCTACTAAACTTATTGTGAAAAAATTATGACTTTTTTAAGATAGAAAGTGTAGAATTCTTCAAAAAAAAAAACAGTCTCTTGAAAGAATTTCAACATTTTTGTTTTTGTTTGTACGTTATGGCAAACGACAAAGTCAATAAACCCTACCTAAAGGAGGGAATCAAACATTAAGGGTCATATGCATAATCACTTTGAAATTTTTTAAATGACTTATAAAACAAATTTTTCATACAAAATTCATTTTATAAATGTGTTATAAGGTTTTCAAATTATTATGCATAGGCACTAAAATATTGAACAAATGAAGAAAATTTATTAGAAATTTTCACCTTATAAATATTCGAAAATGTCGAATTATTCGACACAAAAAACCGGTTTCTCGAATAATTCGAAAACCGCGCTTTTTCAAAAACCGGTTTAAGAAACCGGAAATATAGAAAAAACCGGTTTATCGAATAATTCGGAAACCGGTTTTGACAAATCTAAAGTGTATACACTTTTACTGATAATCGAACGTATTTAATTTGATCACTAGACGACAACATTAAATGAACAACAGTAGTTGACATGTGGTTGACGTGCAACGAACATTTATGTCGTCGATGTACGCCCATAAATGGTACATTAGGTTTACATTTTCTTTTAGTAAAATTGCATGTTTTTTTTTCTTTAGAGACTAGTTATGCTCAGATGTACCATATAAATATGTGTATATTTATATGAAAAACAAACTGAACAAAAAGGGGAAAGAAACCAGAAAAGAGAAAGGTTTTAAAGCAGAATTATTATTAAAGAACTTTTGCGAAAAATATAAATAATAAAGTAAAAAGAAAGTATCTACATATGTATCAGACCTGGGGGTTAATTATTACATTAGAAATTACACAATTACATGTAATTGTTGTTGAAAAAACTCAATTACAATTAAATAAATATTTGTAATTGTAATTTAAAAAATAACAATTGCAATAACATGTAATTGAAAATTTTCAATTACATTTAATTGTATTAGAAAAAATATCAATTACAATTACATTTCATTGGGAAAAGAAATAATGACAAAAAGCGCGAGTTAGGGATCAACCCAACATGACGTATTCGTTTTATGCTTGGCCATGCCTAGAATCTCTAGCCTGGATTTTAGTGATATTTATTAGGGATGTGGGATTAATCGATTAATCAAACAGTATGATTAATCAGAACTTTGGTTAATCAATTAATTGAATAATTGAAAATTTGTTTAATCAGAATTATGATTAATCTATTAATTTAATTTTAATTAATCAAAACTTGAATATTAATATTGATTAATACTGAAAATATTTAAAAAAATAAAAAAATACGGAAATTTTATCCTTGTTTTATTGTGATACTTTATATAAATAGCTCTAAATAAAGAGAATTACAAAGGGTTTGCTCACTGGTCAGACTTGACCAACTCCATTCCTAAATTTAATGTTTCCATATTGAACTGCCGTTAAAAGGCGTCGCCAACGGAGAAAAACAAGATCCCGAGTAAAAATAGTTATATAGGAAATTATATAATTTAATATGGACTAATATGTTTATATATAGTCAAATGTGACACTATATCTTTGTGGATATAATTATGTATAGCTTTGAGTTTCCCACAAATTTCTTATTTAATGTCATATATAGATCAGTATAAATATATATGTCACCATATATATTAATATATACCATATTTAATTACATATGCTATGACAATTTTAATACAGCGTCATATATAATTAAAAATGGCTTTATCGGTAAACATATAAAGTCTTATATAGCTCAATGTTAATTTTTTTTAAGTTTTAGATATGTTTAAGTATAGCTCATTTAAAAAAAATTCTATGTTTTTCTGAGTTATATTTATGTATGTACGATTTCAAAATATAAAAGGCGTACTCATTATAACTCCTAAATTCCTTGTAAACCTTGTATAGGGTTTTTCAATAAGAGCGCTACAAAAGTAAAAAAGTTTAAATAAAACAAAAACGGTTTTGGTATCAATGAAATTCTTTATTCCTGTGAAAGTACGTTCGATGCCATTATGTATGAAAACCAAGGTTGGTTACCGTTATCATTATAATACCGGTATCGCTAAAATACCGTTTCAAATTGAATACCGTTACCGTTATCGATACCTCTAAAAAAATTTCTAAATACCGTTATCGTTACCGATACCGTTATTTTTATGGGTAGTTACCGGTATTTTACCGGTATTTATTATTTTATATAAAAATTACAATTTTTTATTTTTTATTTTATAATCTTGAGGGTTTTTTTTTTACAAAAAATTTATAGATAATAATTTTACTTATTAAAACTACCAGTATTGAATTTGTAGCTTAAAATCTGTATTTTCAGTACTTAAAATTAAAAATATGCCATGTTTTTACTTGTTTTTATATGTTTTTAACATAATTTTTAATACCGGTACGTACCGGTATTGCTGTTTCGATAACGGTATACCGTTACCGAAACAGTCTTAAATACCGTTACCTTTACCGTTACCTAAACAAACGAAATCTGATACCGTTACCGTTACCCTTACCGTTATTCGTTTCGGTAACCAACATTGATGGAAACCGATCTCTTTTGCACGGCCACCACGGGCACGCTTGCAGAAGTCCAGACGCTGAACCCAGTTTTCGACGGTTTTCAAGCATAAATCGGCCGATACTGCTGCAATTTCACGTTCGATATTCGTGCGAAGTTCATCAATCGTCGCTGGCTTGTTGGCATAGACCATAGATTTGACGTAGCCCCACGCTCAATTGTTGATCTGCTAGGACGATTATGACGACCATAAATTGGACGTAGCGCTCTTAACGTTGAGGCCACTGACTCCGAATTTCGGTAGTAAATTTTAATAATTTCGACTCGTTGTTGGCTCGTATATCTTTCCATCATGAAATGGCAAACCTTACTGAAGAGAAATGTCAAAAGAGCGGCAAGAAATATGGCGTCGTTTGCTGTCCCTGTCTTTCTACTTTTGTACCGTCCCTGTTGAACAACCCTTTATAAATACAAGCCATATTTTTTATGTATGGAATTTGACATTAAACTCATAAACATACCAGGATTACAGTTTACGGGTAGAATACAAGTTTATATTAGAAGGCTTAAAATGCTTGGTTACAATTATGTACAACTTCTTCTAAATACTTATGTGTAAATTCATAAATGCTTTGTAAAATTATAGGATGCTTATGAAACAAATTTTGTGTGGAAAATTTGTTTTGTAAACCTCCTATAATTTTATAAAACATTTATGAATTTATACATTAAAGTTTTATTTAAATTTTGAATTCTTAACTTAAGGGTGTTATTTTTTAGTAGTTTTTAATAGTTTTTGTTTTGAGCCTGTAATATAATGCGTTGTATAATTATGTCTTTCTACATCAAATTAGATATGATTATATCGGGTCAAAATCCGGATAATATTCTATATGATTTAATATATTTAGAACTTATCCGATATAATTTTATCCACCATTTTCCGGATCATAGCATATTTCCAATTATATTAAATTAGATATCATTACATATGACATCATATTATTTTTTTTACTCGGGATATTATTCAATTATTCATAAATTTGATTAATCAAAATCATGATTAATCAATTAATCATTATTTTGAATAATCGAAATAACTGATTCATTAAAATTGTTGAATAATCGATTAATTGATTAATCAGAATTTTGATTAATCAGGAAGTTTGATTAATCGATTAATCGCACTTCCCTAATATTTATCGATTTAAACATACTTTTTCCGATTTGTTTTTCTATTTTTTTCCATTTTAACGTCTCTCGAAAAACTTATTTGCCAATCAGGGTTACCGTTGTGGATCTAAAGTTGCAATTTGCAACCTTTCTGACGTCCTTCGACTTTATGTGCGATTTATTCAAACTCGTCTAATTTTGCCACTTTTCCTAACTTTGTGCGATTTTTTCCCCTTTTTTTGTAAACTCAGTAATACAAATATTTATGTTTTAAATTATCTGATCATATATGATCTGATCTGGCACCATATGTTATTAATTTTTTTTTACTCGGATAAGCTAAATTTTAGCAAGCTGCTAAAAACATAGACAATTTTAGCTAAATTGACAGAAATTTTACTTGATGTAACCAAGATTCTATGCTCGTTGATATAACTAAAATTTTATAGTAAAATATCGATTAAAATTTTGGATTTTAGATTCTCTGAATCCAACTGAGACAGGTTCATATTTATTATTGAAAGTGCAGTTTTCTCTTGTCCGTACCGATAAATGTGAATTAAGGACTAATTTATAGGTACGGAGTAACGAATTTTTGATCATTGTGCTCTAAATCGCTTATTTTCCGAGAAAATTGGTATTTTCTGATAATGCAATTGAAAATTTAAGTCACTTATATGTGAGACTGATATTGTTCACTTTAGTGAACAATGAAGGCTATCCAACCCTGACCTCAACGTATTCGAGTGTCGAACCAAACGCAAAGCGGCAGCTAAACACACCACACCCAACAGCTGTCGGCCTTTGCGTTTGGTTAAAAGGTCAGTTCGTAAACTACAACAAGCAACCCAACATCTCCTTTTTTCATCGTGTGTGCACTTATTTGAACGTTCAGAAGAAAATAAAACCTCAAACAGCCATTGCAGTGTTTAACCCTAGAATTTAATTTCAAGTGTCATAAATAATGAACCTACAAATAATAAGTGTAAATAATTTGCCATATCGTGGAAATCCAAAATATTAACTTTAAATAAACACATATATTATAACGTTTAACGGAAAATATATAAATCTCTTATTTGGAAGGCACTATTTACGCGGTAATGTACACTAACCCCAAACAACTAACCCTCTCCCTCTAACCCGTTTCTTCAGATATGGTATATGGTATAATGAAAGATTTCAGAAATTAAGTGCTAACATGCTATCGTTGTAAAATAGCATAATTTTTGAAGTTTAAGCCATAGAAAATTGTCAAATTTACGATAACTGCTAATTTTTTGCTTATAATAGTACGAATATTGAATTCCGTCAACGATTTAAAAATAATGGTAGTTTAAATTTGCTAGCCAACTTTTAAAATTAAGAAACACAAATTACTAAAACGTATAATCAGTTCAAATACGATAAAAAATTAATTGTTATGCTAAATTGGAATTGCAAAAAATATTAATTCAATCCTAAATTTTAAGACTAACATAAAAATTAATCCAATTTAATCAGAACGCATTTAACAGACTTTTGTACTAACATTGTTTTGAGTGTATGTAACCTCATAGCTGCGCGTGCGCGGAAAGAATTTTTTCTAAATTGGGATTAATGAAGAACAAATTAACCAATAGCTTAAAAGTCAAAACCTGTGACACCATGACAGAAATCCAAAGTTTCTAGATACTGAAATAGAAGACTGAATTCCAAGAAATGAACTTGTACACACAAAAAAAAAACAGGGGGATAATTACCTAAGAGCTATGTAATTATACAACTACATAATTTTGAAGTTAGTTTTACAAAGTTCTAGTAAAATATGCGCATTTGTTTGTAAAATATATACAATCCTTGCAAAATATATACATGTGTAGTGGAAAATATCCGAAAAATTACATATATTTTGCTAGAAAATTGTAAAATTTACTTCGAACTTATGTAGTTTCATAATTACATAGCACTTAGATAAAGTTCCACATGTTTTTTTTCTACGTGTACATAAAAACAGAAACGAATTTTCAGAACAATAAAATGTTAAATAAATAGGCGGTTTCATTTAACGTCGTATCTTGTATTTATACACAATAAGTGTCAAAACCAGTTTTACAGTAAACTAATGAAGCTTTCTTCACAAAGTATATGAAAAATTTCTTAAATTTTATGATAAAGCTTTACATATTTTATGAATCTAGTTTTAATGAAACTTTTGAGTGTATGAAACTTTTAATAAATAATATGAAATTTTGCACAAATTTTATGAAAAATTCCATTAATTCAATGAAAAGTTTCAACAGACAAGTTGCAGTGAAACTTCATTGGTTTTATGGAAAATTTCGTTAATATCATGCGGATAATTCTCTAAGTGTAAGAAGATGGTTTAACCATTTTTTTTTGATGGATTTTTTTTATTTATTTATTCTTTTTTTTTGTTTAAATTATTAAAAACGACTTTTTTGTGCGACTTTATTTAAAAAAAAAAAAAACAAAACAACTATTTGCGCTACTTTTTCAAAATTTTCAGCGGTAACCCTGCTGTCAATTATAAATATTTTTTTCGCTGACGACTTAATTAATAATTGCAATGTAATTTTAAAACATTGTCATTAATCTGTGAAAACAGATCCTTAAAATAATGATCAGTAACTCAAACAATGCTACATACTGCAAAAAATTTCATTGCCATTGACATTAAATCAATGCTAATGACATCATAAATAATTTGTTCGCTTAATTCACTTAAAATCTTTATTTTGATGGCCGTAAGTTGATTCTATTTTCTTAATTTTTTTTAATTTGACATTAAACATAGTGGATCCCACCAGCCACCCCCTCATTTTACCAGGCTCTGAGAAAATGACAATAAATTAATGTACACATAAATTTTGATTATGATGTTGAACTGTTACAGTGCAGTTTATTAAATGTTCGAATTTGCATATTTTTTAGAAATTCATCAAAAAAAAAAAAAATTAAATAAAAGAGGGCAAAGACAAAAGACCATAATTGCTGGCAATTTATGAATGAGTTGAAAAAACTAAAAGTAAAAAAAATATGTGTCATCAGCATGTTAACATGCAGTTTTTCATAATTCATTCGCTCGGTCGTTCATTCACACTATTATTTTCGAAAGTGTTACCATTGTCAATCCATGTAGTAAGTAGTAAGTTAAAAGAAAAAAAAACTATTGCATTTTATATATAGAGATGTTCAAAAAGTGCAATTAAAGGTTTTTGCAACTTCCGTTTAAGAACATTAGAAAAATAATTATGGTTATGAACTCATTACATCGAGTACGGTTGATTTTGAATAAGAGAAAGTTAAATATTCAGCACTTTTGTGGTGTTTTATTAATATCTTATCTTAAAGTGTAATCTAAAAGTATTATCTCGAGAATATTTTTACAAAACATACTTGCTGCATTGTATGTAAAGATTTAAGATTTATAGGCACTTATTTAGTTTTACAAAACAAAAAAAAAAAACGTGTTATTTGTTAAAAATACCTTTTAGAATAAAACAATTCCCAAGAAAATACTTAAACGTCAATTGTTTTTTACATTTATTTTACAGATTCAATTCAATTTGGATTTCGAATACAGTGTCACCTAGCTTAATGCAAACCCCCGTGAACGTATCATCACGGTAATCGCAACGACAAAAAGCTACATAATTGGATATTTTTAAAGAAATTTCTATTGAAAATACGCAGCCGAGACATTTATATATGAAATCAATACATTTGCTAAACAAAAATTGTTGTCTCGATCAGACCTTTAAAAACATAATTCCTCAATTCAGTATACATACAATTTTCAAAGAATCGATTCTCAAAATTCGTTTTAAAAATTTTCCACTTTGTTTAATCAATATTAATTTAAGCAAATCAATGTTGTATTTGATTTGTACTTTGCCAATTAAAACTTAAAAGATATTATTAAATCTAATCAAAATTCAATCAATACTCGTATAAATTAGACTAATTATCTCATTAAATCATTGAATTAAAGTGGATTATAAATTATTCACTGATTCATAAAATTTATACATTTTTATGCAAATTGATTCAAAAAGGATAATCTTTTTCAAGCTCTACTATCGGTTAACGAAACTACCCCTGTTTTTGAAATTATCTCGATTTCTATTAGTTGCGTTAAGCCAGGTCGTACTGTATAGCGAAAAATAAATACGAAACAAAAACTTAAACAATATATAAACTATGTTCATAGTTGCAAACATATAAAAAAAAAAACAAAAACTATTTATGGAACTGCTACTGAAGCATTTGTAACCTCAACAAATATGTATAACCAACAATCAATGGAAACTTTGGATTTCAAGCATTGTGATCATGCCAATATTACTTTTATAGTTAGTCTACATACTCGTATGTCTATAACAAGAAATTATATTTATACCTACAATTTTTATTTTCCATTCGAAACATCAATTTCATTGGTACTCAATCAATGTTGCAACATTTTATGCCATACAATAAAAATTTTTAAAATTTCAACACTATCATTTAAAACTAAAATATAAAAATCAATTTTCTTATGATTTTCATCACTTGAGCTTGTTTTTTATAAACAGATGTATGTTGGACAGACCGGCGGACGATAAGAAAATATATCATAATAAAATAATGAAAATTTAAATTGTTCTTAATTGAGGCATTGTAATTGATTCAATTAACTATATTATTGCCGCGACATATTTCATAAAATTAGCAACTGAGATTGTAAATTGAAAAACTCTAAGCATATTTTATTATCTTACGAGATTTTAAGTTCAGTATATGAAAATTAATTTTAATCTGACAGATTTTAACCACCCGATCAAAAACACATTACATTTAGCATATGTAGTTATATCTCATTTGATATATATCGACATTTAATCTTATCCAAGTTAATCTCAAAATTAGGGTATCCAGTAATATCCAATAAGATCCCTCAAATATATTACACGATTTAATTAGATCAAAATAGATCTAAAAATTGGGGGATACAATAATATCCAATAATATCAGAATAAGAACTTGATAGATTCCAAAATATCCCATTCAATTAATTTATACCCAATTAGATACAAATGGATAAGCTAATTTTGGCAGATCGAATTGGATATTTTGAGATCAAAATTTATGCTATGACATATTTGTAATTATTTAAATTTTAATAAAATTTAAAAAATAACACAAAAAATTAAAAAAAAAATATTTATTTATTTTAATTTCATATAAAAAAAAACGCCGTCGGCAGGATTCGAACCCAGATTGCTGGAGTTAGCCACTCAGCCACACTGCTATACAAAATGACTGACTGTATGAGACAACATTTTTCGTGTTATTGCGTTATATATAATTATATAAATTTATGACTTTTAAAAATAAATTAATAGCATTTTTGCAAAAAAAAAAAACAAAAATTAGAAATCTTAAATATTTTTCACTCACAGAATTTTTTTGACGAAGAAGATTAATAAAATGTTTGTTGGAGGGTCTAGGCCCTGATTTATATGGCTCAAAAGTCTAAATAGCAACAGTATGCATTTGCAAAATTAATAATGGGATAAGAACTATATACATACTGTAAAATAAAAATGTCTTTTAAATAAGGTATGACATGTATAAACTTAGCAATTCTTAGGAAAAAATACTCTTATCCAATGTTTTGGTATCAATATTGCCCTATTTGGAACATATTTTTTCTACCAGATTGAATTTCTGATAAAACGCGAAAAATCACGAATTTCAAAAGAATCTGAAACACGTGTTCATTTAAATCGACTATAGATTATGATATGTAAGTTTGACATTTCAATCACAAATATCTCCGCACAAGAGTCAAACATTTTTTAATTTTTTTTTGCCGAACGTAGGGGTTGCCATTTTACATTTTTCGTTATATCTTCGGCATTTACAGTCGGATCTTAAATTATGATACATCGACGTTTTTTTCTCGAGGGGACCAATGTTTTGCTCTACGGGCCATTGACCTCAAGTATCCCGTTCTAGTAGTTACCCACCAGATCTCAGTTGCTACAACCCTAATGTACCACCCTAATGTCAGAAAGTTAAAGCTCGCAAAAAATCATTAAACCCAGCAGAAGTTTTTTTTATTTTTTTGGTTGCCGAACGTAGGGGTCGCCTTTTAAAATTTTTTTTTCATTGGATTTTTCTTTTGTGGCAAAACACTGGTCGAGGCAAAAAACCGGATATATCACACTTTAAAATCCGACTTTAAATGCCGAAGCTAGAACGAAAAATGTAAAATGGCGACCCCTACGTTCGGCAAAAAAACAAAATTTTTTTGAAAAATACTTCATATTATGGGGTGTACGGCGCACTTTTTTTTCTTGCCTGTAAGGTGGTACGGTCTATTGAACATGTTATATATAGCGTTCATATGATACCCATATTGAGTATGTTGTCTGTCTTCAGCTAAAATGCAAATTTATTGCAAAAACTAAAAAAAGACCTTTTTTAAAAATGGCCCAGCTCGTAAGATCTCATTGCTGGACCCGAAACATTTTGGGAATCATCATAAAACAAACCAAGGTTTATTTTGAGGGGGGCACGTTTTTTTACTTTTCTTCGTGAGTCGGTCTAATGTATATATAAATTATTTTTAAGTTTTACACTAATAAAAACTAGTCTGTAAAAATGTTTGCTAAAATTTTTAAAAATTATTTCAAAATGCAGAAGATTCTGTTGCCGTAGCATTAGTAAAATAAATGCAGCAAGAAAAAAAATCTGTTGAACTTACTTTAGTTAATTGCAAATAACAATTTGCCCTGCTAAAATCAGTAAAATATTTTTGTGGAATATTTGTAAACAAAAAACATCGCAGAGAAGTTATATTTTCAAAGTTTTTTTATTTTAATGTGAAAAACAATTAAACCTTCTGAAATCAGTCCTTTACTATTTTTCAGCAAATAACAATTGTCTGATTTTAGTAGGACAATTCGACTAAATTTAACTTAAATAAAACTAAAATATTGTAGATAAGTATAACAATTTTTTCTTTGTCGAAAAATATTCAGCAAACTTTTTTGGTGATTTCTTGTAAATTGTAATTGACTAAAACATAGTTAAAATTTTGTAGAATTGACGAAATTTCTGTTTTCTTTTACAAATATTTAGCAACCAGATTCTGCTGATAGCCTTTTGTGCTGTTTCTATTACTGAGTGTTAGAATGATAAAACGAGTAAAAAAGTTTAAGTCGGGCATGCCGACTATATAATACCCTACACCAGTCTGGTTTAAAGCCAACTAATGTTTAGACCGAAATTCGAATGGGTTAAAATGGACTTGTGTCAAACTTTTCTATAAAATGATAAAATAAGAGAAAATCGGAAATATAGCCCATATGGGCGATAGGTCCAAATATGGACCGATCCTATCTAGAATCAATAGGCTTTGTCCTTGGGACCATATGAGTCAGCGAACCAAAAATATCTTCGTATTTGCGACCTGCAGCGTGTAAAAAAGCCAATTTTGGGGGGGACCCTTTATTTATTGGTGATTTTACAAGAAAACTAAAAAAATTTAAATAGAAAAATATTAAATTAACTTACGCTTTGGATATAATGGTGGTTTATATTTATTAATCATATTGTTGGTGGTAATCGAATTATTATTGTGATTTGAATTTTTCTGATTTAACGATGAATTAGAAATATTGTTGTTGCCATTACTGCCATTTGGAATAGTGGATGAAAAAGATTTATTGCTGATCTGATTGGATGTGTTGGTTTGATAATTTTCCGTAGTCGAAGGAGGACCACTGTGGCTCTTGTGAATATTAGTTGTGGCGGGGTTGGTAGCGGTGTTGCCAACAGAGTTCGACCCTGTTAAGCTGCCCCCACCAAATAAACGTCGTTGCTGAAGAAAAGCCGTTTTGATATCGTTGAACTAACGTTTGTTTAAAATTAAACAGTATGTGTTGAATTTTAATTTTATTTAGAGATGCAAAATTCTTTGTTCAAAAATAAATATTTGTATTTATTATTAACCGTTTTTGTTATCTTTAGTTTACGTTCCGTATTAATTTCATATTTTTAATATTTCGCAATTCAATTCTGTGGTGGTTGGTCTTATCTATAATTATTTTTTATATCATTTAATACTTTTCTGTTACTAATAATGATTTGTTAACTTAATTGAAATTATTACATTAAACGTTTCAATATAGAATTTATGTCAACTTTTATGTTTTCATTTGATAAATTATACTGAATTTTATCTTATACACGTATTTGTTGAGACTACCAAATGACACAAATAAACAAACAATTCTTAAATTTCATTAGGGTTCTTAAAATTCAATTTATTGCTAAGGCTTCCAAAAATTTCACACAAATACTTTAATGTGTTTACTTAAAACTGGCCCATAAGTTTTATATTTAGTCAGAACTAAATATTTTTAAAGTAAGAAATTTTCAAACATTCCCAGTGTACAAACGGTAATGACATATCATTATTTTTGGACACCCACTTACCTTCTGTATTATTTTAAAACATATAATAATGAGTTACTGATCATGACTTATTTTTATCATTATTTCAAATAGAAAATAATTTTTTAGATTTTTTTAAAATTTTTTGAAATCTACTTTTCGACTCAATATTTTTTAAACACTGGTAAGGATTTATGTAACCATATATTTTTGATTTTTTGTATGTTGGCTAGTAAGCTTACTTGTGTGCAGCAGGTCAATTGTGTTTTTATCTATTAAATATTACATGTCGATATAGCTCAGATGGTAGAGCTGTTGACTGGCAATCTGTAGACCCAGGTTCGATTCCCGCACCAGCAAATTTTATTTAAAAAAAAATACAATAAAAAATATTTTTTTTTATATAATTTATTTTTTAGAAAATCTATTTTTAGACTCATTATTTTTGTCAGTACTGGTAAGCACATAGGTAGCGATATATTTTTTGATTTTTCGTATGCTGGTGTGTAACGACAACTCATTATTTTTCGCGACATCGCCTTATAAAGGTAATAAGAAGTCTAATAACAAAAGTAACTAGTTACCATTACCAAGTATGTAGTTACATAACCACATATCTGGTAATGATTTTCTACACTGGGTTCAAACGTTCTTAGCATAGAGGAATTACTAAGGAGTGATACTCGCAAAGTGTTTGGTCGCCATTACTGCTTTTTTGACAACTATCAGAACAATAATATTTACAAATGTTCAAAAGAAAATAAGAAAACTTTATTCGGCATTTTTGACTTGAATTCACACTACAATATTTTGCTTTGAAGAAACATCGAAATAGCTTTTCTATTTCTTTTCAAATTAAAAAATGTTAAACAAAATATTAATTTAAAAGTAAAATACATTTATTTCTTAATGTTTTTAAAAAATTAAATATCTTCGAACGACTCAAAATTTGTACGTATGTATAATTAAAGTCGTTTTTGCTGATTTTCTTTCATTTTGACAACTTCAGTATTGTTATTGTTCTGGTTTACGTCATAAAATCAGTCCTTACTTCGTCCATGGGTCTTAGTTTTGACTATAAATCTAGTTATATTTTCTTAGATTTCGTTTAGTATAGTTTTCTGCACGTTTGTACAGTTTTTTCAAAAAATTAATCTAATTTTTGACCATCTTAAATTGTTTTTTATATATACGAGGGGTACTATTTGTCAATAGCTAAAATATGGCAACACCATAATAAAATTTGACATTTTTTAGCATAAACGAACTCACAAGTTTTTGATGTACAAGTGCTATTTGTTTTGTTTACAGTGAGTTAAGAAAATCTATTTGGCCAAAAAATGGAAATTTGAAGAGAAGGTTTTCGTTGGATTATTTTTCACAACTTTTGACCTGGATTATCTCAACCAGAATGGGTCGATAAACTCAGTTCTTTGTATGGCGATAAAGCACCATCAAAAACCACAGTATATCGCTGGTATAGTGAATTCAATCGTGGTCGTAGTTCGGTCGCCGACGAATTCCGTGAAGGTCGTCCAAAATCGGTTGTTGTGCCACAAAACATCGATGCGGTGCGTGAACTGATAATACAAGATCGTCATTTGACATATCGTGAGATAGAGGCATCCTTGCACATTAGTTCCACTTCAATACATTCGATTTTGCATGAACACTTAGTTGTAAAAAAAATTGCTGCCGTTGGATACCCCATAATTTATAAATCGCTCAAAAAAAGGCTCGCGTCGATTGGTGTAAGGGAATGATTAAAGATGGTTTGAACGAATGCAAAAGTATATTGATCATCAAGGGGAATATTTTGAAAAACAATAAAGCGATTTTCATTTAAAAATGTTTGTAATTATTTGCTATTCCCGAAATATAAATAGTACCCCTCGTACATTAAGGGTTTTCATATAAACTCGTAAATTCCTTGTAAACCTTGAATAAATACAAACCATATTTTTTATGTATGGAGTTTAACATTAAACTCATAAAAATACCAGGTTTACAGCGTTTACGAGTAGAATACGAGTTTATTTGAAAACCCCTATTTTTTTATTTTAAATCCCAATACTATGAAGTAAGTTATCGAGTTAGTCATGCATTAAATAATTTAGTGGCTGGTTTATGATTAAATCATCGTCTAATTTGTTAATTCTATTTTTTAGGTTAAAATATTGTAAAAAAAAATTTAATTATTTGCCGGTGTTGAAGGGGAAACATTTGTAGGTAATTAATTTTTAGTTCATAATACCTAAGTACTGTAGCAGCAGCATTTTTAAGAGCATATTTGAACGATTGTCAAAAATTTAAGTACCCGGGTGAAAATGATCATATATTGGCCTATATAGTTGCATGTGTGATCATATATGAATGATATACGAACATATCTGACATATATGGGTGCATATTTGGGTAAATGTATCCAAAATAAAAGTTCATATATGGAAATGTATGACACCATATATAATAATATATGACACCATATATGATAATATATGTCACGTACGTCCATATATGGAGTCATATTAATTTTTATTTTTTTTATCCATATTCTACTGAATTAAAATCCGCATGAATTTTTAAGCGGAAATTGGTATGAATGTATAAATGAACGATATTTACATGGATTCTTGAATGAATTGGACTTTACGTCTGTGCAATAAATAAATTATGATCACTATATTGAAATTCGTTCAAAAACAATTTGAAAAATTTGAATTCAGAACATTTTCTTTTTTTTTTTATTAAGAGCACTTTATTTAATGGCGTGCGACCCAATTAAACTATATCCTATTTTGAGATAAAGAGTTTTTAAATTAATTTCTTATTCAGACATATTCCTTTCAGAAGAAAAGATAAAGTCTTATGAATCATTCATTGAAAAAACATATTGGGGGCAAACAAATTAAAACAATACAAATCTCTTAATTTCATTTCCAACAATTGTATTAAAATTTACTATTTTTTATTATAGCTGGCATTTGCAAGCAATATTGAAGAATATGTCCAGAGTATCCTATTATAATCTATAAAAACTTGGTATATGCAAATTGAAATGCAATTGAAAACGTATGAGATACAGCTGGGAAGTTGTCGAATGATCTCTACTTGCAGTACAATAATTTATGTTTATTAATCCATTAACTTAGTTTAAAATTTCTAAATTGTTATTAGCATATAAATAGATGTATTATAAGATAGATTTTGTATTATTTAGACTTTAAATTAAAACAAATTTATGATATTGTTAATAATTTACTTTAACTATCAATTTCTTTAAAGTTTTTGTTGAAAAATACAAAAATTATCATATTTCTATATGTGAGCAAAAGTAGGTATATGAGCATATATGAACTCATATATGTCCATATATGATTATATACTGTCCTATACCCTCAAATTACGGATCCGAGTATATATGGAATCATATATGAACCCATATATTTGGTCATTCATTTCATTCATACCAATTTCCGCTTAAAAATTCATGCGAAATTTAATTCAGTAGAATATGGATAAAAAAAATAAAAATTTATATGACTCCATATATGGAGGCACGTGAAATATATTATCATATATGTAACAATACATGAATTCATATATAAAGATGTATGGCATAAATGGAGCAATATGTGCAAGGTATTATCATATATGGTGTCATACATTTCCATATATGAACTTTTATTTTGGATGCATTTACCCATACCCAGCAAAAAATTTTCAAAATAGGGAATCGAGTTGGGAATCAGGTATTTTTGGTAGAACGCCTTCCCAACTGGATTACCAACTTGTTTCTTTTAACAAGGCGTGAGACTAAATGCAATCGATTCTTTGGAATCGCAATGGTAGCCAGTTACTATTTTTCTTACAGAACACCTTTGATTTTTAGTAAAAGAAGGTGTTCTAATAATAAAAAGAATAAGCGAGTTTCTAAAAATAGATATTCTCAAAATAGAATTTACGAATTAAATTTTAAAATAAATAAAAAAAACTTACACATGTGTTTCGTTGGGATTTGATCCCTGGCTTTCTGCGTGTCTGGCGGATACTCTTCCACTGAGCCACCGTCTTGCATGATAATTTATAGCTTAAATCAGATTTTGTTTTTTTATAATTACTTTATACTTTTTGGCACAAGCTTGTTTTTTTGATAAAAGAGGTAGTTCTTTAGAATTTATATATAAGGCCTTACAATACACCTTGCAAATTACAGAAAAGGGAAGCGAATATTAAAATCGCTTTATGGTTATGGTTAAACTAATAGAATTCGACTTATACTAAATTAGACAAATACTAAATAGCATATCAGGTTTAGTGTATATTTATTATATTAGCTGTACTTCCACTCTTACTTAACAACATTAAATAAATAAAATAAAATATAATAAAATAAAATAAATGAAATAAATTAAACTAAACTAAATAAAATGAAATAAATTAAATAAATAAATTAAATAAATCAAATAAAATAAAATAAATAAATTAAATAAATTTTAATGAATTAAATAAATCAAATAAATTCAATAAATTAAATAAATTAGATAAATTAAATAAATTAAATGAAAAAATTAAATTAAATAAACTAAATAAATAAAATAAATTAAATAAATTAAATAAATTGAATGAATTATATAAATTAAATAAATTAAATAAATCAAATAAATTAAATAAATTAAATAAATTAAACAAATTAAATAAATTAAATAAGTTAATAAATTCAATAAATTAAATAATTATTATTAAATAATTTATTAAATAAATTATTAAATAAATTATTAAATAATTTATTAAATAAATTATTAAATAAATTAAATAAATTAAATAAATTAAATATATTAAATAAATAGATTAAATAAATTAAATAAATTAATAAATTAAATAAATGAGTAAATAAATAAATAAATAACAACAAAATTTCAATTGTCCTAACAACAATATCTGAATGTTTTTATGTGGAAATTTCGAAAGGAAAAGTTCCCAGAATCAGAGGGTTTTTCGATAGAAAAGGTTCCCAAAGCCTTAAAATTGTTTATAAACCATTTTTAATGGAAAAAGTAGTCAGAATGTGAACGTTTTTCTATGGCAGAAATCAATCAGATATTAGCGAAGAGAAAACATATTTGTTCTGACGGCACAATTTGTACACTCACTAAAGTTTGTCGGTAGAATCTACTGAAAATGTCAGTTAAAACAAAGATATATGCAGTTAAAAAGGCGACAAAGGTATTTATATTTAAAATAACTAAAAATTTTGTTATTTTTACCTCCTGAAAAATAACTAACAAATGCATTAAAAATAACTACCAATGTCGTAAAATTAACTCAGAAATATTTACTACAAAAATTTTAAAACCACTGACGAAATCGGTAAAAACTGCTGTTTTTTATAGTCAAATGTTTTTGTTTATAAAAGTTATATTTTAATAAAAAAAATATTTTTTTTCTTTCGATTACAAAAAATATCACAAAAAAAATATTACAAAAACTCGAAGTAAAAATTCCAAACCGTTATCCAGTTTTTATGCTCTTATGCATTGGAGATACAATACAAGTTTCTGATTTTTATTTGCAAACTAGAAATATATCAATAATAATAAATATAAACTAAACAAGAATTTTTAAATAAAAAAATCAACGACATTTTTTATTTTTTAATTAACTACCAAAAATAACTGTTTGCTGTAAAATTACTGTTTTGGTAGTTGTTTATTATGATATTAAAAATAACTGATTTAAACAACTGTTACAAAATTACAGTACTTTTCGTTAGTTGTTATCTTAAATAACCGTCATAAAAGTTGTTTTGAATTTTTCTATAGAAAAACAACTGTAATTTCCGTTAAAAATAACAACTACTGATTACTATACAAATAACTGTCAAACTTTTTTGAGTGTAGCCAATGGATTGGTTCGGTGTACTAGTGGAATATTTCGTTTGTATCTATCAGAAAATTAGTTTTTAGAATGTAATTTCCCTACGGGAAATTTTAACAAACTGTCACCGAACTGGCCCCTTTATATGAAATAGATTGGTCACTTTTACATGGCGTTGTCATAGGACCCCTTGTGACATGTCACAAGACAAATCCCAGGACAGGTCCCTGAACTTTGTTTTTTATGAGAGTTCAGTAACCTGTCCTAGGATTTGTCTAGTGACATGTCACAAGGGGTCAATTTCCCCCTCCTATGACAACGCCATATAAAAGTGACCAGTCTATTTCATATAAAGGGGCCAGTTCGGTGACAGTGTGTAAAAATTTCCAATAGGGTTATTTCCGAGAACGGAAATTCGCTGTCCTAAACAAAAATTCGGTAGTATTATCCGAAAAAATTTGTTGCAGCAACTGAACCATTATATTGGCATTATAATTGTTTTTTTTTTGGTTATATTTTAAAAAATTTGTACTGATTTCAAGTCAGAAAAAAATGGTATGTATCAAATGAAAAAATATAGGGTTTTGTTGGCCTTTTTAAACTACTTTGCCAAAAGATTTGTTTTGGACGTTTTGCAAAATACAAAGCAATAAATTAAAATTAATCGATTAACTGACAAAATTGCAAAGACAATAGATTTTCCTTTTATTTTAATTCTCAATATAATAACTTAAAAGAAATTTTAGTAATTTTTTATATTTTGTTTTGAATAACTGCTAAGAAAAATTAAAAAAATGTATTTCTTTGTAATGTTACTATTTATTTAATCGAAAACAACTTTTCTGGTTTACTTTTTTAATTACCATTGAACATTTATTTACTCTTCATACAGTGATTGTGTATATCAAAAATACTATTTGTGATAAAGCGCAAATTTATTGGGAAGAAATGGGAAATAGTCCTTTAAATATTAAAATGCCGTATTAGCACAAAAATAAAATAATTTTTTCACTGTTATGTTTATAACTAAATAACTTCTCTTTTCAAAATGTGGAACTACTTCTTAATTTGTTGTTTTACTACCAAAATGTAAACGGTTACTTTCTAAGATCAAATAATTTAAAAAGTAAATTATTAATTTTTGAAAACTTTTGTTAGTAAATAATTATATTTGAATGACTTTCATGCCTTGTTTGTTTTGATTTTTAGAATTGATTACAATACCTCTTGCTTTTTTTACGATCTTGTTAGAATGTGTTTGGTAATGCAGTAAAGAAATTTGGCAATGAGATTTGTAAGCGGTTATATGGCAATGCCTTGTTAAGGTAATGGGTAATTTTTTCCTGGGTATATTCTCCCATATATGTCAGATATGTTCATATATCATTCATATATGATCATACATGCAACGATATATGCCAATATATGAGCATATATGATCATTTTCACCCGGGTACCCACATTTTATCGAAATGTGTATTTTTTAGAAAGTTTTTTTACTAAAATCGTTTAAGAAGTTGTTTTTTTTTTTATAATAAAAGAATATCAATATGCGAATTTTACAACATTTTTCAACAAAACTGATTTTAATAAATTATATTACGGCATATAAAAAATCGCTAGATTTTTGGCTAATAGCTACAAGACTATTTTTACCGCTAGGGGCGAAATAAAATCGCTAGTTCTGACGAGAAAATCACCTTTATGGCAACACTGATCTTGGGTAAAGTAAGCCAGCTTGTGTGTAGAGTTTGAAAGCACTCGGAGATTCTAGTAAATACGCACAAGTATCTCCGAGTACTTTCAAACTCTACACACAAGCTGGCTTACTTAACCCAGGGTATGGCCGCATGTACAATCGACCTCAATAAATGTAATGCCTTAGTAAGGAAGCAACTAAAAGGAAAATATTTCAATAAAAAAATAATGTATTCATCTATAGCGGCCTATACGTTAAAATCGCGATTTTTTAAAAATTTTGTATGGCAGCATAGCTTTCCAAGATGTCCCCAAAGTCCAACTTTTAGTATAATATGGGGTCACCTCTAAAAACTGTTGTTGCAAAATTTCAAGCAAAACAGTTTCCATTTGCAAAAGTTATCGCAATAATTACATTTTTTACTAAGGTTAGTATCATACTAAAGACATTTTAAGATACTTCATATTCATTTCAAATATTATGTGTATCAAAGAATTTCGGCCGATTTGTCAGTTCTTACGTACTCTAGAATGAAAGATATATACGGAATTAGAGGAATTTCAATGTAAATAAAGCACATTAATTCTCAGCTGGCTATATGTTTTGTAAAAGCAGCTGTTAATTGCAATGAATGATTGTCATGAAAAAATAAGAAACATTGCAACAAAAGTTGAATAACAAATTCCAATGACAACAATCGAAGGTTCGCAGTAGAATAAATATCTCCTAACCGCAAGAGAGAGAAAATAACCATACCGCAGTTGTTAATCTGTTATTATTTTCAAAAGTGTAGATAAATAAATTCAAAGATGAGTGGAAAATAAAAAGCACCATATTCGGCGCTGTTCTGAGTTCCGAATCCACAAACAGAAATTCAAAAATGAAACATTCCGAATTTTTTTGCTGTTCCGTGATCCACATCCGAATTATTTTTTTCATATTATTTCGTATAGAAAAAGCTAGATGAAAGTGAAACGAATATATTTATTTTTTAAAAATAATTATTATAAAATAATTTATTTTAAAATTAGTCTATGAATATTAAAATTTGGTAGAAAGAGCAAATTTTCAAAATTTTTAATTCCGTGTGATTTTGCAAATTCACTCTAATTAAAAAGTTTCGGAAATCAGAATAGGGGTGATAGTGAAGAGGTATATAGTTTATCTAATTTTCGGATTTACCATCACCGATTTCAATGAAATTTACCACAACTGTCGCACTTGACAACATGTCATTAAAGCATAAATTGCAAAGCCCGGAAGTTCATGCAGAGTGAAACCATACCAACTCAACCCTATAAACAATTTCACTGGAATTCAAGTCGAAAATAAGTCCAATTCCAGCCCTGTTTTCCAGTTTCAAGGCTTGAATAAAACTTTAATTACATTTTATTTCAATAGCATACTCCAGCAAAAGGGAAACAAAAATTCAAGTTTGAACTATTTTTTTTTAAATATACAAATGCTAGAATTTGAAATATATTTTACTTCAAGCAAAATTTAAAGCACTTGAATTTTTAAAACCTATGTGCTTATTGGGAACACACCATTCGGATTTACCATCTCCGATTTAAATGAAATTCACCATAACTGTGGTATACTACAAGAGCTCAACGATGCATAAATTTTTGAGCACGGAACTTTTTGGTTTCCGAAATATCACGTCACGAAAATTGGAAAAAAACAGTCAAATTTAACTAAAGTATGATTACATAGCCGACAATAACTCTTAAGGCGTAATTTTCTAAAACGCTTCAGTGAAGTATTGCGCCATTTCTATAGGAATTGATTTTTTGTTACAAAAACAATTTACATTGAAACTTCCTTTCACTTCACCCAAGTGTTTTATGAAAATAGCTACAAAAACTATTTAAGATCTAAAATTCATTTTGGTATTATTTATTAGGTGCCCTATAAAATGGTATTTTATAGAAAATTGTTCTACACTTAAAATAATACGTCAGTAAAAAAATCTGCCAAACGGGTTCCAAATCGATTTGACTAATTTTTAAAAAATGTTTAGTTGTAACACTGATTTAAACAAAGTTTTTAGTTATCTTCATTTAACACAATACTAAAAATCCTCAGTACTTTAACCAATTTTGTAGGCAAAACTGCAGTTTATGGGGTTTCGTGAAAAAAAAAAAAATATTACCCCTTTTTGGAATTAAAAAAGAAAATTCGTTTTGGGAGTCGCTCGGTCCCGGCCGGTCCGTGTGGGGGAACATAGTAACATGTAAGTGTGGATATTTAAATTAAAGGAAATTGTCTCACGATTTCAAATATGTTTTTTTTATCCGTAAAACGTAGTCCTAACTAGAGCCATTTTTCGACCAAAGTAAAAAATTAATATTAACGAAAATGGTACTCAACTGAAAGGAAATTTTCTCACGATTTCAAAAATGAGTTTTTTTTTCTAATCCGTTGAACGCGAATGGAATCAGAGGTGTTTTGTAAAATTTTAGTGGATTATTCCGAATTTTGTTTTTAAATGTTAGTAAATTGCGCGGTAGACAATTGTTTTTGTTAAAATCACGCTATTATTCCCATTTTTTTTTTGGTTTTTTTAAATGTTAGGTAAACAGCGCCGCAGAGAATATTGTTTTTTTTTTAATCGGGGTATTTTATGTGCTTTTTTTATTAAAAATGCCTGAGGGTCCTAGGCCCCACCTTTAGGACCTTTAGGATAGAGATAAACTTTTTATGCGGATGTTTTATAGTTAGAAGTAGTCGAAATTTTCGTCCATTCTTAGTTTTCGACATATAGGCTATTTTAAAAAATCGGGAGGATAAGAAATAGCGCCATCTTGAAAAGTTCGGATGCACTAGTGGCGCCATCTACCGGGAAATAACAGAAACATGAAAATATTATATTTTAACAAAAATTTGCGTAAAATTTAAAGAATGGGTTGTTAAAAATTAGTTATAAATAATTTTGAAAATTAACACTCAAAATTAGTTAAAATACTGAGGACTTTTAGTATTATTTTAAATGAACATAACTAAAATTTTGTTTAAATTAGTTTTTCAGTTTTTTTATTGACTTATTAGTTTAAATGCAGAATTGATGGACATTTCATGAGAAGATATCACAATTTTAATAATTAAAAATATCAAATAATTTTGTGTTTTTGGAAAATTCTTCTGATAGGATTAGAAGAAAAATATCTTACATTAAATGGTTTTTTTATGTAATAGTCGGTAAACATCTTGGAGTCTTTATTTAAAAAAAAAATATATTAAAATCTGAGGTTTTCTACAGCAATATGATAGATAAAATTTAAAAAAAAATTATTGAAAAAAAGTACATCAAATGGGTACACTAAGCGAAATTTTACAGTCAGAATTTGTTAGTTGTTTGCATAGTATTTTACCCCCAGTCTAGATTAGCAATAAATATCTTAGCAATAAGTTAAGTACGTCGGCAGAATAACGGCATAAAATTGCTTATTGCCGAGCTTATGTTAATGGTATGAGAACACGAAATTATGTTAACTCATAATTTGCAATAATTCAACGAAGAAGGTTATTCGACGCTTACTAGTAAATACCCTTGAAAAATTCCAAAATCTATAAATTTTTTTGTTTTTTTATTTATAATTAGTTGAAATGTATTTAATTCTTCTTAATTTAATTAGTTTTTTTGTTTTGCTTGCTTTAGTTTCTCTTATTTTATTAGTGGCGTCTTTTTTTATAAATGTCAAACTAAAATGTCATCTGAGTTTGACATTTCATCTCAGCAATATGTCGGCAATAATTGGTAACGAATCGGCAATTATTGCGACATATATTGCCAGCAATAAATATGTACGCATTTGGGGGTCTACACCACTGTTGGTAAAAGTGGCACAAAAGTGCCATTTGTGGCACTATTGAATGTTCAATGGCACCATGGCACTCTTTATAGAATTTTGGCACTTTTTAAAAAAAGTTCTATATAATTTGATAAAAGGTCGATATCGCTTTTTCATTAAAAGCCATGCCTACTTAGAACGGGTAGCAAAATTAAAAAACAATCGCCACACTAAAAATTTCTACAATTTTCTGGACCAGCTTCCAGTTCTTCGGGGACAATTTAATCATTATTTTGATCTTTAAAAATAAAAGCAATGGGGATAAAATTAGAAAAACTTTAATTGATTCTATTGTTGTCACTGGAATTTTTCAAAAATTTGTTATGGTATTCTAGTTTTTTTATGACAAAATTTTTAAAAATTTCACCATACAATGGTTAAAGCTTTTTCTGCCAAAAATAAAATAAAACGATCAAAAAATTGTAATTTGTAAAAAATTACGATTTTTTCGATAATTTTATGAAATCTTAAATGAAATGAAAACTTAAAAAAATGTCCAGGAACCGCAGAACACAAGAGAACTAGTTCTCAGCACTTGGAGTTTCCTTTAAATTTTAGCATCAAGCATCCTGAGCTTATTCCTAACAACTTTAGCCCCAAAAATCCCATGTTAATATGTAATATTTTGGAGAAATTTGCAGGAATTTTAGAATCGGTAAAAGGTTCGATGCATCTTAAAATAATATCTCAAAATATGAATTAGGTATTTCATATTTTATTTCTGTGAAGAAACATTATAAAATTCTTCAAAAGAAAATAAAATTTTTATATTTTAAATTGTTGACAAATGAAAATATTTGTTTGTTGTGCTTTTTGGTACATGATAATTTTGTCAAGGTTTTGCTGTGACAATTTTTTTCAGAATACCAAAATTATAATAATTTCCATTCACACCAGTTTTGCGACACTTTTGTTATTGTTATAAAGTTTAGAATAAGGGTGTAAATGTATAAATATTTGAAATAAAAGCTGAACATAATTTTTGAAACATTTGCATGTTGCTTAATTGTTTTGGCACTTTTAAAGCTTTTTTGGCATCATTTAGGCACCAAACGAAAATTCTCAAATACCATCACTGGTCTACACTAAAGATAACATAATATTGACATTTGCTGCAATATATGTCAACATATTTATTGCTAGTCTAGATTGGGGGTTAGTTTTTTGGTTTTGAGTGAAAGAAACATTCATTTGTAAAGAACTGTACATTTTAACTACATTCGTAAGTTATTAAAAAACAAACAATATAAAATACTGAGAATATGTATGTTACATTCATTTTATTCAATCATTTTGTTATTAACAAATAAACCAAATAAATGTATGTAAGTAATTTTTGTTAGTTAATTTGACTGACTTGTTGTGGTTCATTTAGTTGAATTTAATGAAACGTTAGTGGTCCTGTTTTCAAGAAAACTTTCATTTGTTTTTAAATTCAACTACAGCGGTCTTTACAATAAAGAAAAATGTCTAATATTTTTAAAGTCTTGTATAATATCTGCCTGATATTTTTAAAGTTTTTTACGAGTATATTTATATATTTAGATAAGGGCCAACTTTGTTATGTAAAGTTCTTTAGTTTCATTTAATTTTTAATTCAGAATGCGTCAGATTTAGAAATGCTTTTTTTGTTCGAAGAAAAACTTTTAGGGTCACTGCATAATCACTTTTTAAATTTCTAAATGGTTTATAAAACAAATTTTTCATACAAAATTAATTTTATAAACGTGTTATAAGATTTTCAAATTATTATGCGTAAGCACTTTAGATTCTACTTTCAGATAAATTCTTTGCTAACATTTTAGTTTAAACTTGGCTTAAATTTGGGTTGGGACAAAAAAAATTCTGGCTGTATATTAGCGTGGATCGCAATCGAGGAATTTTGCTTAAGGCGGGGATTGAAAAACTGTGGGTAGATGTAAGAAAATTTTTTTAAAACTTTCAGCTTTCGACATGAGCTTTTCATCTGAGAATTTGAAATATTCGATCAAAAATTGTCTTTTTCGAAATTGACTTTTTAAAGAAAAGTATTTCTTATTATTAACGAGAAAAAAAATGAAATTTTGATCGGACAAAAAATAAAATTTAAGGTTCAAAATCACTCGAAGTGGTAAAAGTTCCTCTTTAATAAGAGAGAATGAAGAAATATTTTTCGTAAAAACTTAGATTTCGAAAAAATGTAACTTTGTTCGAAAATTTCAGATGAAGGGCGCAAGTCAAAGATCAATTCCGATTTAGCTGAAACTTTTCTTCTAATTCCGGATTCGATCCACCCCAAAATTAATTCTTGGCTACGGCCCTGTTTCTTATTATAGAGTAATCATTTGACACATTTGAGTTCAATTTCATGAACCCTGCCTAGAAGCGGATAGAGGGTAATGCATTGTCTGCATTATTTTTGTAAAATGAACACAAAATTTTGTTTATTTTTATTAAAAACTACGCATTAAAAAAAAATAAAAACTGTTTCTTTTAAAACCAGTTGGCATATTTACAGGGGTAGGCGATTGAAGTGTTGCCTATTCAAAGGACAATATGTCTTTTGTGTGAAATTATTTTTTATTGATTCAAATTACAAAATGTGTGGAAATAATAAAAATTTTAGAATCCACTCACTTTAGCTCGATGTGGCTACCAAAGCAAAAAAAGTTAGACTTGAAAGAGCAAAGGAGTTGTTACGTTTGCCCGAATGTGGTGAATTTCCAAACTTTGTGTTCTCTGATGAAAAAAATTTAAATATTAATTTTTTTTAACCTTAAAGGTTTTTAAAATTTGGCACAGATTATGGCAAATGTCGTGGCCTTGATGCAGTTTTCGTTATGACTACAAATTATAGGCAATCGAATACAGTCTCTATTGCGTCTTTTGAATGAAAAAAAAACCCTTCACTATTTATAAAAATCACGTAGGTTAGAGTACACATTTATCCGTATGGCACAGAAGAAAATTCAATGTTTGTTTATTTGTTCATTTAATCCACATGGTAAACTTTGAAAGAAACATAAACTTTAATATTTTGTTGCTATTTTTAATCAGTAACATAAACAACAATTCACTATTTAAGATTTATAAACATTTTTATCTTCATATACATATAGTATATGAAGTTTACACAATTTTATTTTTTATGAAAGGGCGTTAATGCACTTTGCAACAAATTTACCTTGTTACTAAAGTACGAGTTAATGAATGTATATATTTTCGGAAAAACAACCCCTTTTGCACTAAATTTTACAAAATTACGAAAAGAAAAATCACCCACTGCAACTTTATTTATATAAAATTCACTTTAAAACACCACTCTTCATACTATTTGCCAATGTGCAACTCTATCACTCCAAACATATGTGTGTCGATTTGACTTAAGTAAACATATACTTGAGGAAATTCAATAACACGAGTTCAATACATCCGATAACGCTTGCGAACACCTCGACAATTCTATTTGAACTGAGACAAAACAACAATACGACAAAATTACAAGAGCCATCATTCGCTTGCAGCCACAGTGTTGCCAGTTAAGGGGACTCTTTCCCATTTAGAAATTTTTCTTTTTGAAATAGGAATCTATTTAAACGAAATGATTTTTAAGCAGACCTACTTATTAAAACTAATCATTTAACCGTCATGCTCACACTCAAAAAACTTGACGTAGTCATAAACCCATGCTACATTTGTATAACCACCTAGAAAGTATTCCAAAGTTATAGCTTTGACTAGCCATGAATCTATGCAAACATGAAACGAAATACATGCAAAACAATAACAACAAATAAAATTTGTTGTTGTTTCACGTGTGATTTGCTAGGCAGAGGCAAATTTGCTATTAAATGGAATTTATTTTACAGGCGTATCTAATGGTTACAAAAAACTTGCCAAAGCATGTTCATTTTACGATTTATTTTGTAAACAGTCACATGTTTGAGTAAAAAAAATCTCAGTAAAAAAAGTGGAATTCATGCTTCACAAACCACCAAGAAAATCCAAGAAAATCTCTTAATTATTGCATTATTGTTCTAAAAGCGATTTTAGGCATTGACTTGGATCCAGTTTATTTCCAGACTGATAAGGATTCGAATCCTTGCTTCACCAATACTTTTTAATTTTTATACCCTACACCACTGTGTGGTCAGGGTATTATAAGTTTGTGCTGATGTTTGTAACACCAAAAAATATTGGTCGTAGACCCACCTTATAGTATACCGATCGGTTCAGAATTTTTTTTTATTTCGATTTAACGATGTCCGTCTGTCCGTCCGTCCGTCCGTCTGTCTGTCCATGCAATCTTGTGCGCACTCTACAGGTCGCACCTATTAAGATATTTTGATGAAATTTGGTACGCAGACCTATGTTGGCCCAAGGACGAACAAGTTTGATTTTTTTGAACATTGGTCCATGTTTAGACCTAGTGCCCATATAAGGGTCCTACCAAAATTATACTGTTTATATGCTGCAGGTCGTAAATATTAAGATATTTTGACGAAATTTGGTACACAGACCTATTTTGGCCCAATAACGCAGCCTCTTGATTTTGGTGAACATCGGTCCATGTTTAGACCTAGTGCCCATATAAGGGTCCTACCAAAATTATACTGTTTATATGCTGCAGGTCGTAAATATTAAGATATTTTGATGAAATTTGGTACACAGACCTATATTGGCCCAATAATGCAGCCTATTGATTTTGGTGAACATCGGTCCATGTTTAGACCTAGTGCCCATATAAGGGTCCTATCAAAATTATACTGTTTATACGCTGCAGGTCGTAAATATTAAGATATTTTGATGAAATTTGGTACACAGACCTACATTGGGCCAATAACGCAGCCTATTGATTTTGGTAAACATCGGTCCATGTTTAGACCTAGTGCCCATATAAGGGTCCTACCAAAATTATAATGTTTATACGCTGCAGGTCGCAAATATTAAGATATTTTGATGAAATTTGATACACAGACCTATATTGGCCCAATAACGCAGCCTATTGATTTTGGTGAACATCGGTCTATGTTTAGACCTAGTGCCCATATAAGGGTCCTACCAAAATTATACTGTTTATACGCTGCAGGTCGCAAATATTATGATATTTTGATGAAATTTGGTACATAGACCTATGTTGGCCCAAGGACGAAGCCTATTGATTTTGGTGAACATCGGTCCATGTTTAGAACTAGTGCCCATATAAGGGTCCCCCCAAAATTATATTGTTTATACGCTGCAGGTCGCAAATATTAAGCTATTTTGATGAAATTTGGTACATAGACCTATGTTGGCCCAAGGACGAAGCCTATTGATTTTGGTGAACATCGGTCCATGTTTAGAACTAGTGCCCATATAAGGGTCCCCCCAAAATTATATTGTTTATACGCTGCAGGTCGCAAATATTAAGATATTTTGATGAAATTTGGTATATAGACCTATGTTGGCCCAGGGACGAAGCCTATTGATTTTGGTGAACATCGGTCCATGTTTAGAACTAGTGCCCATATAAGGGTCCCCCCAAAATTGGCTTGGTTACAAACTGCAGGTCGCAAATATTAAGATATTTTAATGAAATTTGGTGCGCTGACTCACATTATAGAAAATTTTGAGATAAGCCCCATTTTAACCCATTCGAATTTCGGATCCAAACAATACACCAAACTGGTGTAGGGTATTGTATAGTCGGCATGCCCGACTTTAACCTTTTTACTCGTTTTTATTTTATTTTAATACTTATAACTATTTTTATAAATTTAATATTTTTTAATTTTTAAAAATAAAAGAAAAAGGATAAAAAATAGCTTTTAATATATTATATACACTTGTGAAAAAAGTATTTCATTCAACAATCATATCAAAACAGCAATCTTGAGGCCGCAAGTTCGATACCCGTTGGCGGCAATAAATTTTGTTTTGAAAATAATTTATTTTATTTTCATTTGATGAAATATACTTTTTTTGCACTGTACTCCATTCCTAAAAAAAGAAGTGCATCCAGATCATTAATTGTAGTACTTTTCTACTACTTTTGCATCTCTTTTTCTGCTGGGGTAGTTAATTATACCCTACACCACTATGTGGTCAGGGTATTATAAGTTTATGCTGATGTTTGTAACACCAAAAAATATTGGTCCTAGACCCACCTTATAGTATACCGATCGGCTCAGAATTTTTTTTTATTTCGAATTAACGATGTCCGTCTGTCCGTCCGTCCATGCATTCTTGTGTGCACTCTACAGGTCGCAAATATTAAGATATTTTGATGAAACTTGATACACAGACCTATGTTGGCCCAAAGACGAAGTTTATTGATTTTGGTGAACATCGGTCCATGTTTAGACCTAGTGCCCATATAAGGGTCCCCCCAAAATTATATTGTTTATACGCTGCAGGTCGCAAATATTAAGATATTTGGTACACCGACACCGATGAAATTTGGTACACCGACCTATATCAGCCCAAGGACGAAGCCTAATGATTTTGGTGAACATCGGTCTATGTTTAGACCTAGTGCCCATATAAGGGTCCCCCCAAAATTGGCTTGGTTACAAGCTGCAGATCGCAAATATTAAGATATTTTAATGAAATGTGGTGCGCTGACTCACATTATAGAAAATTTTGACACAAGCCCCATTTTAACCCATTCGAATTTCGGATCCAAACATTAGTTGGCTTTTACCCAGACTGGTGTAGGGTATTGTATAGTCGGCATGCCCGACTTTAACCTTTTTACTCGTTTTATAATAAATTATGTATAAAATAAGTTCTTACTCTTTGATTTTCCTTCCTAAATGTTAAATTTTGTCGGTAGCCATTGACTTTATATAAATTCTAAAGATGGTTAAATATACATATATGTTTCAGCGCATAGAGAAAGGGACCTAAGGGTAAAAAAATCAATTTTTTTTTTTGTGGGCAACATCTGAGCATCGAATGAGACCGATCCCATGCTCTCCTGACCTTAGGTCCCTTTCTATCCTTAGGTCCTTTTCTATTTTGCGCGTCACATATATATAATTTGTTCTGAAGGACATAGAAAACAGAAAATCACTTTTTTCATATTAATGCAAACAATTTTAAATAAAATTATTTTTTAAATTATTTGGAGCTGCACTGAGGAATACGTATGAGATTTAGATAATATACTCAATAGTGTAGTTACAGTAGTCAAAAAAAATCTATGATTTGAAGGACGGGTGTGTGTATGAGGGTTAATACAAATTTTAATTCTAAATCAATTTTCAACGAAGCAATTCACAAATTTACCCCTAAATTCATAAACGCTTTGTAAAATTATTGGAGGTGTATTGAACAAATTTTGTATGAAAATTACATTTTGTAAACCTGCTATAACTTTACAAAGCATTTATGAATTGAGGGGTTAGAATTTAAAAGCACAATGTACAATAAATTTTGCTTACATGTAAGCTTTTTTGTGTTGAAAAAATAATCCCTTACAAACCTGCTTACATATAGCATGTTCTTTATATGGCGATTTTCTACTTGGAAGCACTAGTTTTAAGTTAAATATATAAGTTGATTCAATAACTAGTAGTGCAGATCTTTGAAAGCAAGTATTTGTGATTTGTGGAGATTTTTTCAATTTTTTTTTGTGACAATTGGTACTACAGTCTTTGGCAAATTAAGTCATGGAGCGATATTCAGTTGAAGAACGCGTAAAAGTTATCCAAGCATTTTATGAAAATGGTCGTTGTGCAAGAAGTGCATTTCGAGCATTGCGGGATTTTTTTTTATCGTGACATGATAAGAAACTTTTTATGGCATGGACTTGGAAGGAACACATGTGGTTTCAACAGGACGAAGCCACTTGGCATACTGCGCATGAAAAAATTACCCTATTGCGATCGAAGTTCACAGGATGCATTATTTCAAAAAACAAAGAGGTCAAATAGCCGCCTAGATCTTGCGATTTGACACCATTGGACTTCTTTGTCTGGGGTTATGTGAAGAGTATGGTCTATGTTAACAAGCCGGAGATGATTACAGAGCTGAAGGACGAAATCATACGCATTATAAATGATATACAGTCCGAACTATGCCAAGAGGTCATGGAAAATTTCGATACGCGCATCTTGTGTTGCCAGAGAAGTCCCGGTGGACATTTAACGGATGCTATGTTTCATACGTAAATGCCATAGACTAATAAATATGATGAAATAAAAAAAATATAGTTTTCACCAATTTTGATGTGTTTTATTTATAAATGAAAATCTGCGGTCTTATTAAATCACCCTATATATAAATAATGTCTACGTTATTACATTACATTGCATGACAAAATCTTGACTTTTAAAAATTAATGGAGCTCTGACCATCAATTCTATATATTTCGGACGTGCTGATTACAATGGCGTACTTTGTTTTTTGATCAATGGTACAGATTTTTTTCTAAATGTCTTTAAAGTTTGGCGGTTTTCCATTTTGTATATACAAAAATTTTGAAATGCAATCAAAATAAATTTTTAGTGGTGAAATGTAGGCATAAGACCTGTATTCATATTTAGGCTTAGAATTTGATGCATAAAACTTGATATTAAAACCACTGTTCGAGTTTGAGATGGATTTTTACGGTTTTTTAAGGTTTTAGCCAATTGAATCGCTGAAAGCAAAATCGGCCTTAATAAATGATATGGCTTATTAAAGAAGCAACTAAAAGTAAAATATTTCAACAAAAAAAAGTGTTCATCTATAGCGGCCTATTCGTTAAAATCGCGATTTTTCAAAAATTTTATATGGCAGCATATCTTTCCAAGATGTCCCTAAAGTCCAACTTTTAGTATAATGTGGGGTCACCTCTAAAAACTGTTCTCGCAAAATTTCAAGCAAAAAAGGTTCCATTTCCAAAAGTTATGGCAATAAATACATTATTTAACTACCCATGTGAAAATCGAAATATATATGAACATACATGATCAAACATTGGCTCGTATGTGATCATGCATGGGCATACATAGTCATATACTAACATGCATAGTTCAATGTATGACCATATATGATCCCATATATTTCCATATACCTTTGGATCCGAAAATTGGGGGTATATGGAGGTATATGGCCATATATGATCATATATGAGCATACATGAATCATATGTGAGCATATATGGTCATATATGAACATGTACGGTCATATACCCTCAAATTTCGGATCCAAAGATATATGGAAATATATGAGATCATGTATGGTCATACATTGAACTATGCATGTACGTATATGACAATGTATGCCCATGCATGATCATATACAAGTCAATGTATGATCATGTGTGTTCATATATATTTCGATTTTCACATGGGTAAGGTTAGTATTGTACACTTTAGTATCTTAACTCTTAAATGTATGAGCTCTTCGATTTTAACCATTTTTTTATATATGATTTCTAAAGGCGTGTACATTTCAAAAAAAATACCAATACCAAATATGGTTTTTTTGGCAAATGGCTAAATTGTGATTATTTTAACGTGTATATAAAAAAAAAACCAAAAAAAATCTATAAACTATAATTTATAAATTTATTGTCGCCAAAATGAATTTTATTGCGATAATACCACTTTAAATATTTAACCAAATATTTTTGAATATTAAATTTTTTGTAAAAAAAAGCGTGTTAGATTTTTCACAAATAACTGTTTACAAATTCTGCACTATGTACAGAATGGGCCCCTAATTCCCAAAAATGCAGTTTTGAGCATCAAGTGGGGTTTTTTTTTTTATTAAAAAACCGGTATGTTGCCAAATGGCTACACCATGCAATTTAGGGTTAAAATGTCTTTAGTACGATACTAACCTTAGTAAAAAATGTATTTATTGCCATAACTTTTGCAAATGGAAACTTTTTTGCTTGAAATATTGCAATAACAGTTTTTAGAGGTGACCCCATATTATACTAAAAGTTGGACTTTGGAAAGTAGCGTTTTTAACGTATAGGCCGCTATAGATGAATACATTTTTTTTATTGAAATATTTTCCTTTTAATTGCTTCCTTACTAATGCATTACATTTATTGAGGTTGATTGTACATTCGGCGACTAAAGTCGCTGAAATATCCAAAAACCATAAAAACCTATATAAAACGCTAAGTAGTGGTTTAAATATCAAGATTAGCACATCGCATTTATATCGTAAATATGGCCACAGGTCCTGTGCTTACATTTTAGCACAAAAAAAATTCATATTAATTGAATTTGAAAATTTTTTTTATATAAATAACTGAATGGACAACCGCCAAACATTAAAGACATTTAGCAAAAAATCTGTAGCATTGATAGGAAAATAAAGTACGCCATAGTATTGAGCATGTCCGAAATATATAGAACTGATGGTCAGATCTCCATTAATTTTTTGATTGTCATGCAGTGTTATTAACACCAAAAAGTACGAGGGCGGTCCCTGAACTACCAGACCTAACAAAAAAAACACAACAAATTTGAAAAATTTTTCTTTAGTTTTCAACATAGCTGGATATACATTTCCCAGCGATTATCAATAGCTTCGATACCCTGTTTATAGTAGGATAGATATAGATTTTTTTTTGTAAATTTTTTAAAATCTATTTTTAGAGTCATTATTTTTTCAACACTGGTAAGGATATATGTAACCACAAATTTTTTAATTTTTTGTATGTTGGCGAGTAAGCTGACTTGTGTGTAGCAGGTCAATTATGTTTTTATCTATCAAACATTACATGTCGAGATAGCTCAGATAGTAAAGTTATTGACTGCCAACCTGGAGTCCCAGGTTCGATTCCCGCACTAGAAAGTTTTATTAAAAAATATTTTTTTATAAAACTTATTTTTTTGAAAATCTATTTTTAGACTCATTCTTTTTGTCAGTAATGGTAAGCATATACATAGGTAACGACAATATTTCCAGAAATTCTAAAAACATCGTCCCCTGACGATTTCCTTAGGCACGAATGAAATCCGGATAGGGACATGCCTCCAACAGATTATTTTTCACAATTTGTAAAATACGTTTGGGATTTTAGCATATTTAGTTAATTTAAAACATATTTTTAGATTTTTCTTAATAAGGAATGTAATAAGAAAATTAACGAGTTAAGGCTGGTTTACACTATAATATTTTCGGTAGGATTTCGCAACCTTACCTATATGTTTTGCAAGTGTACTAAAGCCTTTACCAATACCAGGTATAGGTATAGTTACATAAACACATATCTGATAATGATTTTCTACACTGGGTAATTAATCTTACCAGGCTCTATACAAGCCGCTCACTTACTGTTACTGTCACTGGATCTGTCTGAGGTTTCAAGAACTTAAATTGCAGTTTAGTTTTTCTACCCTACACCACTATGTGGTCAGGGTATTATAAGTTTGTGCTGATGTTTGTAACAAATAAAAAATATATGTAAAAAATATTGGTCCTAGACCCACCTTATAGTATACCGATCGGCTCAGAATTTTTTTTTATTTCGATTTAACGATGTCCGTCTGTCCGTCCGTCCGTCCATCTGTCTGTCTGTCTATGCATTCTTGTGCGCACTCTACAGGTCGCAAAAATTAAGATATTTTGATGAAACTTGGTAAACCGAATTATGTCGGCCCATTTGACGCCTATTGATTTTGGCAAAAATCGGTCCATGTTTAGACCTAGTGCCCATATAAGGGTCCTACCAAAATTATATTGTTTATACGCTGCAGGTCACAAATATTAAGATATTTTGATGAAATTTGGTACACAGACCTATATCTGCCCAAGGACGAAGCCTATTGATTTTGGTGAACATCGGTCTATGTTTAGACCTAGTGCCCATATAAGGGTCCTACCAAAATTATATTGTTTATACGCTGCAGGTCGCAAATATTAAGATATTTTGATGAAATTTAGTACACAGACCTATATCAGCCCAAGGACGCAGCCTATTGAATTTGGTGAACATCGGTCCATATTTAGACCTAGTGCCCATATAAGGTTCCTACCAAAATTATATTGTTTATACGCTGCAGGTCGCAAATATTAAGATGTTTTGATGAAATGTGATACAACGACTTATGTCGGCCCAACGACGAAGCCTATTGATTTTGGTGAACATCGGTCCATGTTTAGACCTAGTGCCCATATAAGGGTCCCCGCAAAATTATATTGTTTATACGCTGCAGGTCGCAAATATTAAGATATTTCGATAAAATTATGTACACAGACCTATGTTGGCCCAAGGAATAAGCCTATTGATTTTGGTTAACACCGGTCCATGTTTAGACCTAGTGCCCATATAAGGGTCCCCCCAAAAATTGGCTTGGTTACAAACTGCAGGTCGCAAATATTAAGATATTTTAATGAAATTTGGTTTGCTGACTCACATTATAGAAAATTTTGACACAAGTCCCATTTTAACCCATTCGATTTTCGGATCCAAACATTAGTTGGCTTTTAACCAGACTGGTGTAGTGTATTGTATAGTCGACATGCCCGACTTTAACCTTTTTAATTGTTTTCTTTAAATTATTGAAGCAGATAACTCAATATTTCAGCTACAGACTGTGCAAATTTCAAATTGGAACGCCAATGGGTTCAAAAGAAAAATGCTATTTTTTAACAAAGTTTTTTGAATTTTCACAAATAAACATAACACTACATGACAAAATCTTGACTTTTAAAAATTAATAGAGCTCTGACCAACAATTCTACATATTTTGGACATTCTGATTACAACGGCGTACTTTATTTTTCGATATAAGGTACATATTTTCCGCGAAATGCGTTTAAAGTTTAGCGGTTTTCCATTTAGTTTTTTATATACAAAAATTTTCAAATGCAATCAATATAAATTTTTTGTGGTGAAATGTAGGCACAGGACCTGTATTCATATTTAGGCTTAAAATCTGATGCATAAAAATTAATATTAAAACCACTGTTCGCGTTTTATATTGATTTTTACGGTTTTTTAAGGTTTTAGCCAATTGAATCGCTGAAAGCAAATCTGCCTTAATAAATGATATTGCTTAGTAAAGAAGCAATTAAAAGGAAATATTTCAAAAAAAAAAAATGTATTCATCTGTAGCGGCCTATACGTTAAAATCGCGACTTTTGAAAAATTTTATATGGCAGCATAGCTTTCCAAGTTGTGCCCATAGTCCAACTTTTAGTATAATAAAAGCTGTGTTTGCAAAATTTCAAGCAAAACAGTTTCCATTTGCAAAAGTTATCGCAATAAATACATTTTTTACTAAGTGTCTTTAGTACGATAGTAACCTTACCAACCAGTAACAAGTAAGGGTTAATTTTCTAAAATAAAATTAAAAATATTAATTTTAGATCTAGAAAAATAATATCAAGAAGTTTCATCAATATCCGGTCAGGAATATCTGTTATATTAATATGTTTAAAAAAAATTAAAATCTCTTCAAATTTGACCTCCGACCTTACACAGGTTCAATTTAATATATTTATATTTTGCCCTAAATTTCAGGGTTGAAGTATTTAATCTTCTGTTGTTATATTCCGGCCAAAATCATGTGAAATTAAAAGAAGAAAAAAGAAAAATTTGCCTAAAAGCTAAATAAATGCCAAAAATCGCTGTTTCCTCGATATCCGCTCAAATAATGCCGCAGCCAAATTAAAAAACAAAATCTTACAATTTTTGTAGTTTTTAATCTCTAATCGTTGATTTTTTAAAATTTCGTTAAAAAAAATTAAAATTGTAGATTTGAAAACAGTGTTTAAAAATTCCAACCTTTTACCAAATTTAAAAATTGGCCCTCGACACATCAGTTGCCTGGGGAAATTGTTATAACTCGGATGATTTTTAACCGATTTAGGTTTTTATTGCTTCATTACAAAGAGAATTCACTCTAAATTACGTTTCTTTAGTGTTTTGAATTCGAATTAGTTTTAAAATATCAATGTTTTCGAGAAAATGTACAAAGGGTCATATTTTCCCCTTGTAATCCGTGTTCCAAACTTCAGGGTTGATGCGGCACGTTTTCCCGATGTCCGATTATCCTAATTTTTTGGAGGACGTAGTTTTACACCCAAATAAATATTTCCAGGGGGTTAAAAGCTCCAAAAAAATTTTTTGAGCACCCTAGTGGACATATATGATGCATGTATTGAGATTTATGTATCCATGTATGGACATGAATGCATGTTTATGAGCATGCATGAACATACATTTAACCTGTATGTATTCATATATGTCGATTTTTAGCTGGGATATCATTATTTTTGGACTACCAGTAATGACACCCACTTACCTTCTGCATTATTTTAAAACACATAATAATGAGTTACTGATAATGACGTGTTTTTATCATTATTTCAAATAGAAAATAATTTTCTAGATTTTTTTTTTAATTTTTTGAAATCTATTTTTAGACGCAATATTTTTTAAACACTGTTAAGGATATATGTAACCACATATTATGTTTTTATCTATTAAATATTACATGTCGATATACATACTTAGCTCAGATGGTAGAGCTATTGACTGGCAATCTGTAGACCCAATAAAAATATTTTTTTTTATATACATAATTTACTTTTTTGAAAATCTATTTTTAGACTCATTATTTTTGTCAGTAAGAAATGCAATAACAAAAGTAACTAGTTATCATTACCAAGTATGTAGTTACATAACCACATATCTGGTAATGATTTTCTACACTGGGGGGTTAAACTATATAACACCTGTTTTTGCTAAATTTTAGTGCAATACTCAAATTTTTTAACAACTATGGGCTAGTAACTTATCTTAAAAGTAGACAAAGTAAAACACTATTATTTTCCTATATTTTTCCATTCATACACTCAAAAAAATAAGTTAGTAAAAAAATTAGTAAAATTATTTTTTTTTATTAAATCCCGTTTTTAAATAACACTGCATGACACTCAAAAAATTAATGGAGATCTGTCCATCAGTTCTATATATTTCGGACATGCTGATAACAATGGCGTACTTTATTTTTCGACAGGTACAGATTTTTCGCTAAATGTCTTTAAAGTTTAGCGGTTGTTCATTCAGTTTTTTATATAAAAAATTTTTCAAATTCAATTAATATGAATTTTTTGTGTTAAAATGTAAGCACAGGACCTGTGACCATATTTACGATATAAATGCGATGTGCTAAACTTGATATTTAAACCACTACTTAGCGTTTTATATAGGTTTTTATGGTTTTTTGCTATTTCAGCGACATAAGTCGCCGAATGTACAATCGACCTCAATGAATGTAATGCCTTAGTAAGGAAGCAGGAAGGAAGGTTTTTTCTTCTTCTTAACCTCAAACCTACTAAATTAGAATTAATAAAAATACATATTAATGACAATATTAATTGTATTTGGTCTATACGACGCATTTGAAAAAACAACACTTTACTATAAAAAATGCCCTGTTAGCTGTTCGTCTCCAATATACACAAATTGCCTGCACTTGTACGTACAAACCATACGTCAATGTGGCAATTTTTGTGAAAAGGTGACACGGAGGAAATAAGAAGATAAACAGAGAAAATCTGAAGTAGAATGTTTGTATATGTCTGTTTGATCACTTCTGAAATTATTCATATAGAGACAATCTGACAATAAAAATATAAACAATAATACAATTTAATGGAAGATCACTGATGAAGCCTGTCCATAAAAAGGCAGAAACTAGATTTAGTCTGATTTGCAAATTTAATGTGTTTATAACTTTTGAGGAAGGTTATTCTTCTTCTTAACCTCAAACCTACTAAAATGTAAAAGGAAAATATTTCAATAAAAAATCTATTCATCTATAGCGGCCTATACGTTAAAATCACAAATTTTCAAAAATTTTATATGGCAGCATAGCTTTCCAAGATGTCCCCAAAGTCCAACTTTTAGTATAATATGGGGTCACCTCTAAAAACTGTTGTTGCAAAATTCCAAGCAAAACAGTTTCCATTTGCAAAAGTTATGACAATAAATACGTTTTTTACTAAGGTTAGTATGATACTAAAGACATTTTAAGATTTCAGGATACTAAAATCTGATCTGATTTTGATCCCGAAAATTTTCGTTAAAAACATACCCTGATTTAAAAATTATAAAAAAAATATTGAGTAATGTAGAATAAAAAAATTTATACCTGCTAAGAATATATTTAACAGATATTTTGGATCACCCTTTCACTGTGAAATAGTAAAAAGTTAGTCTTGATTTTTTGGCTCCATAGGTTCTAAGGTCTCTATTTTAAAATCGGTTACAAAAAATAAATGATTTTTTGCCGCCTTCTCTAAATATGTACCAGTGTGCGCCTTTACTGTTAGTTCAGATGATTTATTTATTTGTTTGCTGTTCTATACAATGATAATAGAGATACTTTGTTACAGGAATATGGCATCACCAATAAGTTATAACGAAATCGTTATCGCTAGGTGGCGCTTTGTTCAGTAGGCTGACATTTTTCTTTTTTTATACCCTACACCACTATGTGGTCAGGGTATTATAAGTTTGTGCTGATGTTTGTAACACCAAAAAATATTGGTCGTAGACCCACCTTATAGTATACCGATCGGTTCAGAATTTTTTTTTATTTCGATTTAACGATGTCCGTCTGTCCGTCCGTCCGTCCGTCCGTCCGTCCGTCTGTCTGTCTGTCCATGCAATCTTGTACGCACTCTACAGGTCGCACCTATTAAGATATTTCGATGAAATTTGGTACATAGACCTATGTTGGCCCAAGGACGAACAAGTTTGATTTTTTTGAACATCGGTCCATGTTTAGACCTAGTGCCCATATAAGGGTCCTACCAAAATTATATTGTTTATACGCTGCAGGTCGTAAATATTAAGATATTTTGATGAAATTTGGTACACAGACCTATATTGGCCCAATAACGCAGCCTATTGATTTTGGTGAACATCGGTCCATGTTTAGACCTAGTGCCCATATAAGGGTCCTACCAAAATTATATTGTTTATACGCTGCAGGTCGCAAATATTAAGATATTTTGATGAAATTTGGTACACCGACTTATGGCAGCCGAAGGACGAAGCCTATTGATTTTGGTGAACATCGGTCTATGTTTAGACCTAGTGCCCATATAAGGGTCCCCCCAAAATTATATTGTTTATACGATGCACGTCGTAAATATTAAGATATTTTGATAAAATTTGGTATACAGACCTACATTGGCCCAGTAACGCAGCCTATTGATTTTGGTGAACATCGGTCCATGTTTAGACCTAGTGCCCATATAAGGGTCCTACTAAAATTATATGGTTTATACGCTGCAGGTCGCAAATATTAAGATATTTTGATAAAATTTGGTACACAGACCTACGTTGGCCCAAGGACAAAGCCTATTGATTTTGGTGAACATCGGTCCATGTTTAGACCTAGTGCCCATATAAGGGTCCTACCAAAATTATATTGTTTATACGCTGCAGGTCGCAAATATTAAGATATTTTGATGAAATTTGGTACACCGACTTATGGCAGCCGAAGGACGAAGCCTATTGATTTTGGTGAACATCGGTCTATGTTTAGACCTAGTGCCCATATAAGGGTCCCCCCAAAATTATATTGTTTATACGATGCACGTCGTAAATATTAAGATATTTTGACGAAATTTGGTACACAGACCTATTTTGGCCCACGGACGAAGCCTATTGATTTTGATGAACATCGGTCCATGTTTAGACCTAGTGCCCATATAAGGGTCCTACCAAAATTATACTGTTTATACGGTGCAGGTCGCAAATATTAAGATATTTTGATGAAATTTGGTACACAGACCTATATTGGCCCAATAACGCAGCCTATTGATTTTGGTGACATTAGTTGGCTTTTACCCAGACTGGTGTAGGGTATTCTATAGTCGGCATGCCCGACTTTAACCTTTTTACTCGTTTTTATTAAAATTTAAAGAGCAAAAAGAAACAAAAAATATTATTGCTTGATTGCAATAAGAAAGCTTATGCTTGTTGGGTAATAAGAAAGCTCATTGTAAAAAATCAAAAGCTACTTTATGTAAATTACATTGATTACATACTCTCTATATCTTTTTATCTGTGCATGTTAAATCTCTGTTAAAGTGTTTTTCAGCTGTGATGGGAAATGTTGTATTTTTGTCCCAATGAAGGTTAGGTAAATGGTACACTGGCACAATCAATAATATTGTGGAACATTTTAGTTATATCTAGAACAGTGTAAAGTGCCCCATACATTGGCAATATTATGTTCTATATAATGGCACAGTATTTTTCTCGTTTTGCCACACGCCATACAATAAATTGCAACATATATGTAACAAAAGATTGCCACAATATTTCAACATAACCTCAAAATGCACACAAACATAAACAGCGCAAAATTAAAATTGCACAGTGTTGTCAATAGATTATGCAATATTTCAAGTTGTCCAATAAAAATCAAAAGTGTTTTGATTCACTCCATACTATTGCTCAACCTTCAATTTAATACATACACGGTCAATATGATTGTACAACTTGCAAAGTTGTGCCATAATATTGCAAATGTATCGCCCGCTTAAGAACAGGCTCTACGCAAGTCACTCACGTACTGTTACGCGCTCTCTCTGGCTCTGTCTGATATTTGAAGAAGTTAAATTGCAGTTAATGGGTTTAGTTTTTTTTATTATATTTTTTCATACGTATCATGCATAGGTACATATTTATTGAAACAATTTTTAATATTTATTATAATTTAACCATAAAACTAAACCTATCACCCTCTAATAAAAGTTATTCAAATGTCGGCCAGAGCCAGCTAACAGACTAATAGACGCATGCACCCTCTTGAGATGATATGCTCGTTGGTAAGACGTTAATCACATCAAACACAGCAGGCAGCAACATCAAAATCTTCCCACATAGGCAAAAAATACGCTATTTCACGTAGCACTCTATATTCTCTCATTTTTCGTTTTGTTGTTGCCACTCTTTTACATGAAAAAACTCTTTTACACGAAGAAAACTAAAGAGTTGGTTACAATCAAAATAATTTCTCTTGGCTCAACAGAGAAATTTGTTAATTTAACAATATTTAGTCCTGTGTTTTGTTTTAGAATAAAATTTGTTGATTTTACGGCTATTTGTTAAATTTAACAATACTGAATTTAATAAGAAAATTAGTAAAACTACATTTTTATTGGTAATTTTTCTAAGGTGTAAAATGTGTTCAAATTATAGGGTCTCGGGACCTTCAACCGACCCCGTCCATACCGAATAAGGGTGTGTACTAGACCGTACCTAAATAAAAGTTCGCCGTACACCGTCGAATCCAAATTATTTTTGTAAGGTTTCCAAAAAAAAATTTTTTGCCGAACGTCGCATTATTAAATTTTTCGTCATGTCTTCGGCATTTATAGTCGGACCTTAAAGTATGATACATTGATGTTTTTGTCTCGAGGGTACCAATATTTTGCTCTAATGACCATTGACCTCAAGTATGCCGATCTAGTATTCACCCACCAGATCTAAGTTCCTACGACCCAAATATACCACCCTAATGTCAGAAAATTAAAGCTTGCAAAAAATCATTAAACTTTTCCTACGGAAGTTTTTCGATAATTCCAGCGTAATTTTTTATTGTCAGTATTGGCACGCGAGTGGATTTTGCGCGGCACACGACGTTTTGTCGCATATTTTCAAAAAATTTTATTTTTATTGGAAGACCAGCAAAAATTCAGTTAAATGTTAACTATCGCTACAAAAATGTGTGAGTTTACTCTATAATGGTGAAAATTTTCATAGAGATTGTAAATCTTCTTTTTAAATGATTAAAACCCTACATTGAAACCATTTTTTGTTTACAGAAATATAGTTAATATAGAACTCGCAAATCAGAAAATTTTCACGCGATTAGAGTACTGCCAAATTAAAAAAAAGTGAAATTTTTTGTAAAAAAATTCTGGGAAAATTTCTAAAATGCTAGATTGAAAGAAGAAATGTTTCGATGAGAAAATGCCTCATAATCGGAGAAATAAAAAATGCCAGAAAATTGCAAAAAATGGAAAACAACTCGTAATAAGATTGGATCTAAAAAAGTAAGTTTTTTTTAAGGCAAATAGGTACTACGAAATGAAATAAATGCTGAAAAGAAGTTTCATAATGAAATAACCCCCAAAGGAAAAAGTAAAATAATCTGTAGTGTCCGACCGAACATTCGGCTTCGGAGTTCGGCCAAAAAGTGATGTTCGGCCAAGTTCGGTGTTCGGCAAAATTTTGGCCGAATACCGAACTTTTCTATAAATCAATATTTTGCAACATTTAGCTCTTTAATTTTGTATAGTAACTTATAAATATGCACATTTTTAACTTAATTTTTACTTTAAGAGCGAAAAATACAACTTTTTTATGTTTTTGCAATTTAAAAATATTTAGAAATTGGTTTCCGCGTTTTTGAATTTGAAAAAGTTGCATAGAATTGTGTTTTTATTCAAACACAAAAGTATTCGGCTTCGGCTTCGGTTTCGGCCGAACTTAGGAATTTTGGCCAAAGTTCGGCTTCGGCTTCGGTTCGGCCTTAAAAAAGTGAGTTCGGTCGGACACTAATAATCTGCAATGAAATAATAAAAAAAAAATAAATAGTTAAAAGAAAATTTATTTAAATGGTAAGCCCCTTTCTTGGAATTTGAAATTGGGTTTTAAACGCGTTTCGCAGAGGCATTTAATCTAAAAAGGAAATACATCTTTTCAAATCCATAATGCTCGATTTTATTCATTAATATGAAGATAAAATTCGCGCGATTTATTTTAACCAAATCAAATTTTAGCCTGCGGCACCTTTCTCAACTAGTTTCTTACGTACCTAAATAATTGATGGTGCCCAAAAATTTAACTTAACAAAATGAAATAAACATCAAAAAATGGAACAACCCCCCAAAAAAATTAAAATGCAATAATGTCCAAACTATTTTAATTTTATTTCATTGGGGATTTTTTCATAATGAAATAATCTCAATACGAGGGTATTTCGAAATGTTCTTAGCCGAACAATGAAAAACAACAGCTAGATTATTATTAAATTATTTTATTTTTCAATATAATCTCCTGAAACAGTTAGTCCAACGTTTTTATAGCAATTCTATCCCTTGATTAAAATAATTTTCATGAAGCTCCTCACAATAATCGTTTACAGCTGCCTTTGCATATTCATTCGAGGTAAAACGTTTTCCAGCAAGGAATTTTTTTAGATTTGGGAACAGGTAATAGTTAGAGCAGAGATCAGCATTTCTATGCACCGAGTTTAACTATATATACCTTTATCGCCATGCTGAATATCACAATAAAATTAAAATTTTTAACTGAAACTTTGTCAAGAATTCTAAAACGTGTTTTTCTTTCAAAATTTACTTTTTAAATTATTCTCTGTTTTGTTCTATTTTATTTTTATATTTTAATTGCACATAAATAAGTATCAGGAAATTATACAGAAATTTCTTTCAGTGCATTGAGAGAGGGAAAGTTACATCTCACGGATACAAGCACAAAACTAAGTTTGTATATGTTTGCCGATCGCTGAGTTAGAGGGAGCTAAATCAGAGAAATGATGAGAAATTTTCATTCGAATGCGTTTTTGGTCAACTGTTAACAAATGCGGCACCCATCTTGCAGAAAGCTTTTTCATCTGTAATTCTTGATGCAAAATAAAATTACTCGATCATTTGAGATGCCTATGTAGGCTTGCCAGATCGAAATTGTCAAAAAGCATGACATTCCGAGGAAAAAGCTTGATTTTTCTTGACATTAAAAAAAGCCTTGATTTTTCTTGACAATTTAAAATTCAGTTATATTAGCAAAAAAAAAAAAAAAATGCAAAATTGACTTGAACATTTAAATGATATTAATTTATACAGATTTTTTACATTCTTTGTACCACATTTTTTAAAGAAATTGGCCCATATGTTGTCAATGGATATGTCTTTTGGCAATTCTTCAAAAACTTCCTGAAGGCAGCAGTAATCTGCATAGAACATATCAGTATTAATTGATATTTTTAAAATAAATGGCAGCTCTGCTTAATTACTCCTTGACAACAACGAGATTTTATATTTAAAACAGCAATTTGCTAAAAAAAAACTGATTTTTCTCCAAAATAATATCTTTTTACTAAGTATTTTACAGCATTTTGTAAAAATTGGTTAGCTTCTAACTGGAACGTTTTCTTTTCATTCAAAGAAAGACTTTTTATGCTTTACTATCATGTAAACAGTCACTTATCCGTAAAAATTAGTCATGGTACATTTAAAAAAATTAGTTTTGTTTTTTTTTTTTTGCTAATGGTTAATTTTTCTTGATTTTTCTTATCAATTTGATAGAAAAATTTCTAAAATTCCGTTTTAGCTTGACAAATGACATTTTTTCTTTATTCTTGACACTCATTGAAAAAGCTTGACAATCAAGCCCGTCTGGCAAACCTATGCCTATGGCATTCCCTTTTTCAATCACTTTTACTCGTCGATCGTCTAATATCATATCATGGACTTTAGCTATGATTTCTGGCGTTGTTGCAGTTTTTGGTTCAGCGGTTCATCTTCAGCTTGTAGCTTGTACGACCAAGTTTAAATTCAGCAACCCAATTTTTACTGTTGCATATCGTTAGCTGAAATGCAAAACCACGTAACTAACAAAAAATACAAAATCGGTTTTTTGATCGATTATGATGCATATCAACGAGGTCCACGTCTTCTCCAATTTTTACTGTCATATAATAAAAATTAGACATATTATTAGCGAAAATCGAAAGCACGTAACTACATACTTGTTGCTTGAAAATTGTAAAAAATTGTTTCTCCTGTAAAATAGTAAAAATGTTAGTTACGTGGTTTTGCATTTCAGCTAACGATATGAAGGAGCACTTTCACCTAACACATTCACCATATCATTATGAATTTCTTGTCCCGATAAAACTTTCTTATGTAAATATTTAATCACACCACGAATTTCTAATTTTTCAATTACAAAAAAATCACTGAAGCGCCTTTTTAAACACCTGTTACTATACAAATGAGTTGACAGATCGAAATGAAATTAAACATGTGTTCATATGGCGGATGGAAGTTTCCATTATACAAAGCGTTTTGCTGTTTATACCGCCATCTCTATGTCAGGCTAAGAACATTTCGTACTGCCCTCGTATTTAAGGGTTAAATAAACCCTTATATAAAAATTATATAACCCTCAAACATTGCTACGTCATTTATTGGATGTTATTTAATTTTTTCCTTTGGGAATTATTTCCGTAGGGCTGATAAATATGTACATCTCTGATGACATTTTTAAGAGAAATTTTCCAAATTTTCAAAAAGGGCTTTTAAACGACAACTAAAATAAAGGTGTCACGCGAGAACGAAAAGTCTTGCCACCCCTGGTCTAGTGTATACTCCACAGAAATATAAGATATGGACAATTTTATAAAATAATTTTTTTTTAATTTCCTAGGGCCCAAAGCTCCAACAAGTTCGATACGGATTACACCTTCTAATCTTATACACCTTTTCATACATAATAGAATTATTTAGAAGGAATTTATCTTAGTATGAAAAGAGTTGCGTCTAACGGTGGGTCTCATACTGTAGGTTTAACTTTTACTTAACTAAAAACAAAATAAAATGTCAAAAAAATGTACACAAAACAACAACAAATTATTGGGTAAACTATTAATCTAAGTTTAAACATGCAGTATGAGACCCACTGTAAGATACTGGAAAATTTTCATTTCCAGCGAAATGTCTTTATCACACAAATTTTGGTCTCATAAAAACATCTGTATCTTCTGGATTTAAAGACCATATTGAAATAGAAACTAAAATTAGCTATGAGATTCTGTTAAGATATCTGTTATGAGAGTCACAAATAAAATCTAATACTTTTGCGTTGGAGAACATTAATGTTAAGAAATTTCATTATTAATTTTTTCTTTCCGGAGTCAGTCGCAAATGAATGTCTTTTATTTCACAGTAATTAATTTGTTGTATATTTTTTCTTTCATAAATAAAAAGAATATTACATTTTAAGTTCTAATAATGCAAATTACTTCACAATTACACTGTTTTTATATATTTTCTTTGTTTTTTTTTTACAAGCTTTGTTTGTTGGTGATGCCATTAAGCAGTAAAAAAATATGACATCGACTGAGATGCTATAAAATAGTTTTCTTAACATCTGCTTTAACAACTATGTTAACACAGAAAAAACGTAAATCATAACATTGAAATGAGTGGTCCACACTTAACATTAACATGATGTTAGTGGCCATGTTAACTAATTTATGTCTCGTGTAGACTACAAGTAAAGGTTTCAACACGACAAAAAATTAACATTTCGAAATCCCATCACTGTTTCTCAGTGGTGATGTATAGCCTAAAACATCCCTTCAAATGATAAAATGTGATTACATTCCAATGTCATTACCAACGCAATTGCCGGTAACAATAAAAGTTTATTATAATATACAACCATGAAAGTTAAATGAAACAGTACTAGCAGAAGGGTTATAAAAAAAGGAAACAACTTTGCAAGGCTATGTTATTGAGACATAATTTTCAAGTTTATTTTTTCAAATGCAGGTTAAAATCAAGGTCTATATGAATAAAAACAAAATTTCTCTTTGATTTGCCACTATACAATAGTAGCTGTATTTTCGGTAATACCTATCAACGTTACGTATATAAAGCAAAACTACACTCATAAATTTACCTATTTGTACGGGCTTTTTTAGAGAAAATAACAGAAAAATTAGTTCAACTTAATCAGAACGCGTTTAACAGACTTTTGTACTAACTTTTTTTTATGAGTATACTATTATCGACTTACATGGGGTTTCTAGAAGACGTTAGTTGTCACACGAATGAGTGACTACATGTATTTTGGTTTTGTATTGCATGTATTTTTGGTTTTGTATTATTGTATTTTCGTTCGTGTGTAGCAAAACGTCACCTAGAAACACCACCTTAATTTTGAAATTATTTGTATTTTCAGCTTAAACACTGAAATGTACCGCTTATCAACGTCATGGAGACAAAAGTATTTTCTCTTATAATTTTGTCTCCGTGATAAACAAAATCAGAAAGTATTTATAAATTTGAAAAACTATTTTTATAAAAGATATAAATTTTTCAAAATATGTATTTATGACGAAATGTGGAACAAAATATGCCGATATATGCATTAAAATGCATTTACGTAACACACGAAAATATGCATTGTTCTCCAGCTAACGACACCAAACATATATTTACATGAACTTGCGAGCCCTATTTATTAATTTCATATATTTTTTTCATAGACGTACAAAAGTAGTGGTGGAACTTAATCACATTTTCGATTCAAAAATCAAAGCATACTTTATGGCATTTGGCTAATAACGAATATACCATGCAAATATTTAAAATATATGTTACCAATCCGACGTTGCAGTAAAATCTTATTTTTATCATTATAAAGCATACTTGGGACTAGTAAATTGAACGGACTAATTAATTGAATGGCCCGATTAATTGGCGATGAAAGTTTTTGGCATTACAATTGATCAGTGGCAATGAAATTTTTTTCAATTAGCATTGTACAATGTTTAAAACAAATAACACTGTACAATACAAAAAAAACGAATAAAAAGGTTAAAGTCGGCCATGCCGACTATACAATACCCTACACCAGTCTGGTTAGAAGCCAACTAATGTTTGGATCCAAAATTCGAATGGGTTAAAATGGGACTTTTGTCAAAATTTTCTATAATGTGAGTCAGCTAACCAAATTTCATTAAAATATCTTAATATTTGCGACCTGCAGTTTGTAACCAAGCCAATTTTTGTGGGGACCCTTATATGGGCACTAGGTCTACACATGGACCGCTGTTAACCAAAATCAAAAGGCTTCGTCCTTGGGCTGATATAGGTCGGTGTACCAAATTTCATCAAAATATCTCAATATTTGCGACCTGCAGCGTATGAACAATATAATTTTGATAGGACCCTTACATGGGCACTAGGTCTAAACATGGACCGATGTTCACCAAAATCAATAGGCTTCGTCCTTGGGCCAACATAGGTCTATGCACCAAATTTCTTCAAAATATCTCAATATTTGCGACCTGCAGCGAATGAACAATATAATTTTGGTAGGACCCTTATATGGGCACTAGGTCTAAACATGGACCGATTTTAACTAAAATTAATAGGCTTCGTCCTTGGGCCGACATAAGTCGGTGTACCAAGTTTCATCAAAATATCTTAATATTTGCGACCTGTAGAGTGCGCACAAGAATGCATGGACAGAGAGACAGATGGACTGGCGGACGGACGGACATCGTTAAATCGAAATAAAAAAAATTCTGAGCCAATCGGTATACTATAAGGTGGGTCTATGACCAATATTTTTTGGTGTTACAAACATCAGCACAAACTTATAATTCCCTGACCACGTAGTGGTGTATGGTATAATAACACGGTTCTGACAAAAGGGACAACAAAAATATACTTATATCGGGCTTTTAAAAGTTTACGTCTGGCCTTAAGTTTATTGGGAGGTTAAAGTTTCCCCCTTTTGAATATGTTTATTGTAAATCGGCATAGTAAACCATGTGAATCTTTAATTTTAGGTATAGGATGTGTTCAGCAAACTTATGTAAAACACTACGACAAACATTTTTGTGGAATATTTTAACCCTCTAACTCTTCCATTAAAGGTATTTTTTTATCTCCTTTAAAAAAGAAACGAAAAAGACACGTAAGTTAAAGAGTTAGAGGGTTAAAATGTTCTACAAAAATGTTCCTCGTAGTGTTTTACATAAGTACACACTACGAGGAACACATCCTAAAACGAGGAAAAAGGTTAAAGTCGGGCATGCCGACTATACAATACCCTACACCAGTCTGGTTAAAAGCCAACTAATGTTTGGATCCGAAATTCGAATGGGTTAAAATGGGACTTGTGTCAAAATTTTCTATAATGTGAGTCAGCGAACCAAATTTCATTAAAATATCTTAATATTTGCGACCTGCTGCGTATAAACAATATAATTTTGGGGGGACCCTTATATGGGCACTAGGTCTAAACATGGAAATATTTAAAGAAATGCGACAGTAATATATTGATTCAAAAAAATATTCATGAAATTCTTGATATTTCATATCAAAATTAAATTTGACTGTAATAATATCAGAAATAGTTTCTGGATTCAATTTATTTCCTTTTGGTGTCCATTGCGCTTTTTTTTTTGTTTATTCAGGTACTACTAATTTAAAGTTCAGAATGATTTTTTATCTTTTTTGTGAGGTTTTTTTTTTAATCAAGGCGCAGTGGACGCCCGAAAAAAAATTTCATCCAGAAACTATTTTTAGTTCTATTTCTGATATTATTAGAGTCAAATAAAATTTTGATATGAGTTTTTTGAATATTTGAAGAAATGCGACAGTACTATACTAATTCAAATTGGAAGCATTGAAAAACATTCATAAACCTTTACAAATCGAACCAAGAAATTATAGAAATTTACATTCCTGAAAATGTATGCAATTTTAACCATTTTTTTATATATGATTTCTAAAGGCGTGTACATTTCAAGAAAAACACTAAAAAATTTTATTTAAAAAAAGGTGATTTTTATTGAAAAAGATGTTTTTATGCCAAATCGGTAAATTGTGATTATTTTAACGTGCATGAAAAAAAAATTATATAAACTATGAATTATACATTTATTGTCGCCAAAATTAATTTTATTGCGAGAATACACTGAAAATATTATTACAGTAACTGACTGTAGTTTATTTAAAAAGTGTTCCGTACATTTATTTTTAAATGATTATACAGTTAAAATACAAAGAGATATATTTTTAAAATGTTTTTGTCTTTTATTTAAAAAATAAATTACATATAAATACGGATTTGCTGTTACAGTTGATATTTTCATTTAAAATGTTTTGTTAAAAAAAGAATTCCTTTTCGATTTCTAGGCCAGTTAGAAAATCTTACGGATTTTGTAGTTAATTTTTTGAAAGTTAAAAAAACGAAATAAATGAAAAATCATTGTTTTTACGGATTTTGTAGTTTATTTATTAACATTTAAAAATAAATGAAAAGTTCTTTTGATTTAAACAAGGTTGGCAACCGATACCGTTATAATACCGTTATCCGTTTCAAAACCCTTTCAAATTGACAACCGATACCGATACCAATACCGAAATTCTTGATTTCAAAAAATACCGGTATTCAAAAACCTTTTCCCTTAATAACGGTATCGTACCGGTATGGAATCGGTTTTAAAAAATTGTTTTTTTTCACGTTTTTAGCAAAAATACAAATTTTTTTAATACAAAATTGTTAAACAATTAAACTTTATTATCCATTGTTAATAGAAAATCGTGTTATAAATTCAAAGTGCGGTTATCACCCTTTAGTTTGCATTGGCAACATTGTTTTTAATTTATTTAACTTCATAAATATTCTCTAACTTGTGACAAATTTTGTAAATATAATTTAATATATAAACTGGTTTCTTAAACCTTTAATTGAATTTACAGTTTCTTTTTGAGAATCCTTTTGTTAATTTTATAAACTTTTTTTTTTATTTTATTATATGATCTCAATACAAATATAAAATATTTGTAGTGAATCAACTTGTGTTCCGAAAATCAAAAACAAAATAAACAACACTCTAATATAGGGCCTATTTTCTGCAAAATAACCATTGGTCCTTTTTTGTAAGAGAGCATAACTTAAATGCCTTTATTCCCTTATTTTATTTAACGGCGGTTATATATATATATATATATATATCATGTTATACATCACTGGAAAGCTTATAAAAAAATAAATGATCTAATGTGGAAATAAGTATTTTATATAAAAAAGCCGGAGTATGTAAAAAACGATTGTTTTTTAAACTTTTTGTATGGGAGCACATTTCAAATTTACGAAATTAAAAAAGAGTATATCACAGGATTAATATATCCATCAAAATATGAAGTTTGATGTACATATTTCCTATGTTTAGCACAGAAAGAGGCCTAAATTCTTTAAAAATGTACCAAAAAAGGTGTTTCGGGGAAAATTTTGGCAAACCTGATGTAGTGCGAATATCGAAAAACGCAAAAACACGTGTCCGCTTAAATTTAATAAGGAATAATATATATGAATTCAGCAGCTATAGCAATATAGTTCTCCTTATAAAGTACCCAAAATTTTTGAAAATTTTAAAACAGCAAATTCGAAAGAGCAAAAAAGTACCAAAAAAAGCTACCAGTGAAAAGCCCTCAAAAATTGCTTTCCAACAATACCACACTTGCACATGGTTCCTTTGGTCAAAATATCTTTAAAAGCAAAAAAACCTAAAAAGGACCCATTTTTGAACCCGTTTTTGGACCCTTAAAATTCCGAGGTGGCCGATACGTTGAGACAGGTCGATCTTAGATTTTTTTCTCAATCACATATCCAAATTTCATCAAAATCGGAGTGTTTAGGCTGAAGTACTTCCGTTGTTAGAAATTTGTAATAACTTAAATACTTATCCTTTATAAAAATTTAATAAAATTGAGTTTTTTTATAATTAAGAACGTTTTTTTTATATTTTTGTAAATTTTTGCAATAATACCGGTATATACCGGTATTAATGTTTCGGTATCGGTTATACCGATACCGAAATGATTAAAATACCGTTACCGATACCGATACCGAAACAAATAAAAAATCGATACCAATACCGATACCTATACCGTTATTCGTTTCGGTTGCCAACCTTGGATTTAAATGAAAAGTTAGTAGACCGGTTTTCAAATGATTTTCATTTATTTTAAATTACATTTTCAATTAATTTAAACTACAAACTATTTTGAGTGTACAACTTTAAATATTTAAACAAACCTTTTTATACCCTACACCACTATGTGGTCAGGCTATTATAAGTTTGTGCTGATGTTTGTAACACCAAAAAATATTGGTCCTAGACCCACCTTATAGTATACCGATCGGCTTAGAATTTTTTATACTCTACACCACTATGTGGTCATTATACCCTACACCACTATGTGGTCAGGGTATTATAAGTTTGTGCTGATGTTTGTAACACCAAAAAATATTGGTCCTAGACCCAACTTATAGTATACCGATCGGCTCAGAATTTTTTTTTATTTCGATTTAACGATGTCCGTCTGTCCGTCTGTCCGTCTGTCCGTCCGTCTGTCTGTCTGTCCATGCATTTTTGTGCGCACTCTACAGGTCGCAAATATTAAGATATTTTGATGAAACTTGGTACACCGACTTATGTCGGCCCAAGGACGACGCCTATTGATTTTGGTTAAAATCGGTCCATGTTTAGACCTAGTACCCATATAATGGTCAACCCAAAATTGTATTGTTTATACGATCGCAAATATTAAGATATTTCGATGAAATTTGGTACACAGACCTATGTTGGCCCAAGAACGAAGCCTATTGATTTTGGTGAACATCGGTCCATGTTTAGACCTAGTCCCCATATAATGGTCCCCCCAAAATTATATTGTTTATACGCTGCAGATCGCAAATATTAAGATATTTCGATGAAATTTGGTACACAGACATATGTTGGCCAAAGGACGAAGCCTATTGATTTTGGTGAACATCGGTCCATGTTTAGACCTAGTGCCCATATAAGGGTCCTACCAAAATTATATTTTTTATACGCTGCAGGTCGCAAATATTAAGATATTTTGATGAAATTTGGTACACAGACCTATGTTGGCCCAAGGACGAAGCCTATTAATTTTGGTGAATATCGGTCCATGTTTAGACCTAGTGCCCATATAAGGGTCCTACCAAAATTATATTGTTTATACGCTGCAGGTCGCAAATATTAAGATATTTTGATGAAATTTGGTACACCGACTTATATCAGCCCACGGACGAATCCTATTGATTTTAGTTAACAGCGGTCCATGTTTAGACTTAGTACCCATATAAGGGTCCCCCAAAATTATATTGTTTATACGAAGCAGGTCGCAAAAATTAAGATATTTTGATGAAATTTGGTACACAGATCTATGTTGGCCCAAGGACGAAGCCTATTGATATTGGTTAACACCGGTCCATGTTTAGACCTACTGCCCATATAAGGGTCCCCCCAAAATTGGCTTGGTTACAAACTGCAGGTCGCAAATATTAAGATATTTTAATGAAATTTAGTTCGCTGACTCACATTATAGAAAATTTTGACACAAGTCCCATTTTAACCCATTCGAATTTCGGATCCAAACATTAGTTGGCTTTTAACCAGACTGGTGTAGAGTATTGTATAGTCGGCATGCCCGACTTTAACCGTTTTACTCGTTTAATATTACACTTTTTGTAAAAAAACGCGTGTTTTAAATTTTTCACAAACACATGAAGCAAAACCAAGATTTTTCCTATAACTGTTTAAAAAATCTGAGCTAAACTATAAGGAAGCTTTGTACAGAAGCGGCCCCAATGCCCAAAAATGCAGTTTTGTGCATCACGTGGGTTTTATTATTAAAAAACTGGTATGTTGCCAATTGCCTACACAATGCATTTAAGGGTTAAAGTTCAGAATGATTTTTTATTTTTTGTGAATTTTTTTTAGTGGGAATAAAAATTGTTTTATTTATAAAATAAATTTTTATTTGTATATTTTATCGCGTTGTTGATTTTTGTAAAATTAAGTTATTAAAAAAAAATGTCCTCTTTTTTGAGGTTGACGTCCTCTTTTTCTCAAAATGGAAATGGCAACCCTATCTTTCGCTAAAAAGCTAGAATAATCCAAATACTAAAACAAAGAGCTTTTTTAAAAACCGTCGAGCTAGTGAGATTTCACTGCTAGAAAGAAAATATTTTGGGATTCATCATAAAACAAACCAATGTATATTTTAAGAAGGGTCAATTTTTAAATTTTTTTTTGTGAATCGTTATAATATTCATATATATATCAAAACGAAAACTTCAAACAATGAGGGTACACTCATAAAAAAAGCCCGTACAAATAGCTCAAAATTCTACTAAAATAACAGGAAATAGTACCTGATAACCAAATTCAAGCAACATATACTCTGCGAGGCCTGGTCTATATAAGAAAACTTAACTCGGATGAGCCGATATTGGTAGAATTTCCAGAAGAGTTAAAACAGCTTTTTCGTGAACGAGATAAGGATTTTATTTCATTTCACTGATACTGATGCCGTTGGTTTTTATTACTATGTTTTTTTTGTTTTTATTATTTTATTTCTTTACATACCTTTCATACGATAAGCATTTGTATTTTCACTTTCACTTTTTTAAAATGCATTGAGTTTTGTGTTTTTAATATATATTACAAAATTTATTGCGTTGCTTTAGGTATTTATTATGAAAAATTTTTCATTTGAGCAACTTGGTTCTAAAGATTGTAATTATATGGTCTATGCCAACAAGCCAGCGACGATTGATGAACTTCGTACGAATATCGGCCGATTTATGCTTGAAAACCGTCGAAAATTGGGTTCAGCGTCTGGACTTCTGCAAGCGTGCCCGTGGTGGCCATGCAAAAGAGATCGATTTCCATACATAATGGCATCGAACGTACTTTCACAGGAATAAAGAATTGCATTAATATCCAAAACCGTTTTTGTTTTATTTAAGAAAACTTTTGTAGCGCTCTTATTGAAGAACCCTTTATAACATGATTCGTATCAGAGCTGTAAATGAATCATTCATTTTTGAATTAATTCGCGAATCATTCATGCATTGAATTAGCAAAATTTTTAATTAATTCTTTTTACAAAAATCACGAATTGAATGAAATTTGAATCAATTCACATGCATTTTTCAAAAATGAATTGCAATTGATTTTGAATTAATTCAAATGAATTAGGAAAATTAATTTGCAATTCATTTCAATTGAAGTGATTTTGGAAAAAGACTAGTGTAAGTAAATCTAGAGTAAGCATTGCAGATCACGAATATGTTTAGTTTAAGTAATATTTGCAAAAATGTTTTTGTAGGAAAATAAAATTTTTTAATTTTAAGTTAATATTGACTAAATTCGAAAAAGATTGAATTTTTTAATACCTAAAAATAAAGCAGTCTATGATAAATCCTACATTATAAAATTCAGTTAAAACCATTCAGAAATGTAAAACAAATATTTTGTAATCAATTTCCACGAAGTTTTAGACAATTGAAGTGCAAATTCCTAAAAAATGACGGTTTTAGAATATATATATACATAATTTTTTTATACTTCAAGCGGTTAAACGTAGATTTGCTTTAAATACTTAACGTTGATAAGTATGATCGAAAATACAGCTATAGTAAATTCATATAAAATTAATTTGAAATAAAAAAGATATAAAATTTGGATTTCAGATTGGATTTTCTGCAAATATTGGTGCAAAAGATGTGATTCTTTTGATGAAATTAATTTAGTGAAATATGAATTTGTGTTATGTGTAAAGATTTTGCAAATCCGATGAAGGGATTTTATTATATTTGCAAAATAGGAAAATAAGTGAAGTTTTCACTTTAACTGCAATTATATCCTACATCCTTTACATAATCAAAATAAGTTTATATGGTTCTAAAAGCCCAAAGTCTATACTTTTAATATATATTAAAAATTATCCGTGGTTTAGACAGGTATATGAATAAATAACAAATTTTAAAGAAAAAATTGTATTTTTGCTAATAGTTAAATTTGCTTATATTTCAAAAAGTAGAGTTAATTTTGAAATTTGGTGTTCACATTCGTGATATTCATTCTAAAATCTAACAGCATTGATATGTCGGATGTCCGATACATTTTTAGTGTTGTACTGTGTAATCATTCTGTGTTTAAATAATCTCATATTTGTTTGTATTTCTTCCACAAAAAAAAAATGTTTCAAGCCGTGAGAAATTTCGTTTTTTTTTACAATTTTTAATGGAATTTTAAAGTTTCCAGCAACTTTGGCCATATTCGCGATCTGCCGAAAGTCTATTAGAAGTGATATGTCGCAATCCCGATGCATCAAATTTTTGTTATTCTGCTGTACTGTGTTATGTTTTGAACTACTTACATATATACATATTTTTCCTAATTTCTTGATTATTTTTAAGAGATAATTCTATTTTGTAAAATAAATATTACATAAATATTACTAAGGCGTTTGTCGTTGGGTGGTATTGGGTCACAAAGTTTCATAAATTATTAAATAATGAAACAAACACCAAACACCATGTTTACCATATATTTGAATTATTTCAAAATCAATTCAAATGAATTGGAAATGAATTGCAATTAATTTTGCCAAATTTATTTGAATTGAAAATGAATTGCAATTCATTTTGGTAATTCATTTTCGCCAAATTCATTTGAATTGATTCAAATTTCATTCATTTCTTTTCCTGGGTGAAAAGAATTAATAAAAAATTTAGCTAATTCGTAATGAATTGAAATCAAAAAAGAATGACTCATTTTAGTTTTCTAAACGAATAATTAGTTAATACCTAACAAAGAAGTTATTTCAACCTAAACACTACTATTTTGATGAAATTTCAATATATTGTAGAAACAAAAATTCGAAGGTCGGGGAGTCATTTTTAAGTTTTTTTTTCGTATGAAAAAAAGTGTAAGCATAATTTTGAAAGTGTTTTTTAAGATTAAAGAGTCTGAGAATGGACCAGTAAACAGTCGAACATTTATGGCTCCCTTGCCCACCCCAGAAAAATGGTCTAGGTACGCCAATGCTCGTGTCGTATCTTGGGCATTTCACTTGATGACTATTTAAAGTTCAAAAACCTAGTTTTTCTACATAAAATAATCAACAATAAGGAGCCCAAATACTTATTCAATCGGTTAACCCTCACATTATCGCCCAGAAATAATGTTATAATTCAAATTCAACATCGAGATACAGCTTCTAAACAGCAGTTCTTCATTTTTACTATAAATCTCTGGAACCATATTCCATACGATTTTCAAAAAACCAGCAACGTAATAAAATTGAAGAAAATGCTAATGCAATATTATTCCTAATTCTTATTATAATTATTTTTTTTTTTTTTATTTATTTAATTTTCCTTTTTTAATTAAATGGTAATTTACTTGCTAAACACATGATTTTTCACAACACAATACATTGTACTTGTTCCCATTTGTTTTATGTATTATTAATAGAAGTAAATTAAATTTTAAATTTTATGTCTAAGATTATTGTTCAAAATTAAATTCTAACTTGTCTGATTCTAATACTGTAATTTATAAGATGCTTTATCTTGTTGTATTAGAAAATCAATCGTTTTAATAAAGAAAGAAAGAAAGCATTTGCGCCAGCAGAATTTTCAATGAAGTTAAAAATCATGGTCTGCTATATTTAGGTAAGCTAAATTTTACATACTACTAAATATACGGACAATTTCAGTTAAATTAGGTAGAAAATTTGAGCTGAATTCAGCAGAAATTTTATATGGTTTAAATACAAATTTCTGTTAAAATGTCGCGTAAAATTTCGACTTCCGGGATCTGATCCTAGACGGGCCCATATTTATTATTGGGAGTGTATGTGTCTAATAAGGGTTACTTTATAGGTACAGACTGACGAATTTTTGTCCATTTTTCTCTATCTCGCTTAGTTTTCGACATACAAACAATTTTACGGTCTTATAATAAAAAAAATTAAAATATAGCGCCATCTCTATGTGATATTGATAGCAGAGACACAAAAATATAATAATTAGAAAATAATTGTGGTTTAAATTAGCTGAAAAATTTGTAAAGTTAAGAAACACAAATTACTAAAAATTAGAATGCAAAGTTAGTTCAAATAGTGCTGAGAGTAGTTGCAATGCTAAATTAGATTTACAAAAAATATTAGTTCAATCCTAAATTTTAAGGCAAAATAACAGGAAAATTAGTTCAATAGAATCAGAACGCGTTTAACAAACTTTTGTACTAACTTTTTTTATGAGTGTATTCACAGTTTAAGTGCTAACATGATGTCGTTGTAAAATAACATGATTTTTGAAGTTCAACCCATAGACAATTGTCAAATTTACGGCAAATACTAATTTAGTACTAAGGCCCGATTACTGAATGTTCAGTTAAAATTTATCCCACAGGTAAATCTAAATTTTATATGAGAAACAACAACAAATGTGTCAGTTAAAGTCCCAGTTAGTAGCTAACTGAACATTCAGTAATCCAACCTTAATATAGTATGAAATGTGAATTCCGTCAATGAATTCTATTATACTATCTACATTTAGACCTGAGTGAAAACTACCCAGTTTCTGTACCAAACTATATTTTTTACTTGTTTTTTATTTATATATAAGTTTTGACAAGTACACAGAAAAAACTAAAATCGAGTTTCAATTAAAATATTTGTAAATACAATTAAAAATTTAATTGAATTCGAATTAATTAAAAACCTTCCTATGTAAGTTAAAAATTTGATCAAAAATCATCAAAATTTTCTATTAAAAATTTAATCAAAAATTATTAAAATTTTCATTTAAAGTTTTAATTATATCAATTAATTAAAATATATAAATAAATATAATTAAAATATTATGATTTAACACAAAGCATACAAAGCATATTTTTAACATGTTGTCAGTAGTATTTACTTGTGGTAAAATAAATATTTTTTCAACACTATATTCATTTCCCATTTAAAATTTTATTGATATGATTAAACTTTTAATTGAAAATGAATTTGAAATCAAACAAAATTTTAATTGAAATTTTATTGGCAATATTTTTTTCAGTGTAAAAACAAACAAAACCCAGATCTAAGTGTATTATTAGTTGTGGGTTCATTACGAATGGGTATTAGTGCAGATTTAAAATACATGGTTGGTAACCGTTTTAGTTTGAATAGAACGGTAATTGTCAACCACGCCGAAACCAAACCCCACGCTGATACCATTAAGAGCAATTGGGTGCGTTCGGCAGAAACAATTTAATAGTCAACAGTTATCGCTGACATAAATATTTTGGTAGCGTAAAAAATGCTTGCTACTTTTGATCAATAAGTGATACATTTGTTGTTGTTGATTTAAAAAAAATTGTTTTATATGAATCAGAGCCTATTAATGATATGAATGACAATTAAAAACAGAAATATAATTCAAAAACAAAAATTTTTAAAAATAAAAGGAAACTATAGAAAATTGTAAGTAAAAACAAAACAAAGAAAACATCGTTCAGCAGAGTAAGTAATCACAAAGCGCTTCAAGTTACCGGTATGAGTTTAAGGTCTTTCTACCGAATGTTACCATTGTCTTCATATTTATCCATTTTTATTTCGATATTTTATCGGTGTTATTCCGTAATAACTGCATTAGACCGTACTTCAAAAATAAAAGTTCGCCGTACACCGTCCAATCTAAATTATTTTTGCAAAGAGGTTTCAAAAAAAAATTTCTTTTTTGCCGGACGTATGGGTCGCCATTTTACATTTTCGTTATATCTTTGGCATTTACAGTCGGATATTAAAGTATAATACATCGATGTTTTTCTCTCGAGGGAACCAATGGACATCTAAGGCCCATTGATCTCAAGTATCCCGTTCTAGTATATACCCACTAGATTTCAGTTGCAACTACCCTAATGTACCATCTTAATATCAGAAAATTAAAGCTCGAAAAATATCATTAAACTTTTGATAAGGAAGTTTTTCGATAAACCAGCAGAAATTTTTTTTATTTTTTTGGTTTCCGAACGTAGAGGTCGCCTTTTTAAATTTTTGTCAATGGATTTTTCCTTTATAGCAAAACATTGGTCTCCTCGTGGCAAAAACATCAATATGGGTGAGTTCCAAAACGTCATTTGCAATGCAACTGAACAAAGTCATGCATTCCTAAACGCAACCGTGTAAACGTTGACAATGTCATACATCCCAAAATGTATAATAAAAGTTATCGATGCGCATACAAAACGCAAACTGTGCATCACTAATTTTGTTGATGCTTTGTTGACATTTATAAAAAATAAAGTGCAAATATAACAATGGCGGATGAAAAGTAAGGAAATATTTTTGTTTTTAAATTATTTTGAGGTGTTTCTTCCAAAAGTCTCATCAAATATTCCAAAATAATATTTTTACCATTTTCAAAGGAACTGATTGCAAAAAAGTGTTTCTAAACGTAAAAAATATGCAGTGTTTTTATTACAAAGTAAACAACACACTTGTTTGCTTTGTATCGAAACAGTAGTAAAACCGCATCACTGCAATGTGTTTTGACGTTTAGGAACTCACCCTATATCACACTTTAAAATCCGACTTTAAATACCGAAGCTATAATGAAAAATTAAAAAAGGCGACCCCTACATTCGGCAAAAAAAATATTTTTTTGGAATTGCCTTGCAAAAATACTTTATATTTAAATATATATTTTATATTTGGTGGTACGGTATAATATGCATATTACCATTATAATACCGCTAAAATGCCAAAACAGCAAAACCAAGAAAAAAAAACGCCTGTAAAATTCTTTATCGTTTTTCTCGAAATACAGTTTGTGGTATACGGATCGAACTCACAATAGAGATGAGCGATATTTTCATACCGGTGATTTAATCACAGTTATTGATAAATCACTGGTAATGGCAGTGATCAAATATTTCAAATCGCAGTTACTCGGAATGTCGTTCTTTTAATATTTTTGTACTATTCTTTCTTGCAAACTTCATTGTGCATAGTCAGTGTGTTCCCGTACGTTCCCAAAGTTACCGAAATTTACCCAAAGTTACCGAAATTTACCCAAAAGCGTTCCCGTACTCGAGAATTGGGTAAATGAGAGCGCTAATGAGAGTGTATTAGTGCTTCTCTTTTTACCAAAATTTACCCAGACTTTTTCTTCGGGTAAACTTTGGTAAAACAGCTGATGCAAATATAAACAAAAAACAATTGTGAAATTAAATTAAAAATTGTAATTAAATAAAGAAATAAGCAAAAGAAACTTGGTTTTTTGTTAAAATTAATTGAATAAAATCAAAAACAATTTTTAAATGCGAATAAATATGTATATTTGTGCCGATTTGCAAACTGAAATTATACGTATTTTCACATCAGTGATGGGATTTTTGGCACAATCTAAGATTGATTGGTACAATGGCACAACCGATACTATTTTGGCACATTTTGGTTATCTACAAAATTTAATATAAAATGAATTTAAAAAATAACAATTCTTTAATTGTTAGTTTCTAAGCATTTATTGGTATTAAAATACCTTTTCGAATAAAGCAAAACTAAAAAATGGCATCGAAGATATTACCGAATAAAGCACCGTAAGTTGTTTTTCACGTGAAAAAATTTCTCTCAGACTTTAAATTGCAATTTAAGTTAAAAAAATTAACAATATTTTAATTTTATAACAAAGCCGCAATCACAATTAACACAAAATGACACTTTTTCACCAGAAAAATAATAGTCTTGTGCATTAAATTTGCGTGAAAACTAAGTTTGCACAATTTTCACGTGAAACTCATTGTCGTGAAAAATATTTTTTTTATATGGAGTATAAAAGTTTTTTCACGTGAAAACTGAACAACTTACGGTGCTTAATCCATAGAATTTTAAAAATTCAAATGCTATAAATTTATATCAGAGCTTCGAAAGAATTAATTTAAGTTTAATTCATGAAAAAATTAATTCAGTTTTAGAAAATGTTTATATGTATACCATTCCGTGCAACCATTCCTAAAGAATTCATTCATTGGCTGCATTCCCAAATCTTTAATAAGAATCGGATGAATTTAATTTATCATTTACCTTTTAATTGAAAGAAAATTTTAATTCATTCAAATATAATTAAGTCCATAAGAATTCAAGATAGAATTTATTCCATAAGAATGCATTTACAAAATGAAAGTTGAAAATACGGGTACTACGTGAAAATTGACTTTTGGCACAATAAAGGCCCAATTGGCACATTTTAGTCACACACTGGCACAAAACAAAATTCTTCAAGTCCCATCACTGTTTAACATTATTCTTTGAAATAAGTTTTTGGGCTAGAAAAGTGGTTTTTTGCGTTCCTGTACTATTGGGTAATTTTCTCATTTTGTGAGAGGATTTTGTGCTTACTCTCATTTTACCGAACTTTACCCAAAAAGTAAAGAAACACACCTAGTAATACATGTTTTATTTTCAACAACAGTGACTTGCTTTCACACTCTTCTGAATAAAATGTCTCCTTCTATCATGTCTTTTTGTTACCGGTCGCAACTATTCTTCTTTTAAGGCCCAGATTTTAGGAAGTGGATTATCTTTAAACTTAGTTTAACGCAGTTTGTAACTGGAATACTGCTTTTAAAATGTGGTTTATTTTGTTTTATTTCAATAAAGAAATAAATTATACTCGAGAAAAAGTTTTTCCGGCAAATTTTTGTTAATAAACTTTAAAATGGTTGACAAAATTCGTTTTCGGTTTAACTAAACCAAGTTTAACTGACATCTTAAAAACTCGCCATAAATATTATTTCGTTTATTTATCAGAAAATCGCAGTCTTTTCCATAGAAAAACCGTGATCACGATCACATATTAAAAGAACAACGATTTGCAAATCACATTCACTGAGAACAATGTTACTGAAAAATCGCCGGATCGCCCATCTCTATTACAAACCCGTGATCACGGTCACTGTTTAAAAGAACGGTGATTAGAAAATCACGATCACTGGTAGCTTCGTTATTCAAAAATCACCGGATCGCTCATCTCTAACTGACAATATGTAAAAGAATGTTGTTTTTGCTAAAAATTTTTTGAGAAATTATTTTAACAAAATTTACATGGAACATGTTTAACTGATCCATGTTTCAAAAAAACAGGGAATATTCCGGAACTATAAGACTAATTAGTTAAAAGTTAACAATGTTTATACTATTTTAAAACGAAAGTTGATTACAAAAACCAGATATGAAGTACCTGTTTGATATTTAATAAATACATCTTATACACATCCCATGTTATTTTATCGATGTATCAAACTAAAGTCTGAAGCTGTCAATGACATTGAAAAAAGCGCATAAAAAAAACTTGAAAAAGGAAATTTAAACTATTTCAAACATGTTTTATAATCGTAATAAGTCTTGTTCGTTTTGCATTAATACAATTTTGAAAATATGGTTGTTCAATTAAATTTCAAAAGAAAAGTCATTCCCAAACAACACATTTCTGAGCGTTCAGAAATTATGACCCATACAAGACTCTTATATATGACAAATTTTATGAGCCTGTTTAAAAATTTGTTCAATGCTCATTAATGACTCAATAATAAATCATAAATGGCTCAGATTCAAATGCAGACATTTTCAATAATCTACATTAGGCTGGACCTTATTTTTCAACTTTTCTTCATTTTGGAATTCATGAAAATCAGCTGGGTAGTTCAGGAGGAAAAAATAACCAAAGTTTTTTGTATCCTTTTGTTATGAAAATGTGATTTTTTAATCTTTTTAACTTTTTTATTTTGTTATTTGGGATAGAAATTCCTTGAACTTTGCTCCTCTTTTGAATTCATTAAAATCGGTTGGGTAGTCATAATAGTCAAAGTTTTACTTTTGAATTTTTTTATCCTTTTTGTATGAAATTGTGACTTTTTTCTATTTTTGTAACTTTTTTATTTAAAAAAATCAATTCAGTATAAATAAACAATTTTTGTATTAATTATAAATAATTAGTGTTATGATAAATGAATGTTCTTTTAGTTTGACTATAGATCATAAATTAATATCACTTTCTGTTTAAATTATTTTCAAATTAAAGAAAGATGATACAATTTTCACAAGTAAATTACAAAGAATAAAAAATTTTGAAAGAATTCGATAAGGCCAGCAAGACAGAATACGTATTTTAGGCTTTCGCTACAAAGCCATCATCAGTGTCATTCGCTTTGAATGGGTTAATAATCGATAATTGTCTACTTATGTTACAGTTGAAAGCAAATTGAACCTTAATTCTTAAGGTATCTCAGCTGATTCTATTCAACTATGTGTATAATAACCACAGATTTTTGAATTACAACGAACTGTTAAATTTAAATGTATGTTATTTAAATTATATTTTTCACCGTGTCAATGTGTGTTTTTAAGATGAATGAGGGGAATGTTTATTTGATTCCTTATTTTGGTAAATTAATTAGTGTTATTTTATAGAATTCACAATTTATTTTACAACAAACAAAAAAAAAACTTTCCTAGAACCAATGGTTGACAATTAATGCATTTTCAAGTGCTACCAAGCACTAATCACTAAAAATAGAATTAAAAGCAGAGTAGGAAAATAAACTCTAACGAACCGTACTTTTAGGGTTGCGTACCGCACATCGCAAACACAGTACACAACCATATTGGTTGCGTAGAAAACACATACGCTATTCTCTCTAATTAGTGTTTGTGTTTATACACACAACCTGAATTCGGTACGCTACGGGTGTAAATATGTGTTGAAAGTACAGTACATAATCGTAGCGATTGCGTGCATCAGACAATCGTAGTGTACCGCATTCGGTTTGTGTACAAACTCACAACCGCTTAAACGATAGATCCGGTTTGTGTTCCTTAGCCGAACCCTACCCTACATGTTGTGTACAGTTTATTTTCCTACTCTGATTAAAAGATTGAATGTTAAAAACACAACATATAAATATTTGCTTTACTAACTAAAGGAACTTTAGTTTGTAGCAACAACTATAACATAAAGAAAACGAGTAAAAAGGTTAAAGTCGGGCATGCCGACTATACAATACCCTACACCAGTCTGGTGTATTGTTTGGATCCGAAATTCGAATGAGTTAAAATGGGGCTTATGTCAAAATTTTCTATAATGTGAGTCAGCGCACCAAATTTCATTAAAATATCTTAATATTTGCGACCTGCAGTTTGTAACCAAGCCAATTTTGGGGGGACCCTTATATGGGCACTAGTTCTAAACATGGACCGATGTTCACCAAAATCAATAGGCTTCGTCCTTGGGCCAACATAGGTCTATGTATGTACCAAATTTCATCAAAATATCTTAATATTTGCGACCTGCAGCGTATAAACAATATAATTTTGGGGGGACCCTTATATGGGCACTAGTTCTAAACATGGACCGATGTTCACCAAAATCAATAGGCTTCGTCCTTGGGACAACATAAGTCTATGTACCAAATTTCATCAAAATATCTTAATATTTGCGACCTGCAGCGTATAAACAGTATAATTTTGGTAGGACGCTTATATGGGCACTAGGTCTAAACATAGACCGATGTTCACCAAAATCAATAGGCTGCGTTATTGGGCCAATATAGGTCTGTGTAGCAAATTTCATCAAAATATCTTAATATTTGCGACCTGCAGCGTATAAACATTATAATTTTGGTAGGACCCTTATATGGGCACTAGGTCTAAACATGGACCGATGTTCACCAAAATCAATAGGCTGCGTTATTGGGCTAATATAGGTCTGTGTACCAAATTTCGTCAAAATATCTTAATATTTACGACCTGCAGCGTATAAAGAGTATAATTTTGGTAGGACCCTTATATGGGCACTAGGTCTAAACATGGACCGATGTTCACCAAAATCAATAGGCTGCGTTATTGGGCTAATATAGGTCTGTGTACCAAATTTCATCAAAATATCTTAATAGTTGCGACCTGTAGAGTGCGCACAAGATTGCATGGACAGACAGACAGACGGACGGACGGACAGACGGACATCGTTAAATCGAAATAAAAAAAAATTCTGAACCGATCGGTATACTATAAGGTGGGTCTACGACCAATATTTTTTGGTGTTACAAACATCAGCACAAACTTATAATACCATGACCACATAGTGGTGTAGGGTATAAATAGTAGCTTTTTAAAAAACATGTGATTTTCATTTTAATAAATATAACTTTGTAAAAATGTTTGAGTTTAGTTCTCATAAAATTCTTTACTTTGAGAACTTAGAGACAACTCCATAAAGACAATCTGATGAGAGTGCTTTGTAGCACTTGAAAATGCATTAATTGTCAACCATTCGTTCTAGGAAAGATTCTTCATACACAGAAAGAATTTACAAAATTCTAATTAAATTTTTAAACGCATTTCTCATACCAAATTTGTAAATACAAAAAAAAAAAACTTTTTAAAAAGGCACCAATAAAGAAACTTGAAAATCCAAAAAAAAAAATTATTTTTTTTTTTGTAACTTTGAATTTTTATTTTTAAACAATTTTTATATGAAAGGTAACAATTTACAAACGAGTTACAAATATTTCAAACAAGAAAATTGTTGGAAATAAAATTTCAATTTAAAAGAAAAGGTGATTGCTTTTACAAATTCCCATTGTTTTTTCTGTGTAAGTTTCTTCTTCGTTTGTTGTAAAATAAATTGTGAATTCTATTTGGAATTTGTCATATTTGACCTTAAACCGAACATAAATAACACTCATTGTAACAATATTCAGATCAACTAAAATCCACGGTAAAAATATAAATAACTCTTTTGACAGCGATTTTTTTAAATGTATTTTTGTTTATAAAGGGTGGTTAAATTTTAAGGGCCGATGTTGAATGTGAACCACACCTAAACGTCAAATTTTTTGAATTTATTAAATAATTGAGCTCGAGGTCATTTAGTTTTCAATATAAAATATCTTTTATTATTTCATATATGTATATGCCACCGATATTTCGTCATTCATTGAATGACATCCTCAGGGTTTCTAAAATTTAACAATAAATTACATGAATTAATAAATTATGCATATATTCTAACTTAACACTTTTTATCTATTAACATTTAACATAAACATTACATCAAACAAATATAACCAACTAAAGCTTTGTAGGGTACAAACAAATGAAAAATTCTTACATGGAAACAACAACAAACAATTTTTAATTGTTTTTAATTTTTAATTGTTTTTAATTGTTTGTTGTTTTTTCCATGTAAGAATTTTTCATTTGTTTGTACCCTACAAAGCTTTAGTTGGTTATATTTGTTTGATGTAATGTTTATATTAAATGTTAATAGATAAAAAGTGTTAAGTTAGAATATATGCATAATTTATTAATTCATGTAATTTATTGTTAAATTTTAGAAACCCTGAGGATGTCATTCAATGAATGACGAAATATCGGTGGCATATACATATATGAAATAATAAAAGATATTTTATATTGAAAACTAAATGACCTCGAGCTCAATTATTTAATAAATTCATCAATTTCAAAGGTCGAATATTACTTCAAAATTTATATCAAATTTTTTTCTGAATTTCATTTGACATTTCTCAATTTCAGACTAACTCAATTTGAACCATGGAAAGATACACAATCGAGCAAAGCGTTAAAGTTATTCAGGCTTATTATGAAAATGGGCGTTCAAATCAAAATGCATTTCGTGCACTTCGTGATTTCTTTGGTCAGCATAATCGACCAAATGTGTCCACAATCGGGAGAATTGTGCACAAATTTCAGCAAATCGGGTCTGTAGGAAATGTGAAAACACCTGTTTTTTGTGTTTGGTGCGGTTTATGGGCTGGCGGCGTCATCGGGCCGTACTTCTTCGAAAATGAGGTTGGCCAAGCAGTTACCGTGAATGGTGTTCGCTATAACGGACTTCTTGTGGCCAGAAATTGAGAATGTGGACCTGAACGATATGTGGTTTCAACAGGATGGTGCCACTTGCCCATGCGCGGTTCCAGCCATTAATATAAGGGAAAAATCATACGCCACCGTAGACAAATGCATTGAGTTGGACACTGAGGCGTATGATTTTTCCCCTTATATTAATTGCTGGAACCGCGAATACGAGCGCTAACTTCGAGAAACGACTAGCATCATTGAATTCAGCGTACTTAAATTAGATTTACCAGTAGGGTGCCCAGCATGTTAAAAAAGTGTCAAATTCGAGCACAGTGTTATTATTTGTTTGATTGAAAAATTTCTTGCAAATATTCCATACGTTGTTCTATAGCATTTGTGTCGTATAGTAGTCTTCGCTTCTTGATCTAATTCCAGATGTTCCTTTTTGCATTGGTGCCGAATACTAGAGATGAACGGGTCTAATTTGGCAGTATTACATTAAATAGGTCTTCATTTGTGCACTTTCGGTACATTTTTCTGGTGTTATGCTCTCTATGGTATCTGTAATCCTTACTCCTTTTTTCCTGAGCAACATCTGATAGATCTCCGAGTGGTATCAAATGATAATTAATGACATCTTCTCCATGATAAGGGATTTTATGAACAGTTGAAGACATATTTCTCCATTTGTATGTAGTGGTATAAATTTTTGCAGTTTCCTTTGCATATTCACCAAATTTTCTAGCATCAATTTGTTCATTGCATGCAATTACTTGAATGATTATTTTGAATCTTAAAATCAGGTTCAAATCCACTCCTGTTATTTGTAACGCTCTTCCTGGATCTGAAAAAAACCTTCTTGCTGTATTGCCATTATTGGAATTGCCTGACCCTTATTTTGGCTGATCTCTGATCAATCCAAATTTGCCAAATTCATCTTGAATTTTTTTTTGAATTCCTCAAATCCATGTTGTTATTATTTTTTCTTACTGATCCAGTAGAACCGAAATCCAAATCATAACCGATTTTCAGAATGTGTTCCAAAAATCTTATCCTTGCATGTGGTGGTGATAATCCAAATCCATATGCCTCAATAATATCTAATGATTTTGCCGGTACTTGGCTTAATTGGCTTGATGTTGTTTTGCATATGAAGCAGCTAGATGCAAACTTTGTGTCAGTCAAAGCCTGACTGACTTTTCCGTCTATCATTGTTAGCATTAACCGGTATCTGACTTGCTGGCCGTCAGTCTTTTATTATAATGGCTGCAGTGTTGCAATTTGGGTTTTGATAGCACTAGCAGAAAAGAGTTAAGTCTGAGTTTCCATAATTCTTCAACTCATTTCCTTTAAATTATTGTACCAATCGTTTGGCTGTATGATCAAGTAGAGATTGTAGTTGTACCTGTGCCGATATCGATGTTATCTGAATTGAGTCCGTCGAAGGACAACATTCCTTTTTGGCGGTAATTATCTCATGATATTATGGATACAAATGTGAGCTTTTTTCCCTCGCACGTAACCTCAGCTGAATATATTGCTTTTTTGTTAATTTCAAATTCAAAAATAATGCTAATGCCTCCTCAGGTGTGAACTTTTTCTCCTCGCTCGGCGTTGGTATACTTTTTCAATAATATCGACTTTTCTGTATTATTTCTCACATCGGAATTTAATATTTTCTTCTCCAATTTCTTCCTGGATAGATCTAAGCTTGCGCCTCTTCAGTTAAGTGATTTTAGTAGTCTTCCACACGTGTTTATATCTGCCGTTTTGGAATCGATATTGATACTAAGTTCACCTTCTAACCACATTCCATAAAGGTTATAAAATTTTTGTTTGCTGTAGTTTGCTCATTAAGATCTGCCTTGTCTTTCCTTGTAAGAAGACTGCTATTAAAAAGTGCAATACACATTTTTCTTAATTACTTTTTCCACCTATAATTAAAATCATTTTTCTTGATCAAAATATCTTTGAAAAATATGTCAAATTTCGAAATGCACCGGTTTGTCAAATTCGAGTAGTTTATTAGTTTACAATGTAGAATCAAAGACAAGTGTACAAAAATTATTGAATCTATTCAAAATAATAAATTGTGAACTTCTAAAAAAATTGCAAAAGAAGTACGCGTGACCAGTGTGACCAAAAAGTTCAACAAGAACGGGCAAAAAAAAAGGACCCAGAACTATTCCAAACATTTCTGACCGCGAAGTGGCATGAAACGTGGTATGTTCGGAAACTTTTGTGCGCAGAGTTAAAGCTAACGTTGGAGTTTAAAATTTAAATTTCAGAAAGTTCCGAACAGAAATGCTAGGAACAATGTGAATTTTGTGAAGTTGTTTGTGAATTGTGAATTTTGTGAAACAGCATATTAATAAATATTTAGCGTTATTAGTTGCCGTTTTTCTATTTTTTTTTTGTAGCTTTTGCGCTGTTGGGAATATATTTTTTTTTGTGTATTTACGGTTTCTATATTTTCAATGCATATTCATTCTTATAAGAATGAAACAAAAAACACAACACATCTTGTGTTCTTCTCCAACTTATTAATTCAGCTACGCAAAGATACGGTTACGTTTACGCTCGATAACTCAGGCTTCAGGCTTATTGAAGATCATTAAGATCAAATTGAAAAACCAAGCCAGCAAAATTTGGAGACTTTTCTGAGGGTTCTTATTCTCTCAGTCGAAAATAATTCAAATAAAACATACATACGTATATTTTAGAAATTTAAAAGTTTAAAATATATTGTCAAAAATTTATGATTTTTTAGACGAAAATATGAACCTTTTAAAGACACATTTATCCGCGAGAGAAAACTGCTAAAGATATAGCAAAAAAAAAACCCTAAATAGCTCAAGCCATTCACACGCTGTGGTGCTGTGGCGCTGTGGTGTAATGGTTAGCGCGTTGGAGTGTTACACGTAAGGTTGCGGGTTCGAGCCCCAACCAAGGCAACATCAATTTATGAAAAATATTAATATGCATGAGTTTTTTCTATCCCTCATACATATCGCAGCGTCCTCCTTCGGTGTTCCCATAGCACTTAACCCCACCGAAGTAAAATAATATAACAGGGCTATGAACTAAAAAAAACTTCAACAAAGTTCGCCAACTCTTCATCAGATGGCGCGCAACAACTGTTCTAAGATTCAACATCTCGCGCAATTACAGTTTTGCCATATTTGAAGCCCTTCATCTTTCACCACCTTTCACTTCTCCTCTATCCTCTTTCCAAAGAAAGCAACACGTTAATTAATAGGAAGAATTTCCTGAGTGTTGCTTCTCTTTTTATATAAAAAAAAAAAAATAGCGCTATTTAGAGGTGCTTTTTTTTGCTCTTTCTCTAGCAATTTTCTGTGTCCTGTAAATGTGCCTTAAAATGAATCATGAAAAGTACAAAAAACTAAATCGTTTCTGAACCTATAAATCCAAAAGATGGTTCAAAAATTACTCAGAAATCTACAGATTTTTTTTTTAATTTTGTTTGACTAAATTTTGAACAAAAAATAAGGCTTTCTTGGATGAGAAACTTTCATACAAAATTTGAACTTTTAATAATATATTTTGAGCACTTTTTTGATTAATTTTTAAGCTCGTTTGTTGGCTGGGAATTAAAAAGTTTTAGTTGAATACTCAAATTAATAGAAATATAACTGAAATTTTAGCTTTTATTTTAAAATTTTTTTATTTTATTAAGAAAAAAAAAATGAGTTTGCAAATTTTAAAAACCAACAAATCCTATCAATTGGTTAACCTTGCTGTAACCGAATCGGATCTTTTGAATTTGTATAATGAAAACTACAAGAGATTTAAAACAAAATTGGCCGTTTATCATTTAGGCATAGTAGTATTACAAAAATTATCTCTTTTGCAAAAAACTATCGACAGTAATTTGAAAACAATCAAGTTTCAAAAGGCACTGCCAAACAATACTTTCAGTTGGACTATGGATGAGTTTAAAGAACGTCATAATGAAAAAAATTGGAAAAATATATTGCAAATAAGTAATAGCTGTTCGGCCGATATTCTGGATATAAAAAAAATTTTAAGTGAATTAAACAATATTAAAATATGTATAAAATCTCTGCTAGATAATTATCTTTTAAAGCCAGATAAAGAGAACAAATTAAAAGTTGACAAAATGTTGAATGGAGCCGCTTTGTTGGATGATATTCATATTTTTTTTGGAAAAGAAGCCGCAGAGAGGGCGATGCAATGTGGAAAGCATAAATTCGTCTTGGATGAATTGGGTCTTAAGTTCAACTTAGCTGATGTCCGAATAAGAGGACATGAAAAACAGCTTTTAGATAAATTGGAAGGTAAGTGAAAAGGTTTTCTGTGTTAATATTACTTTATTGGTACCAGCGACGATTTCGACTATTTGTATTTAATTATATTTGATAGTCCGAGAACCTTGCATAACTCGTTATATATTAAACAATATTGGAGCAGAAGATGAAGATCATATATTGACTTTACGCGAGGTAGAAACCAAATTAAGGCAAGAAATTGAGAATTTAAATCGAAAAATATCAAGAGAGATCATAAACCATACTAGCACCTTGGATATGTACAATATAACTTGTAGTGTAAGTAACATAGTGTCAGTTGCAATTAAATTTACACGGTCACTTGCATATTCGTTATTTCAAATTTATTTCTATCGGGATAAACATTAATTGCATGAAAGGAATTAAATGTGCTAAAACCCCAAAACTTATTTAATACTATATTTATACCTGAGCAAAAACTACCTGGATTTTGGTTCTTGTAGTTTTTAACTTGTCAAAACGCATACAAAAAAACAATCAAAAACCAGTTTTATACAAAAACTAAGTAGGTTTTGCTCAAGTATAAATGTAGTTTAATACATTTTGTGTTTTGTTTTTGAAAAAGCACTACCAAGTCACTTTATTCGGAGAATTTGACAATGCTTAAAGAATGCTGTTCCAGGACCCGCTTAGGTAAATTTTTAATAGTTAATAAACTTATTGTAAAACCCACATCTAAAGTCGACGATACAAAAGTGTCCAAGATTTTTGTATTCTATACATGGATGATAACCGAAAAGATGCGGTTATCGGTAAGGGTAAAGATATTTTAGGTTATTTCGGTAACGGTATGTTAAGGGTAACGCTATTTCATTTATTTCGGCACCGGTATTTTAGGGATAAGGGTACTTCAGTTATTTCGGTAACGGTATTTTAAGGTTAACGATAGTCACTTATTTCAGTGCATACCGAAGATTATCAACTTAATTTATGTAAAATACTCAATAACTACGTGAAATTACTAAAAGCAGAGAATTAAATATAACGGTAAAGGTATTTTACGGATAACGGCATTTCATTTATTTCGGTAACGGTATTTTAAGGGTATCGACATTTCATTTATTTCGGTATCGGTATTTTAAGGATGTATTTTAAAATGGAAAACAACTTGTAATAAAATTGGATCTAAAAAATTAACTTTTTTTAGAGGGAAAATAGGTGCTACGAAAAAACCCTCAATGAAATAAAGACTGAAAATAAGTTTCATAATGAAATAACCCCCTTTGTTGGAATTTGAAATTGGGTTTTGATCGTGTTTCGCAAAGCCATTTCATCTGAAATAGAAATTTCTCTGTTGAAATCCATAATGTTCGCTTTTTATTCATTAATATGATGATAAAAATTGCGCGATTTATTTTAACCAAATCAAATTTTTGCCTAAGGCACATTTTTCAACTAGTTTCTTACTTAACTAAATAATTAATGGCGCCCAAAAATTTAACTTCTTTTAACAAAATTAAATAACCACCAAAAATGGAATAACCCCCCAAAAAAATTTATAGGCAATAATGTCCAAACTATTTTAATTTTATTTCATTAGGGATTTTTTCATAATGAAATAATCTAAATATTTAAAGATTAATTAAACCCAAAAAAATTAAATAACCCTCAAAAATTTTTACGATATTTCTTGGATGTTATTTAATTTTTCCCTTTGGGAGTTATTTCATGGGGGTTATCCGTAGAGCTGATAAATATATACATTAGAGCGTACCACCTTACAGGCAAACAAAAAAGTGCGCCATACACCCTCCAATATGAAGTATTTTTGCAAGGAGGTTTCAAAAAAAAAATTTATTTTTTTTTTTTGCCGAACGTAGGGGTCGCCATTTTACATTTTTCGTTATATCTTTGGTATTTACAGTCGGATCTTAAAGTATGATACATCGATGTTTGTCTCTCGAGGAGACCAGTGTTTTGCTCTAAGGACATTTGGACCTCAAGCATACCGTTCTAGTAGTTACCCACCAGATCTCAGTTGATACCACCCTAATGTACGACCCTAATGTCAGAAAATTAAAGCTCGCAAAAAATCATTAAACTTTTGCTAAGGAAGTTTTTCGCTAAACCCAGTAGATATTTATTTTATATATTGGTTGCCGAACGTAGGGGTCGCCTTTTTAAATTTTTTTTTATTGGATTTTTACTATATAGCAAAACACTGGTATCCTCGAGTCAAAAAAATCGATATATCACACTTTAAAATCCGATTTTAAATGCCAAAGCTATAACAAAAAATTAAAAAAGGCGACTCCACGGTGGGGAAAAAAAAAATTTTTTTTTTTTGAAATCGCCTTACAAAAATACATCATATTGGAGGGTGTACGGTGAACTTTTTTTTTGAGGTACGGTCTAATGTACATACATCTGCAATGATTTTTTAAAAAGAAATTTTTCCAATTTTAAAAATTTTCAAAAAAGGACTTTTAAAAGACCACTAAAGTTAAGGTGGCACGCGAAAAACTTTTACAAAAAAAATTTGTCCATTTCTGGCACGCGGCGAAAAAAGTTTTGCCACCCTTGCCCTAGACTGTCAAATAAAAAACCTAAACTCTGCCTAATGTTACAACCAGGTACTGATCTTGAACGTCGCACAACGTTCAATATTATTATTGATCCGCATTTATCTGCCGCCTCATACATCAAAATAATTGATATTATTATTCGCGTAGAAGTGACCTAAATTGGTAATTAATTTAACTTGTAAAATTAAGTTTTTATAGTAATTTTTGGTATCGGTTATCTAAATGTATGGCCCACATTTGCAATATTATGGTACAACTTTCCAAGTGGTGCAAGCATATTGACCGTGTATGCATTAAATTGAAGCCTGAGCAATATTATGTAGTGAATTAAAACGCTTTTGATTTTTATTGGACACTGTGCAATTTAAATATTGCGCTGTTTATGTTTGTGTGCATTTTGAGGTTATGTTGAAATCATATATTCCATAAAATATTGTGGCGATCTTTTGTTACATACTATAAGTTGCAATTTATTGTATGGTGTGTGGCAAAACGAGAAAAATACTGTGCCATTATATTGGACATAATATTGCAAATGTATGGGGGGCTTAAGACATAGAGTCTGTTTGTGGGTCCGCCAGATTCGATTTAATTTGCATATGAGTGTCAAAGTTTTTCTAACCTTTTATGCTTGAAAACTTCTTAATATTTTGGGTAATACATTCAAAATACCTTTAATTTAATAACCAATTTGTGTATATTTCTTTATCCAAATATATAAGAAAACCAAAAAACGTTTCATTTTTGAAATCACATTTAAAGCCTTCATGTGAATTTGTACCGCTAAATAGCTACATATCGAGACCCTAGATTCAATAGTCTATATCTACACACACAGAAAATAAATTGATTGGAATTCTATTGGAACCAACGAAATTTTTTCGTTATTCAATAATTTTAATTGCTATTACTTAAAATTCATTGTCAGAAAAGTAAAATTAATTGTGAACAGGAAATGTATAAGATTAACCAAAACACTGTTACACTATGCAAAATATTGGCTTTTCTAATCAATACTGAAAAAATACTAACTTCAACATATTAACAACCAGTAGTTGAGTTTAATAGTTAAAAATAAGTACATTTTTAGTTATTTTGAAGGTAAATAACTTGGTCATCTTTTTCACTACAAATTTCTTTGTTTTAACTTTTATTTTTTGTAGATTCAACAAACTTTCGAGTAAACCCAATAATTATTTTTAATTAAGTAATTTCTATTCAAGTTTTTGTGATTTTTGCGTGCATAAATTTAAGTGACAAAAATATTTACTTTATTTTCTCTCAATTTCAGAATCTCATTGAACGTTTGAGCAGTTTTGAGAAAAAGTTTACATATAACTATGATGAATATGATCGAATTCATCATAGTTTGACATTTAAAATAAATGAAATACATAATAATCGCGAACATTTAAATGATATTAAAGAATTTTATCGAAAACGAATTAAAGAAGTCCAGGAGAATAATTCCGTTTAATCAGTTCTAACACCAGTTAAATAGTAAAGGTAAAAGCAAAACACAGATCCAAAAACGTCATTTTAAAATATTCAGTTAAATATATTCAAACTTTATTTATATGGGTTTTATTTCAGATTAAAATTTTATTCCTGCTAAATATATCATCCCTTTTTTGCAACGTTTCCCTAATGGGGGGTTCCGTAGTTACATCCGAGGGGGTCCGAAGAGGTAATTTATATAAAGCAGAAGTTTTTAATTTAAATTTATAACTATCATAAATTTAAATTAATTATAATAAAAAATAATCTTCCAATTTTTTTAAAAGAAAAACGTGAATGAATTCAATAAAATAATGAAAACAACGTAAATTTCAAAACATTTGTAGGAAATAAGAACTTTGTGTACTTGAAAAATAATCTTTGGTTTGAATCCAGGTAAATTTTTTGACAAAATTTATCAAAAAATATCATAAAGTGAGAACTTTGGCGACTCCGGCGATGTTTTTCGTAAAATTGATTCAATACTAGTTTTTTTGTTGCTACAGACAGAAAATAAATTGGTTGGAATTCTATCGGAATCAACGAAATTTTTTCGTTATTAAATAATTTTAATTGCAGTTACTTATAATTCACCATCGGAAAAGTTAAATTTTATTATGAACTAAAAATATATACGATTAAAGAAAACACAGTACATTATCAAAAATATTGGCTTTTCTAATCAATATTAAAAAAATACTAACTTCTACATTACCTTTAATACCAACAACTACCAATTTATCGAAGTTTTAGTCATTTGAATAAAATATCGGCAGCAAAAATCTAGTATTAGTTCTGTTTCAATAAAAATCTATCACTCTATCCAAAGTAATAGTTTTTCCAATCAATTTAATTTTTTTTTTGCCAATTTCAGTGCCATCAACCGTTAATTATACCCTACACCACTATGTGGTCAGGGTATTATAAGTTTGTGCTGATGTTTGTAACACCAAAAAATATTGGTCCTAGACCCACCTTATAGTATACCGATCGGTTCAGAATTTTTTTTTATTTCGATTTAACGATGTCCGTCCGTCCGTCTGTCTGTCTGTCCATGCATTCTTGTGCGCACTCTACAGGTCGCAAATATTAAGATATATTGATGAAACTTGGTACACCGACTTATATCGGCCCAAGGACTATTCATTTTGGTTAAAATCGATCCATGTTTAGACCTAGTGCCCATATAAGGGTCCTACCAAAATTATATTGTTTATACGCTGCAGGTCGTAAATATTAAGATATTTTGATGAAATTTGGTACACTGACCTATGTTAGCCCAATAACGCAGCCTATTGATTTTGGTGAACATCGGTCCATGTTTAGACCTAGTGCCCATATAAGGGTCCTACCAAAATTATATTGTTTATACTCTGCAGGTCGTAAATATTAAGATATTTTGATGAAATTTGGTACACAGACCTATGTTAGCCCAATAACGCAGCCTATTGATTTTGGTGAACATCGGTCCATGTTTAGACCTAGTGCCCATATAAGGGTCCTACCAAAATTATACTGTTTATATGCTGCAGGTCGCAAATATTAAGATATTTCGATGAAATTTCGTACACAGATCTATATTGGCCCAATAACGCAGCCTATTGATTTTGGTGAAGATCGGTCCATGTGTAGACCTAGTGCCCATATAAGGGTCCTACCAAAATTATACTTTTTATACGCTGCAGGTCGCAAATATTAAGATATTTTGATGAAATTTGGTACACAGACCTATGTTGGCCCAAGGACGAAGCCTATTGATTTTGGTGAACATCGGTCCATGTTTAGACCAAGTGCCCATATAAGGGTTCCCCCAAAATTGGCTTGGTTACAAACTGCAGGTCGCAAATATTAAGATATTTTAATGAAATTTGGTGCGCTGACTCACATTATAGAAAATTTTGACACAAGCCCCATTTTAACCCATTCGAATTTCGGATCCAAAAATTAGTTGGCTTTTAACCAGACTGGTGTAGGGTATTGTATAGTCGGCATGCCCGACTTTAACCTTTTTAGTCGTTTCGTTTATATTAGCTGTGTTTTCGACTTAACTATATCCGTTAACTCATAAAAACCCCAAAGTTCATAAAAACGCGTTTAAGATGAAAACTAACATCTTACTTTTCGTATGCACGTTAACTTTCAACACGGATAATTATCAACGTTGAAAACTCAACATTTATACATTTTCACATCTGACGTAACTTATTCGCGTTACTTCCTAAAAACTTTTGCCGACATACGTTCGATTATAACGGAAAAATTATAAACATAACCTGTTTAAAATTTTTTTGTACTACAATCGGTTTAACGTAGATTTGCTTTAAATACTTAACGTTGATAGGCATGAGACAAAATACAGCTATTGTTAATTATAAAAATATATTCAGACGGGGAACAGAAATTTTATTTGGCATAATAAAATTTTGGAATAAATTCAAAATTAGAGAAGAACCGAATGTAAGTGTCTGTGGTACAGTGGGTAGAGACACAGCGTGATAGTCTTGGCATTCTGAGTTCAAACCTCAGCCAAGGCATTAAGTTTTTTTTAAATAATTTTTTTATTGATCCAAATATATATTAATTATATTAACGTTTTTTTACCTTTACAAATACTCAGTTCTATACTGTAATATGAGACTCTTAGTCTTGTGTGTAGAACAGCAAATAAATAAATAAATAAAAAAATAAATAAAATTAAAAGTACAACCGATATTCTGTTGTTGATATAATTTTATTCATTAACAAAATATTTAAATTTTCAACTTGAAAAAATTCAAATTTGAAATTTGACTAAAAAAATTAAATCGAGTTTAGCCTAGAGGAAAAGCAATAGCCTGACAAGTAGAATATCGCCGGTTCTATCCCAGTTCGAGAACTACATTTTTTTAATTTTTAAATAAATTTTGTGGAATGTGCTATTCTATTTATAGAATTTATAATCCACAAACAGTAAAGTTAAACTACAAAAATTCGGTTGGCAAGAAATTCGGTTGGAACTACGAATCTGTTTTCTGTGTGTACTATACCTCTCTTCCTCTGTTAACATTTACTCTTTTTATTTGTTCGTGAAGTCGGGCAAAGCAAATGAAAACATTGAGTGAAAAAGATGACTCTCTCAATTCGCTTTTTTCATATTTTTTAATAATATTTCAACGCTTTTTTTAAATATTTACATGGTTATTCACAAAAAAACTTTTTGTCTTATTAGAGGCTTATTGAACGACTTTTGTTGTTGTTTTGCATGTTAATTTGTTTTATTAAACTGTAATAAAATTCAAAACATTTTTGTGAATACAAGCCTTAGTATTTTAACTAACAAGCAGGGACGTAACAGTTATAACTTTTATTCAAAAAACTGATTGTTTTACAATTATTTCTTGTTTGAATATTTTTAATTTTCAGTTTATTTGCTCTGTTTGATTTTTATTTTTAATTCAAACAAAAACAATCCAAAAACGATTTTTATTTTTTCAAAAATAATAAAAGTTATTTTGTAATTTTTTTTCTTTATCAAAAAATAACAATTAAGAATATAAATCAAAAGCCATATTACCAATGAATTCAACAATTATAATATCCTGATAATGTCAACTAGTGTTAGTAAAATATTGAACAGTGATTCAAAGTGAGTAAATATGTATATTCCAGCAACTTCCGGCATTCAATTTAGGTTAATTTTTATTTTATTATCAAATAAAAAAGTTGGTGCTTAATTTTTTCAAAAAAATCATTCTGTAACTTTTATAAAAGTTTTAAAATAAAAATCAAAAAACAACAGAAATTTATAGAGTAAAATATAAAAATTGAAAAATTAAAATCTTTGCTAAACTTTGTGATTTTTTGTGCAATATGATTTATAAAATAAAGTGCATTATTGAAATGTTATAATTAAATAAATTTGGGTGGTAACTTTTTAAAAAATATAACAGTTATTTTGGGTCTCTGTTAACAAGTTATTAAAATAAAAAAAAAAAATATTAAATATTAAATAAAAGCAAAATAATAGTTTGTGTTGATAGCAACAATTTTTAGTTAACATGTTGCAATGAAATTTTTTCCATATAAAAAAATGTTTTCATTTGCTTTGCCAAGTTCGATACACAAAAACAAAAAACGGTTAGCACGATAGTTTCTCTAGTAAATTAATACTTTTTGACTTAATCTACCCAGCCAATATTTTTCTGAGCGCTCAGAAATTATGACTCATAAAAGACGAGCATTTTCAGAGTGCTCAAATTTTAGAGTCAGAAATGAAAAATAATTAAAAAAATTTTGAAAATTTTTTCAATACTCAGAAATGACTCAAAAATTAATCATAAATGCCTCATGAATGGCTCAGAAAATTCAAAATTTTCCAGTAATGCTCATAATTCGGAGTCTTTTATCAGTCATAAAAGTGTGCTCAGAAAGAGGCTTCATCGATGGAGAAAAACACCCTCATATATCTATTATTTCAGAAGGTCTAAGGGCTCTTTTATGCGTCTTTTCGGACTCCAATTGTACACTGGGTGTATTCAATTGTCTTACCGAAAATGTATACAAATTAAAAATGGGTTAGAAAATTATCAAGTTATTACTGATTCCCCAGGCAAAACAATTTTCAAAATGCTAGGTGGGATATGTGGTATTGCAATCATCTTTGTCTACAAACTTGCAAATTGTTGCAAATTTTCTGTTTGCATAAAATTTTTGTAAAAATTTTATTTTGAGAGTAAATTGTACCTTACTCTCTGTTAGTTTATACTGAATACCAGTGATGGTATTTGAGAATTTTCGTTTGGTGCCTAAATGATGCCAAAAAGTGCCAAAAAAGCTTTAAAATTGCCAAAAAAAAAAAAAAAAAATTCAGCACATTTAATGTTTCAAAAAATATGTTCAGCTTTTATTTCAAATATTTATACATTTACAACCTTCCCAGCAAAATATTGGTAATGACACCTCATTACTAACTGCATTACCAAAAATGATATATCATTACCTTTTGCATTATTTTACAATATAACATAATGACTTCCTAATAACGGGCTATTGTATTCATTGTTTCTAAATATAAAATAATGACATACTCGTAATAGTTTAAATAAGTACTGTTTACACAGTTACATTTTATACATTTTTTTATTATATGTAAATATGTTTTATATTTAAATTTTTATGATGAATGTATTTCTTTAAACTAATAGTATTTGTGTAACTCCTTATTTTTAAGAATCAAGTAAGCAATCGGATAACCACTTATAATTCAACTTTTTGTAAGCAGGTGTGTAACCACTTATTATTCAAAATCTCATAACTACTTATTTCTCTTTTTTTCGTAAGCGAGCGGATAAGCGTGACTACTTATAAAAACGTCCATGCCAAACAAAAATAATGAGTTTAGACGCCAAAAAATAAGTTGTGCGGAGCTATAAATTTCTATTATATAACCACTTATTTGGTAATGAAAAATTTTGCTGGGTTATTCTAAACTTTATAACAATAACAAAATTGTGACAAAACTGGGATGAATGAAAATTATTATAATTTTGGTATTCTAAGAAAAATTGTCACAGCAAAACCTTGACAAAATTGTCATGTGCACTCAGAGAAGTTCTGCAGTTACTACATGACAGTTATTTGTATAGTAATGCGGTTGTAGTTATTTTAACTACAATTGCAGTTAATTTACTTCGAGCTAAATTTTTTAATGTTTTTGACAGTTATTTTTTTAAACAAACTTCAAAAACTATTACATTGTAGTAACATTTATTTTATGCAGTTATTTGGAATTTTGTTACAAATACTTAAATTTTCAAGTGTGTGTGAGTACGAAGAAAAGACGAATGTGTGTACGAAGCATTTGTTTAGAAATTTATAGTGAAAGATTATGATAAGAACATGTTTTCTCTTGTCTTAGTCATAAAACAACTCTAAAGAGTGAAGACGAAAGTGTGTACGGAAAGGATTATATATTTTATTGAATTATTAAAATAATAAGGTAAGTTTTATAATATAAATTTATTTACGGGAATATTAAAATATATTAGGGGGTTTCATATAAACTGGTAAATTCCTTGTAAACCTTGTATAAATACAAATCATATTTTTTATGTATGGAGTTTGACATTAAACTCGTAAACATATCAGGTTTACACTGTTTACGAGAAGAATACGAGTTTATATGGAAACCCCTATTGTATTTATTTTCTTTCAGTTCTTTTATATTTTCATCCCTTATTATCTGGAGAAAAAAGGAAGCCAAACAATATTTCATCCCTTACAGACGGACATCTAGAACAATAAAAGTGATATTAAGTGTAAATTTTGATTTCTCAAGTTTAAGTTTATTATGGAATAAAATTAAGAGTATTTACATAAATTTGTTTTATAAATTAATAATTTTTAAAAGCATTTTTATTGATGTTATTTTAACTACATTTGCAGTTAATTATACAGTTTCACAATAATTTGCATGTACGTTGTTTTAATTGCATTTGTAGTTGTTTTTACTACATTTGTCAGTTGATTTTTAACAGTTAAAAATAATTTCACATTGCAGTTGATTTAAATGCAAATGTAGTCTACACCTTTTTAACTTCAAATGCAGTTATTTTAACTGTCATTTGCAGTTTATTTTACCTACATAATTCCCTGAGTGTAATAAAAAGCACATAACAAACAAATGTTTTCATTTGTAAACAATTTAAAATTTAAAAATTTTATTTTCTTTTGAAGAATTTTATAATTTTTCTTCACAGAAATAAAATATGAAATACATCATTCATCGGCTGTGTTCTGCATTTCGAAGTGATTTCAAATCGCAGTGAAATTGAAATTTAAGACCTTATTCTAAAATTTTATTTGATTCGATTTCGACTTTTTTCCATAAAATGAGCTATGACAATCGTAATTCACTTAAATTTTAAATGAATCTAAACGAAATTGAAAAAAAAAATTTATGAAATTTTCACTTTCACCCAAAAGTGAAATACAGAATATGCCCGCATATTTTGAGATATTATTTTAAGATGCGTCAAACCTTCTACCGATTCTAAAATTCCTGCAAATTCCTCCAAAAGATTACGTATTAACATGGGATTTTTGGGGCTAAAGTTGTTAGGAATAAGCTCAGCTCAGAGCGCTTGATGCTAAAATTTAAAGGAAACTTATCAAAAAAATCGTAATTTTTCACAAATTGCAATTTTTTGATCACTTTATTTTATTTTTGGCAGAAAAAGCTTTTACTTACCATACAATGGTGAAATTTTTAAAACTTTTGCTTGTCATAAAAAAACTAGAATACCATAACAAAGTTTTTAAAAATTCCTATAACAAGAAACATGACAATTTAAATAATAAAACAAATTGTCACATTTTCCTAGAATAAGGGTATTAGTTACTTTAAGAATAAAAAGACAAAAAAATAAAACTTTAAAGGCGGGTAACTTATTTAAAAAATAACCCGAGTTTAACATTACCACAAATATTTTCAAATAAATTTACCATTCTTAACTATAGTAGAGCACTAAACTTACGTTTCTTTCAAAGAATTTTACATACATATTTTATAATATATATATATATTTATATATTATACACTGAAAATATTATTACAGTAACTGACTAGTTTATTTAAAAAGTTATCCGTACATTTGTTTTTAAATGATTATTCAGTTAAAATACAAAGAAATATATTTTTAACTGTTTTTGTCGTTTATTTAAAAAATAAATAAACACGGATTTTCTGTTACAGTTAATATTTTCATTTAAAATGTTTTGTTAAAAAAAGAATTACTTTTCGATTTCTAGGTCAGTTAAAAAAATTAAATAAACTAAATACCGTTTATTCTTACGGATTTTGTAGTTAATTTTTTGAAATTAAAAAAAACGAAATAAATGAAAAATCATTATTTTTTAAGGATTTTGTAGTTTATTTATTAACATTTAAAAATAAATGAAAAGTTCTTTTGATTTAAATGAAAAGTCAGTAGACCGGTTTTCAAGTGAATTTTCATTTATTTTAAATTACATTTTCAGTTAATTTAAACTACAAACTATTTTGAGTGTATATATACAGTGACGGACAATACAATAGAATCAATTAAAGTTTTTCTAATTTTATCCCCCTTGCTTTAATTTTTAAAGATCAAAATAATGATCAAATTGTCCCCGAAAAACTGGAAGCTGGTCCAGAAAAATGTAGAAATTTTTAGTGTAGCGTTTGTTTTTTAATTTTGCTACCCGTTCTAAGTAATGAAAAACCAGCGATATCGACCTTTTATCAAATTATATAGAAATTTTCTTAAAAAGTGCTAAAATTCTATGGAGAGTGCCAAGGTGCCATTGAACATTCAATAGTGCCACAAATGGCACTTTTGTGCCACTTTTACCAACAGTGCTGAGTACTACTTACTGAACTTGACTGAGAAAAGAAAACGAATGGACCTATTCCCACATTTATGACAGCAACAATAGGTGTGTTTGGGTACTTTTCCAGTAAAGTCCAGTAAAAATTACTCAGTAACAAATTTACAGAGAGTAAGGCAAACAGAAAAATTGTAAGAATTAGTAAAATAATGCTGCCAACTTCTTCCCTAAAAATATCGCTAAATCAAACTAAAAAATCACTAGAAAATATCTAAATTATAAAAAAAATTAAAAAGCGATAAATCCCTAAATTGCACGAACTTTTTAGGTTGTGTTGAAAAATTTCACAAAAATATTTATATTTTTCAAACTTCTTAAAACGTTCTTAAAAAATTATTGATACATCGCCAAATTTTTCTAACTTTTTTGTTTTCCATAAAAATTTACCGATAAATCGCTCAATAATAATGATTCAAAAATTCTGTCAAGGAAATAAATGTAAAAAAATGCTAAGAAAATGTGAAGACTGTCTTAAAAAGAAAAATCGTTAGTTTTCCCAATAATAGCTAAATTATATTTTATCCCGCTAAACGAGTTGAAGTATCGCTAGATTTGCCGAGAAAACAGCTAAATTGGCAACAGTTATTAAAATAGCTGATTGCGAAATAAACCTATTCAAATTATTGGATTAATAAATAAAACCTAATAAAATGATCACTTACTCCTTCCATCGTAAATAAGCTTATATTTAAATATTTTTTATTTTTACAAAAAATTATTTCAAAATTATTTAGACAAATGTTTTGTTTCTTCAATCATATGTTTTGAATCATATGTTTTTTTTTTCTTACAAATTCTTACTAGCAAAAATTCATCCAGTAAAAACTTGTAAGTTCTCTGGTATTGAACTGTCACTTTACCCTCTATTTTTCCTCTCTCCTTACTGAGTAATTGTGTAAACAAACACCTTCCAGTAAAAACTTGTACAAATTTGTACGAATTTGTACAAATTTTCGGGTACGCAAACACACTTAATATTTGTAAGGCAGCAACAATGTATCTGAGTTAAAAAATATAAAGACTTGAAACCACAACAGAAACTGGTAAAGAAAAATAACAAAACATAATAAAAAGAAACGTTGTAGACAAAGAAAAAAATATACAAAACAAGTCTAAATGTTGTGTCGGATTTGTTTATGGTATGTCTGCTGTTAAGTTGTCTAACTTGACTGTTGGATGTTTGTTTGTTGGCTGGCTGGATTGGAATGGATGGCTGCTGAATAAATGAATGAATGACTGAATGGCTTGAAGTTTAGTGAAAATAGTTGGTAGCTTTCAGTTGAACATTAACGTTGCAGCACTTAAGTAGTATTACACGGTAAACAAAACGGTAACAAATTTTATTCCCAATTCATGTTTTTTATAAAGTGAAAATAAAATTCCATAAATAAAATCCATTATACATTAAATAAAATATTTACAGAAATTTGTGTCATTTAAAGTTTTAACAATTATAATCTGGAAAATAAACAAAAAAGTGTTAATTTTAAATGTTTTGCTAAATATTTTAAACAATTTATGCATTGTAATTATAAAGTGTTAAAAGGAAATTTCTATACAAAAATTTTAATTGTAATAAATTTATATACATAAATACATGCACATATTTTAAGTTTAAAACTAAATACGATTCTATTCATAAGCGAGACAAGAATTTTAATTAAAAAAATAAAACTATTATAAATCGTATAAAAATTAATCCGTTTTGTGAATTTGTTCCATTAACAGCAATACTTAAAAAAATATCGCGGAAATAATCTTAAACCCGAAACAAATAAAAGCATCACTTTTTAATAAAAGGTATGTAAATTGTAAAAAAACAACAAACATAAAACATCATTATCATCATTTGCATGTATATTATTCATCATCACCATCATTAAACTCTCTTCGTTATTGATACATATATTTTTTGTGAAAGTTAAGTTCAAGGATACAAAAACTGCAAATGTGCAGAAAAATGCATTGCAAATTCTGCTAAATGTAAAGAAACAAAAAAATAAAATTTACAGTCTACAATATAGTCAAGGTGAAGGTTAGATGAGAAGCAGATGTACAAAAACAACAAATGAAATAGGAAATAAAATCTTATGAAAGGTTTAAAAGAAAAATCAATAATTTCTCTATGTAGGAAAGAATTCTCTATCACTTATGTATAAAATATGAATATTTTACATCGATGAGCCTATTATGTGTACACTCACAATATATTTAACGTAATAGTTTAAAAGTTATTTAAAAAGTAAATTAGTAAAGTTGTTTTCAATTGAATAGTTAAATTACAGAGAAATATATTTTTTATTTTTTAAAAAACAAAACACAGAAAATTCGGACTTTCGGTAGTAGTTAAAATATTTTGTTAAAAACATACAGTTCATAAGATATAGTAGTTTTAAAATAAACGAGAAATCTCTTATTTTTACCAACTTTGCCAGTTAATTAATTAACATTTAAAAATAAACAACAAATTACAATTGTTTTAAATGAAAAGTAGGTAGTCCCGTTTTTAATTTATTTTCAATCGTATTAATGTGTATATTCAGTAGATTTTAAGGAAAAAATATTGTGAGTGTATGAATTACTTTCTCGCATTTTATTTTTGTATCTACAATTTGCGAGATATTTTTATTTGATTTCCATAAGTATTTTAACTTTTTTGTTATAAAAATTGTCACATATCTACTTGTTTTGTTCAGGGGTATGGCATCACTAAAAAAATAAGTTCAAATAAGTTATAACAAAATCGTTATCACTAAAGCCCCGTTCACATTATCACACAAGTGCTTATACTTTTCTTCACACAAGTATGACAAAAAGTATGCTGAAATTGTCTGGTTGTCAAAAAAGTATAAAAGAAAATCTTTTCAGTGTTCAGACTGTTATCGACACACACAACAAATAAATTAAAACAGTAATTTTTATACCCTACACCACTATGTGGTCAGGGTATTATAAGTTTGTGCTGATGTTTGTAACACCAAAAAATATTGGTCGTAGACCCACCTTATAGTATACCGATCGGCTCAGAATTTTTTATATTTCGATTTAACGATGTCCGTCTGTCTGTCCGTCCGTCCGTCTGTCTGTCTGTCCATGCAATCTTGTGCGCACTCTACAGGTCGCAAATATTAAGATATTTTGATGAAATATGGTACGCAGACCTATGTTGGCCCAAGAACGAACAAGTTTGATTTTGGTGAACATCGGTCCATGTTTAGACCTAGTGCCCATATAAGGGTCCTACCAAAATTATACTGTTTATACGCTGCAGGTCGTAAATATTAAGATATTTTGACGAAATTTGGTACACAGACCTATGTTAGCCCAATAACGTAGCCTATTGATTTTGGTGAATATCGGTCTATGTTTAGACCTAGTGCCCATATAAGGGTCCTACCAAAATTATACTGTTTGTACGCTGCAGGTCGTAAATATTAAGATATTTTGATGAAATTTGGTACACAGACCTATATTGGCCCAATAACTCAGCCTATTGATTTTGGTGAACATCGGTCCATGTTTAGACCTAGTGCCCATATAAGGGTCCTACCAAAATTATACTGTTTATACGCTGCAGGTCGTAAATATTAAGATATTTTGGTGAAATTTGGTACGCAGACCTATATTGGCCCAATAACGCAGCCTATTGATTTTGGTGAACATCGGTCCATGTTTAGACCTAGTGCCCATATAAGGGTCCTACCAAAATTATACTGTTTATACGCTGCAGGTCGCAAATATTAAGATATTTTGATGAAATTTGGTACACAGACCTATGTTGGCCCAATAACGCAGCCTATTGATTTTGGTGAACATCGGTCCATGTTTAGAACTAGTGCCCATATAAGGGTCCCCCCAAAATTGGCTTGGTTACAAACTGCAGGTCGCAAATATTAAGATATTTTAATGAAATTTGGCGCGCTGACTCACATTATAGAAAATTTTGACACAAGCCCCATTTTAACCCATTCGAATTTCGGATCCAAACAATACACCAGACTGGTGTAGGGTATTGTATAGTCGGCATGCCCGATTTTAACCTTTTTATTCGTTTTCTTCTATTATTACTTTTTTTCACCACTAGTTGTTTTTAATCTTTGTTTAACATTTATTTGTGAATAACAACACTTGTGTTGAGACAAGTGGTAACTTTATGAAATATTTCAAAAAATAAATCTTGTCAAAAAAGTGTGACCGTATTTTAAAATGTGTGAACCCATTTTGACATGTGTGTAACGAACAGTGTTCACACTATTATACATTTTCATTATACAACACATTTCAGACATGTATAACACACTTGTGTGATAATCTAAAAGGGGCTTAAATGGCACTTTGTTAAAAAAAATTTACAATTTCCTTTTCATTTAAATAATAACAAACAACAAACATTTTTATTTAAGTAGGTTTGAGGTTAAGAAGAAGAATAAACATTTTTTCAAAGTTATAGACACATTATTAATTTGCAAATCAGACTAGATCTAGTTTCTGCCTTTTTATGGACAGGCTTCATCAGTGATTTTCCATTAAATTGTATTATTGTTTATATTTTATTGTCAGATTGTCTCTATATGATAATTTACTCTCAGAAGTGATCAAACAGACATACAAACATTCTACTTTAGATTTTTTGTTTATCTTCTTATCTCCTCTTTGTCACCTTTTTCACAAATGTTGCCACACTGACGTATGGTTTTTACGTACAAGTGCAGGCAATTTGTGTATATCGGAGACGGACTGCCAGCAGGGCATTTTTATTTTCCTAGTAAAGTGTTGTTTTTTTCAAACGCGTTATATAGACCAAATGCAATTAATATTGTAATTAATATGCATTTTTATTAATTTTAATTAAGTAGGTTTGAGGTTAAGAAGAGGTTAAGGTTATTTGAATATATGCCGCGCTTGTTTTTTCCTTATTTTGAGCAGTTTTTGATTTTTTAAATATAGGCACAGCTGATACTAAACTAATACTAAATAGTTTCTCAGGTTATACTAAATTTCAACGCCCTCTACCGGTGAGTAGCTAGTGTAAGTTTGGATTGGTTTTGATTTCCTATCTCTATAATTGATAGTCTCTGGTTTTGTTTACAATGTCAATGACGTATAGTAGGTTGGACTGTTTCAGTGATGGAAAATTCGATTGTTGAATTATTTCACCACCATTCCAAGCGAATCATCCCCATACCATAATTCATCCTCCAACATTCTTCCTTTACTACACGTAAAACATAACGAGGAATAAATTCTTGTTTATTGGGTCATCTATTTAACATATCTCCGACCATCAGGAACAAGACGATTTGTCTTTCTTTCATCGCTCCAAAAGCACATTTAATCCAATGATATCCTACTCAGTTCCTTTGAATCCTACTGCTTTTTGCGAGCTGCTCGGCTTCTACCAAACGGCGTGCTTATATATTGTGATACTAAATTTTTCTTTAATATTACGTTGGATGTCAGTGAATGATAACACATCGGATGAAAAGTCCGTATGCCACAAATGAAGAATCCATATGATTTTTTGGAGCTACCAACCTGCAGATGATACCTTTCAAAATTTTATGACAATTCGTTCATTAGTGAAGAAGTTCCAGCTGTTTTACTAACGCTACTTTTGCGATTTTAAAAACAATCGCAAAAATTCAAATGAGTATGGATTTTAACAAGCTCAATATTTCAATAAGCTCAATAAGCATTTGGAAGATATATCTTCCATACGATATTACGGAAATATCATTAATTTATCAGTTTGAAGACAATCAAAGTAGTATTTTGAACATATCTGTCTTTTATCAGTTGGAAGATATATCGGCGATATCGAAAAAAATTTGTCAAAAATACATTTGTCTTTTATTAAAAGAAGGCAATACTTCACAGACAAAATTTTAATCAAATTTAAAACCAGATAATTTTCGGATTACGTAGTTACACAAATAAGATTGCAAAAATCAAGGTAAGATGAATTGAATTTTATTTATCTATTTTTATGTAAATTTTAAACGAAACTCAAAATCCTATTTTTAATGAAAATAACTGATGGTAACATTAATTTTAGTCCACGGAAGTCTAATATATGGGATAATTTGTTCAAAATTATATGTAAATTTGACATAAATATATTTGTTTTCAATAAAAAATTAAAAAATATTCATATATAAAATCGTATTTGTGTCATTTGGGTGGTTTTCTAGCGATATCTTCTTTTTATCTTCCAGAAGATATATCGGCGATATTTTGATACTTTTGTATCTTCTATAAGCAAATAAAGCAATATCGCCTATTTATCTTCCAGAAGAATTGCTATTGTATTGCGTGGAAGTATTGCTTTCGGGACACGTTTTGTACCAAATGGGGTATCTTCCGCAAAACGAAGATGATTGTTGCCGCAATAAAATTTTTCTTCCAGGCAATACGATTGGGGAATCGTATTTGTATTGCCATGTTTATTGGGTTTGATTATTGTTAATGGCGCTTTTTAAAATAGCTGTGTTTGTGTGATTCTTTCTCAGTGTTACCAAGAACGATTTTGACAGTTTTTTAACGTATTCCGGCTTTCTACTGTCAAAATTGTTCGAGATATCATTGATAGGAATGCCGCACAAACGCAGCTAATATTTATAATTGTACATAAACATCTATAATAAAAATTTAGGGTTTTACTAATTAAGTAGAGCATGAAATTTTTATAATCATTCTAAAAAAGGTGACAATGTTATGGCAGTTTATGTATATATATCATACATGGGAATTTTTCATTGCCATTAAATTTCATTACCATTAGTTGATACTAATGACAATGAAAAAAATTTCATTACCATTTAATGGTAATGAAATATTTTTCATTAGGAAAATCATTACTAATGATAATGAAATTACACTAATGTATAAAAAAACTAATTACAATTGATTAAAAATCATTTGTTTACAAAATAATTCAGACAAATAAAAACGAACAACGGGTTTGGCCAGGGAAGTTATAAAACCAACGACTATATAATTAAAAGACTATCCAACTCTCTCTGCCTCTGTTAAATCACTCTCTTCTTAATTTGTATCGAAAAATTCAGCCATAAGAATTACACACATCTGCAAAGGCTAACATTTTTCGATACAAACTGTTAATGGTCGAAAGAGGCGATGAAAATCGCCTGATGAAACATAAATTTTTAAGGAGGATCCATTCCGTTATACTTTACCTGGATACAAATAACAATGGAATGGAAAGTAATATTTAATTTCAAATGAGCATGAGCCTGAATGAGCATCATATTCCATCCCCGATTTCAGAGAGTTTTTCTCCATTTTTACGTTTTTCTGTCAATGGCAATTATTTTTTTAATTGATGCATTATCAATGGTAATGAAGTTTAAAACCATTGTCATTAATCAATGAAATTAAATTTTAAAATCATTACCATTAATTTAAAAAAATGATAATGAAAATTATTTCATTACAATTGATATCAATGCAATGGTAATGAAATCATCAATTAATTAGTATACCTAATTAATTTGTCCCATGTATGATATATATGAATGAATGCTTTTTTTTAACTGATATTAAATAAAAGTGAAAGTATTATGAATATTTAGATGATACAGAATGGAATCTACAAATACATGTTAAAGTACATCGAAATTTGGAGTGGAAAGGTTTTTCTAGTGTTTTACGGTTGTGAATTCTGGGGTAACTACTACAAACAAAAACAATTTCAATGACAAATGTGGTTTTCTTAGAGATAAAAAAGAAATTATGCGGACAACAAAGTATCTGCTATTAGCAATTTAATCAGAGATTTATTATAAATCAAGGATGGTAACCAAATCGCATATCGGTTGCGGGTTTCGTACCGGTATAATTTTGTTCCCTATTTCGGTTACGATTTAGGTTTTCGAAAATTAGCGGTTGCGCCATTTCAATTAGTTACGGGTTCCAATTTCAATAAGTCTTTTAGCTGTTACGGCAGTTACGTTATCCAGCCTTGTTATAAACTTCTAATTAAAAAAATTGTTTTCACTGTTGTCTTTCTGTTGTTTATTTCACTTTAAAAGCTGTGCCAGCTGTTAACGTTTGCTCATTCGCATATGGGAATGACATAAGCCAACACCGATAGCGTGCCGCTTAAACACAGCTAAAGACAAAATCTACATACATAGGTACTCATTTCTAATTCGATTTGAAAATTAAATGTACATTAGACCGTATCGCAAAAAAAAGTTCGCCGTACACACTCCAATATGAAGTATTTTTGCAACGCAATTTCATTTTTTTTTTTGCCGAACATAGGGGTCACCTTTTTTAATTTTTCGCTATAGCTTCGGCATTTAAAGTCACATTTTAAAGTGAGGCCAGTGTTTTGCTATAAATGTAAAATCCAATGAAAAAAATTTAAAAAGGCGACCCCTACGTTCGGCAACCAAAATATAAAAAAAAATTCTACTGGGTTTATCGAAAAACTTCCTTAGGAAAATTTTAATGATATTTTGCGAGCTTTAATTTTCTGACATTAGGGTGGTACATTGTAGCAACTGAGATCAGGTGGGTAACTACTAGAATGGGATACTTGAGGTCAATAGTCTTCTCGAGAGAAAAACATCGATGTATCATACTTTAAGATCCGACTGTGAATGCCAAAGATATAACAAAAAATGTAAAATGGCGAAAAAAAAATTTTTTTTGAAACCCTCATATTGGAGGGTGTACGGCGCACTTTTTTTGCCTGTAAAGTGGTACGGTCTAATGTACATTAGGGTGTCCCTTAAAAATAGATTCGTTCCAGTTTTATTGGAAATGGTCCCAAATGGAAGAAACCATTTATTTTGGAAAACGTTAACCCGTGCCGAAAGTTGGATAAAAATGGCCCATTTTAGAAAAAAAATGTATTATTATTAAAAATTCCCAAAATTCTTAATTTAGAAAAAAATTATTTTTTATTTCATTTAATATAGTAAAAATCATTCAGATATGAAATTTTAACTTCATCGGAAATCATTAACCCACTTTAGCCTGGAATCCAAAATAAAGTCAAAAGTGTTAAAATTAACCCTATATGGATCATGTAACACAAAATAATTATTTTTATCCAGTTGAGATTTAATAGCTTTACAATTTCGTAGTCATAATTAATATTAAGTTTCATGGGTCTTTTCTGACCCCAGGCAACTAAGGGTTAACGATTTTTTAAACAAATGTAAAGATAATTATAATCTTACCAAATTTAAGTGATACTTTTCCGAACACCATGTAAAGTTTGATGAAAACATTAAAATTTTATTAAATTTTTGATAAAATAAGCAATTTTTGTAAAATGTCCTGGAATTATCATTTTTTCAATTTATTTTTTTTTTCTTTAATATCAACTATTATGTAGTACCAATAGCAACCGGCATCTCCAAATTAGGCATTTTAAAAAATCTTTAAAAATAATTAAAAAAAAAAATACTTTTGCTTTTTTACAAATTCGTGGGTCATTTTGGATTCCAGGCTAAAGTGGGTTAATGATATCCGACGAAGTCAAGATTCCATACCTAAATCATTTTGACTATATTAAATGAATAAATTAAAAAATATTTTTTTTTAGAAAATTTCGAATTTTGGTCCAACTTTCGGCACGGGTTACCGTTTTCCAAAAAAAAAAAATTAATATCTTCCATTTGGCACCATTTCCATTCGTCAAAAAATTGGCATTTTCTGACGATTGTTCTTTCGTGTGTAGGCAGCTTTAGCAACAGTGTTCTTTATTTTTGGCTCAAACACGTTTTCTTTTTCTGTTAATATTTGTTGTTTATTGTTTATTGTCTGTTTTATTTTACTGTATAAATTGACGTTAACCCACTAACCTTGTTGATACCACTTAGCTGTCATACAATTTACCCATTTACTGTGTACTTTTTTCTTTCTCTGCATTTAACGTGTTTATTCACCATATTGTCTTTATATCATTTACAAAATTAAACCGGCTTTTAAAATTAAAAAAAGGCATGTCAAAATATATATACAGAGTTTTTTTTACTTTTAATGACAGTTAAAAGTTAATAACTTTATTTCGAGAAAAATAGTAAAAGTGTTAAGAATCGTTTACAATCTGGAATTTGTTTTAATAATACCCGACTAAAAAAATTGATATGGGGCATTATACAGTCATATGTAATTTAACATGGGTCTTTTTACAATTTTATTCGAGAAATGAGCCCATATAATTTCATAAGTTTTCATCAATTCAGTTATAATTTTATAATATCAGATATAACTGTATCCGAATAATGGCGCGATATAATTTGATCAGACTTTATATAGTGGTATAAAAATATAGCTGAAATGGTAAAAACATATAGAAAATCAAATATTGTTGTATCCGGTTTATGCACTATAAATTTCACTGAAATTCTAAATGTTTGCAGTAATAATTACCTGAGAGTTTGTCAGACCTAAAACTTCATGAAAGCTATTAAGCCTTTTTGGATTTTGACAAAAGGACATTTTACAGGAAAGCACAAACATCTATACTGTTGCTTTAAACTCTTTGTATAACTTTTCTAAAACTTTCCATTGCAAATTTTATTTTTAACAGTTTGATTTCAGAAGTTTCATATATTGTATAAGATGTAGAAAATATGAGGAATACTCGAATTCAACAGTTATATTATCGACAAAAATCTTGGAAAATGTTCTTAAGTCGATTTAATTTGTTTTACCAAAAGTCCTTAGATATGATTACATACAAAATAATATGAAATTATATCCAAAAGACGACTGACAAATTTTCCAGTGTGCCTCTGAATGGGATATATATAATTTTATTTAAAACGAAATATTTATATATCATATAAAAACATATATTATTTTGGATTATGTACTAAATAGATATATGTATATAACGCCATATAAAATTGGATTACCCGTATCTAATTGTAAATGCAATATACAATTATATACTGATCGATATGTAATAAGATGCAACTAAATATGACAACATATTACAATTTTTTGAGAAAGGAAACATTATATATGGATACAATAATTATGTGCGGTTATATACACTGGTGTACAAAACCATATATGGGTATATAAAATTATACATTATTATATACAAACTTTTTTACTCGGGCAGGTAAACAAAGCTTTCTCCTTTTCCAAATAATGTGTGATAATTTGTATGTATTATTATGTACGCTACAAATTATCCCCCAAAGAGAAAAATTTAAAAACCCCAAACAATAAGCGCATTTTTTAATCACCTGGATTTAGAATTTTTCATACAAAAAGTAGATTTATTAAATCCAAAAACAAAGTTGGATTTATTTATCTGGGTTTACACATAGCAATAAAAATTCAAATATAAAAAAACAGCCTATTAATTTAGTGTCAGAAAAAATACGAATGAAAATTAAAAGAGAAACAAAAAAATTGCAAAACTAGCAAATAAAAGGTTTTTCTTAATATTTTTTTGTATGAAATATGTTAAAAAAAACTACACCTCACCAAATACATATTTTCCACCTAGGACATGCAGAAATAGCTGAAATAGAAATGGCAATTTTTCAGTCTACTGTAAGTATTTTAATTAAATCCAATTAGTGAATATTAAATATTTAAGAGGAATATTTTAATTGTGCAAAAATATAAATTGAAGTGATAAATCTGAAAAGGCAGACTGTTTATCGCTGTTTTATATAAAATATAATTAAAAATTAAAAGATAAAATAAAATCTTTCATCATTGAATTCGGTATCAAAAATTAGGGTGAAAGAAGTGTCGGATAGAAAATTCTCTTTAAAATATGGAGATTCTAACCAGAGCTTCGAAAAACTTAATTCAATTTAAGCTTAATTCACGAAAAATTAAATTCAGATTTTTAAAATATTCGTGTACCATTCCCTTAAACCATTGGTAAAGAATTTATTCATAAGCTTCATTCCCAAAGCTTTAATATGAATTGAATGAATTCCTAACTTGAATCATTCAAATCGCATGTTCATTCACCATTTTACTAATTGAATGAAGAAATTGTATTACCATTCACTTAGTGCAGTGCAGTTTGAAACTAACATATAATCAAAACCAAAGCATACAAGCTGTAACAAAGCATACGATACTATTTATTTCTGTTAGATGAATTTTAAACGTTTTTCATTGTATTATGCTAATATTTCAGCAATTACATGCAAATTTAAAATTTTAATTTGATTAAGTGAATGAAAACAAGTCATTTTTCATTCACCTTTTTATTAAATGAATTCAAGTAAATTGGGTTTCATTCAGTTAGAATTCAATCAAAATAGAATGAATTCATATAATTTAAAGCTATAGGGAATTAAGCTATCGAATTAATTCCATAAGAATGCTATTAAGGAATGAAATTTAACCCAAATTTCATTAATTTTTAAAAAGTGAATGAAAGAATTAAGCCTTTTAAACCTTTGATTCTAACCCCATCTGTTGAGCACTTTTTAAACTACTTTTTGGATTTATTAAATCCAAGTGATTAAAAAAAGCGTTTAATAACGTAAACATTTTTGGGGTTTGTTTAATTCTTAGGATTTTTGTTTACTTTTGGTAAGAATTTTCGCTACAATCGAGGAACATATTTCTAATGTGTCTACCAAGTATTGTTATGTCATGATTTTAAATATCCCCAATAAACTTAACTCGAAAATTAAAATTGTGTTGAGACTTTTTAATTTCTTTTTGGGAATTATTTAATTTTTTGGTAGTTATTTCCTTTTCTTAGAAGTTAATTTTTGCAATATTTGTTACAACTTAAATAGTTTTTGATATTTATTTTTTCATTTGTTATCGATAAGTTGATTCCTAATTTTAATATGAAATTTTCAGACAAAGTTCAACTGAAAGGTGCGATTACCAGAAATGTTTTTCTTGATTATGAATTTAGGATGGTTATGAAAGATAAGATATTTAATCGCGCTTTTAAGATAAACTAAGTAATGTATTCACATGCTGCTCGTTGAAGACTTGCGGACGGATTTCTGAAATCTTGCTTTTTCCCAAACATCTTCCATCGCCATTTCACTGTGATGTCAAATACATGAGATTCAGCGAATTGACATCACGCTGTATATCGTTTAATATTATCAACGAGCATAGAATCTCAAGAGTATGCATGCATCTCTACCCCTGTTAACTGGGTCCCACCGACATTTTATTAAAAGATTATAGGTTAAACGAGTAAAAAGGTTAAAGTCGGGCATGCCGACTATACAATACCCTACACCACTCTGGTGTATTGTTTGGATCCGAAATTCGAATGGGTTAAAATGGGGCTTGTGTCAAAATTTTCTATAATGTGAGTCAGCGCACCAAATTTCATTAAAATATCTTTATATTTGCGACCTGCAGTTTGTAACCAAGCCAATTTTGGGGGGACCCTTATATGGGCACTAGTTCTAAACATGGACCGATGTTCACCAAAATCAATAGGCTTCGTCCTTGGGCCAACATAGGTCTATGTACCAAATTTCATCAAAATATCTTAATATTTGCGACCTGCAGCGTATAAACAATATAATTTTGGGGGGACCCTTATATGGGCACTAGTTCTAAACATGGACCGATGTTCGCCAAAATCAATAGGCTTCGTCCTTGGACCAACATAGGTCTATGTACCAAATTTCATCAAAATATCTTAATATTAATACCTGCAGCGTATAAACAGTATAATTTTGGTAGGACTCTTATATGGGCACTAGGTCTAAACATAGACCGATGTTCACCAAAATCAATAGGCTGCGTTATTGGGCCAATGTAGGTCTGTGTACCAAATTTCATCAAAATATCTTAATATTTACGACCTGCAGCGTATAAACAGTATAATTTTGGTAGGACCCTTATATGGGCACTAGGTCTAAACATGGACCGATGTTCACCAAAATCAATAGGCTGCGTTATTGGGCCAATATAGGTCTGTGTACCAAATTTCATCAAAATATCTTAATATTTACGACCTGCAGCGTATAAATATTATAATTTTGGTAGGACCCTTATATGGGCACTAGGTCTAAACATGGACCGATGTCCACCAAAATCAATAGGCTGCGTTATTGGGCCAATGTAGGTCTGTGTACCAAATTTCATCAAAATATCTTAATATTTGCGACTTGCAGCGTATAAACATTATAATTTTGGTAGGACCCTTATATGGGCACTAGGTCTAAACATAGACCGATGTTCACCAAAATCAATAGGCTGCGTTATTGGGCCAATGTAGGTCTGTGTACCAAATTTCATCAAAATATCTTAATATTTACGACCTGCAGCGTATAAACAGTATAATTTTGGTATGACCCTTTTATGGGCACTAGGTCTAAACATGGACCGATGTTCACCAAAATCAATAGGCTGCGTTATTGGGCCAATATAGGTCTGTGTACCAAATTTCATCAAAATATCTTAATATTTACGACCTGCAGCGTATAACATTATAATTTTGGCAGGACCCTTATATGGGCACTAGGTCTAAACATGGACCGATGTCCACCAAAATCAATAGGCTGCGTTATTGGGCCAATGTAGGTCTGTGTACCAAATTTCATCAAAATATCTTAATATTTACGACCTGCAGCGTATAAACAGTATAATTTTGGTAGGACCCTTATATGGGCACTAGGTCTAAACATGGACCGATGTCCACCAAAATCAATAGGCTGCGTTATTGGGCCAATATAGGTCTGTGTACCAAATTTCATCAAAATATCTTAATATTTACGACCTGCAGCGTATAAACAGTATAATTTTGGTAGGACCCTTTTATGGGCACTAGGTCTAAACATGGACCGATGTTCACCAAAATCAATAGGCTGCGTTATTGGGCCAATGTAGGGCTGTGTACCAAATTTCATCAAAATATCTTAATATTTACGACCTGCAGCGTATAAACAGTATAATTTTGGTAGGACCCTTATATGGGCACTAGGTCTAAACATGGACCGATGTTCACCAAAATCAATAGGCTGCGTTATTGGGCTAACATAGGTCTGTGTACCAAATTTCGTCAAAATATCTTAATATTTACGACCTGCAGCGTATAAACAGTATAATTTTGGTAGGACCCTTATATGGGCACTAGGTCTAAACATGGACCGATGTTCACCAAAATCAATAGGCTGCGTTATTGGGCCAATATAGGTCTGTGTACCAAATTTCATCAAAATATCTTAATATTTACGACCTGCAGCGTATAAACATTATACTTTTGGTAGGACCCTTATATGGGCACTAGGTCTAAACATGGACCGATGTCCACCAAAATCAATAGGCTGCGTTATTGGGCCAATGTAGGTCTGTGTACCAAATTTCATCAAAATATCTTAATATTTGCGACTTGCAGCGTATAAACATTATAATTTTGGTAGGACCCTTATATGGGCACTAGGTCTAAACATAGACCGATGTTCACCAAAATCAATAGGCTGCGTTATTGGGCCAATGTAGGTCTGTGTACCAAATTTCATCAAAATATCTTAATATTTACGACCTGCAGCGTATAAACAGTATAATTTTGGTATGACCCTTTTATGGGCACTAGGTCTAAACATGGACCGATGTTCACCAAAATCAATAGGCTGCGTTATTGGGCCAATATAGGTCTGTGTACCAAATTTCATCAAAATATCTTAATATTTACGACCTGCAGCGTATAAACAGTATAATTTTGGTAGGACCCTTATATGGGCACTAGGTCTAAACATGGACCGATGTTCACCAAAATCAATAGGCTGCGTTATTGGGCTAACATAGGTCTGTGTACCAAATTTCGTCAAAATATCTTAATATTTACGACCTGAAGCGTATAAACAATATAATTTTGGTAGGACCCTTATATGGGCACTAGGTCTAAACATGGACCGATGTTCAAAAAAATCAAACTTGTTCGTCCTTGGGCCAACATAGGTCTGCGTACCAAATTTCATCAAAATATCTTAATAGCTGCGACCTGTAGAGTGCGCACAAGATTGCATGGACAGACAGACAGACGGACGGACGGACAGACGGACATCGTTAAATCGAAATAAAAAAAATTCTTAACCGATCGGTATACTATAAGGTGGGTCTACGACCAATATTTTTTGGTGTTACAAACATCAGCACAAACTTATAATACCCTGACCACATAGTGGTGTAGGGTATAATGACCACATAGTGGTGTAGGGTATAATTAATCTTTAAATTTTTATAAATATTAAACATTGTTTTAATAAATATACATAATATGAAAAAATATAATGAAACTAAACCCGTTCGCTGTCATTTAACTTCTTTAAATGTCAGACAGAGCCAGTGAGTGAGCGCGTAACTGTACGTGAGCGACTTGCATGGAGCCTGATTTTATGTTAACCATATTATAACTTATAGGCTTGACTAGCCATGGATCTCTGCTAACATTAACCCACTAACCGGCAAGCCCGCCTCCAGGCGGGGTATATTAAATTGACCAGAAATGCGCCAAAGAAGTATTTTATAATAAGAACAAAAAACAAAATTATTAATTTTTTTGTGAAGAATTTTTTTGTATACAATGTACGGTTTGGAAGCGAGAAAGTGTCAAAGATAAACTTTCGTAAAATTTCAAAAATTAAATATTTTAAAACAACCAAAATTTTCAAAAATCTTAAAAACATATATAAATTGACTAAAACAATTGATAGTGACCATGAAGTAAGATTGGAGCTTCAGCTATTCAAAAAGTTCCTTACTTTGGTCCAAGGACGCACAGGATTCCATAAGGATACCTTAAAAGGGCATCGCCTTAACTTCAACACGAATGAACGGATTTTTCTGAAATTTGGCAAAAAGAATATATTTGGTATAGGTAGCAACGTTTATAAGTTTGAATAATATATATTGAAGTTTTGGTGCGTTTTCGCTCAATTTCGCGTTTTTCGAAAAACGAAAATCGCTACATCCTCTTAAGTAACAGCAAAAAAAATGTAATAAGAGAAGTAATTTGTTCCTAAACCTAGTAATTTTTATGAGCTAGATTTCGAGATTCACCCTTAAACTATTTTGGCCCATATCGCCTAAAGTAGGCAACGAAAAAAAAATTTGTAGAAGAACTTATTGTTTATTTTTCATGAGGAACACATGGTATAAATTTCATTGCAAAAAAGCTTAGGCCGGTTAGAGGGTTAAGCAAATCACATGTGAAACAACAACAAATTTCATTTTTTGTTATTGTGTTGCGTATAATTCGTTTCCTGTTCGCACCGATCCATCCATGGCTAGTCAAGATTATAAGTAAAATACCGGAAAAGTAATTCTGTTTTAAGACTAATGGTGGACTGTGATTACCCTACGGGAAATTTTAACAAACTGTCACCGAATTGGCCCCTTTACATGAAATAGACTGGTCACTTTTACATGGCGTTGTCATAGGAGGGGGAAATTGACCCCTTGTGACATGTCACAAGACAAATCCTAGGACAGGTTACTGAACTCTCATAAAAAACAAAGTTCAGGGACCTGTCCTGGGATTTGTCTTGTGACATGTCACAAGGGGTCAATTTCCCCCTCCTATGACAACGCCATGTAAAAGTGACCAGTCTATTTCATATTAAGGGGCCATTTCGGTGACAGTTTGTTAAAATTTCCCGTAGGGTAGTGACAGCATACGGATTAACTTTTAACGTTTACAAAATACATAACAAATGTCAAACAAAAACTATGAATAAAACAAAAATAAGCATTTAGTGGTCATATTGGGAAATTTATAAAATATAGAGGACTTGACATTCTATCTATTCTGTATTAAGCCCAAATTAGTTTGGAAGTAAAGTGAGGTGAAATGAGGTATCGTAAAGTAGAAATCTATTTTCAATAGATTTTCTTACGTCAAATCTACTTCCAAACTAAATATTTGTGTATAATATCACTAGTTGAAAGTAAACAGCTGACACGATACTTTACGATACTACCAGACTAATGGAGCCTTTAGAAATAAATTAACCCTTTCACTACCGACTTTCTCTTTGCGGATGAATCGTTATTTTGACTTCATATTCTTGTTAAGAGTCTTCAAATTAGAAAAAAATATGTAGCATATTTTCCCCTCCCCCTTCTATCCACCAAAAATGACGTTCGAAAATCGATTTTTTGAAACTTCTCCCCCGTTTTACCCCTTAAATATTCGAATAGCCAAAAATCATTTGGTTGGTTTTCTTCTCGTCATAAAACGGAGCTATATGCCAAATTTCAATTACCATTAGTTGATGAGAAACACTAAAATTCCCTTTTCTCGGAGATTGTGATATATTCAAAAAATTAGACTTCCCAGCAAAAAGTTGGTAATGACTGGTCATTACTACATGCATTACTTAGATCTAATATCTCATTACCCTTTGAATTACTTTTAAACTGAATGTAATGAGTTACCGATAATTATACCCCACACATTACTATTTCACAATAGCTGAAGCAAATAATATATGTTCTAAATCATGAAAAACCATAACTATGGCGTAGCCTAGTGGTTATCGTTTTTGCCTGACAGACATGAGGATCGCTGCTCAACTCGTGTTAGCTTCCATTGTTTTTTTTTTTTTTTTTTTGTATTTTATATTAAACATCTATTTATAGAAACGTTGATGTTCATTAAGCAGTATTGAATAACAACAAGTTTTGTGAAAAACAGATGCCACAATAAATGTGTACACACATTAAAGCATTAAAAATCATAGCGGCGTCGTAGTCTAATGGTTAGAGTATTTGCCTGACAATCGTGAGGAACGCTGATCAATACGTATCAGCTCCTATTGGTTTTTAAATTTTTATACTTTTTTAAATTTATATTATACATTCTATTTATAGAACAGTTGATAAACTACTTACAGGTAACATCAGTGTAATGACTTTCCTCCAATGACATCACCATGTTAAAATAAGTAGTTTAGTAATTAAAAGGTAACTAGTGAACACTTAAGATTTCAATACCTAAAACTCATTACATGGTAATGAAAGGTTTTGCTGGGTTCCAACAAATATGGCGACTGTATTGCCATGTTGAACTGCTTACACATAGAATTGTGAATGTGAACCACACCTAAACGTCAAGTTTTTTTCTGCATTTCATTTGACATTTCTCAATTTCAGACTAACACAATTTGAACCATGGAAAGATACACAATCGAGCAACGCGTTAAAGTTATTCAGGCTTATTATGAAAATGGGCGTTCAAATCAAAATGCATATCGTGCACTTCGTGATTTTTTCGGTCAATTTAATCGTCCAAATGTGCGTACAATCGGAAAAATCGTGCAAAAATTTGAGCAAACCGGGTCTGTAGGAAATGTGAAAATACCAGTGCATGCTCGTACAGCTCGTACTGCAGAAAATATTGCTGCTATTCGCGATAGTGTGGCTGAAGAGCCGTCCACCTCAACTCGTCGTCGTGCCCAACAATTGCACCTCTCAAGCTCGTCGTTAATGAACATTATGCATAAAAACTTGCATTTACACGCTAACAAGGTGCAATTGACTCAAGAACTAAAGCCTCTTGATCATTCCAAACGTCGTCAATGGTCAGAATGGTGCCAAGAAATGGCAACAGTGGATGATCAATTTTCGAAGAAAATCATCTTCAGTAATGAGGCACATTTTCACCTCAGTGGATTCGTCAATAAGCAGAATTCACGAGTGATTGTCGAAAAACCAATGCACCCACAAAGAGTGACTGTTTGGTGCGGTTTATGGGCTGGCGGCATCATCGGGCCGTATTTTTCCCAAAATGAGGCCGGTCAGGCAGTTACTGTGAATGGTGTTCGCTATCGTGAGATGATAACGAACTTTTTATGGTCCGAGTTGGAAGAGGATGAGATAATTCGGCACATTAACGGCATAGAACCTCAATTATGCCTCAGCGTCATCGAAAATTTGGACCATCGGATGGAGGTGTGCTGCCGAGGTCGCGGCGGCCATTTGGCCGATATTTTGTTCCATACAAAATTGAACCATACCAATATATGATAATAAAAAGAAATGACAATAATTTCCTAAATAGTTTGTGTTTTATTCAAAATCAACATCGGCCCTTAAAATTTAACCACCCTTTAAATATAGTCAGTACTGACCGACTCCAATCTAATTTTACCTTTTTTGCGTCAATTTATGCATATATGTCTCAATTTTATTTAGAATATATACATTAAATAAAATCCCTTACAAATCGGTATTACTTTTAATCCAACTATTAAAAGATGCTACACTAGCATAACCATCAGGATAGTTAGAGCCGCAACCACCCAAAATAAAGTTCGTTACACCAACTAATTGATTATTGTGAACAGCCGGGCCACCAGAATCACCATTACACACTCCATAGCCGACAGAATGTTCTAAACACAATATTGATATTGGAACACTACCAATACGACGTCTACATTCCGGATTACTCATTGCTCGCAAGGTGGTGTATTGAAGAATTTGTGGTATTGATCCGCCTGTATGTAAACGTCCCCAACCGGAGGTAACAACTTCAGATCCTGGTATTAGGCTTTGTGTAGCCAAGGCAATTGGCTTAATGCTATCGTTAAACTGCAAAGGTTTCGACAATTTCAAAACTGCAATATCATTATTAAAATTATGATAACTTGGATGTGGTTTCACTTCAGATACTCCAATTACTACACCACCTGAATTCACCAAAATACTACCTGCTCGTATAGTTATGACTGATGCAGAAGTCCTAAAAATTCAATTTCAAACAATTCAATATCGGGAATTATACAAATCATTATATTTAATATCTCACTTTGTGATTGGACTACCGCCTGATGTAACGCAATGAGCTGCTGTTACTACATAATTTTGTGATATTATGGAACCTCCGCATATATGACGACCATTTACTCGTAGCGATATTTGATGTGACAATTGATTTGCTAACGCATTACTACCACCAACTATACGTGGTTGTGGATAATATATCAATGGCTTTTGAGTTATTGGCATAAAATCGTCTTCATTTTTGAATCCTTTTGAAGTAACTTGTAAGATCCACAAAAGATTTAAACACGTTTTTAAGAAAATGTTTAATTTCATGTTGCCGTTAACAGTAGATAGATGTTCCTATTATGGGAGGTAAAGTTTTGTGCTTTCTTTTATATGTAACTAAAACCTCTAGAATTTATAAATTAGCATTATTTCTTAATTACTTATTGTTAGTTGAAAATAAATATAATAAATCAAGTATCAATTACACCCTATATTATTGATATTAAATAACAATTTGTTAAGATTACTATAATTCAGAAAAACCAAGACGTATTTCGTTGGTATCTAAAAAGTCATTAAACAACAAGAATAATAAAATTGAATGTTTTACATTCGCTCTTAACTATCAACGCTAAGTATCTTTATTAAACCGATTTAAGTTTCTTTAGAAATGATCTTTGTTAAAAGTGGACGTGCATACGAAGAGTAATGCATAAATTTTAGCCTAAAACATATTTTTGTTTTTTTCTTTAATGAATTAACAGATATAATTAGGTCAAAACACAGCTAATATTATATATTTCTGTAATGCAGCTATTAAGTATGACATTCACAGTCGGCTATGATCGAACTTACAACAATAAGTTTTATCTATTCAAATAAGAAAGCAACAAAATATTCTGTTACACAATACTATGATTAGGCCTTAATATGCACATATAAATTTGCCATATTAATGACTTTAAAATTAAAGGAATTCTTAAAATATATCGTCACCTAAAATGCAAAAGGGCGTAACAACACTTTTTATTTTTTTACACTAGAACCAAAAAAAAAAACGTTGTAGAATTAAAGATATTCTATATTTTCTTATCTTGTTTAAAACACGACTATAGACTTATTTCGACACATAAGTTTAACATTTTGTAGAGAAATGTAATTTAGTCTAGTGCATCATAATCAATCAAAAAATTGGCTTAAATTTTTTTGTTGTTACGCCCTTTTGCATTTTAGGTGACGATATGTACTTCTGTTGCTATAATCGATTTTTAATATATAATGCACTATATCCAAATTAACAATTGCCGTGTTTTCTGGGATTTGATAATTTCCTAATTACAATAAATAATTTCTGAAATACAATTTATAGATATGAATATGAATTGACAATTTCTGAAAAAGAATTTACAAATATGAGTATTAAAATCAATTAATAGGTTTGTTTGAATACATTTCTAGTAAAACTAGTGAAAAAGAAAACATATAAGAAAGTTGTCAAAATATTAAACACAAACAAAAATCGGAAAAAAACGTAAGCGAAGTGCAAACTTTAACATAAAATTCAATTAATTAAATAACGTTTCGCATAAAATTGTGTTCAATTTTATTATTTGTTACACAAAAAAAAATGTTACTAGTTTTAGCTGGAAGAAATTTTTCGAGTAAAAACTAGTAATATGTCCCCTTAAATTGTTTACAAATTTTAACTATTTTTTTGTACTTGAACGGATTTTTAAGTAAAACTAGTAAAATTTGTAAAGCTAGTAAAAAATAGCATGTAAACGAAAACACTTAATTTCTAAAATTCAATTAATAAATCTAAAAATTATTTGATTATTTATTTCTAAAATACAATTTTAGAATAATAGAATTTTAGCGTTTCTATGGGGGAAAAGGTTCAGAATTGGAGGCCAAAAATGCAAGAAAATTGTTCAGCAATGGAAAAGAACCTATATTTAAAACAGATCCAAAAATTATACTTTTTGCTGGAAATCGGTAAATACGAGGTGAGATGTTTAAAATAAAAAGTTTTTCTAAATTTTATAATTTTTCAATGACAAAAACGCTAACGCCTCTGCTATAGACTGATTTACATTCGCTGATAGAAAATTTTTGCATTAGTTTAATTTTAACGAAATATAAGCAGACATATAATCAAAATTGTAGTAAAATTTAGGGTGATTTCAAAATATTTTTGACCACGCTCAAAGAAATTATCTATTCATATATTTTTTTAAATATTTTACCCGGGAATAAAATAAATCAACATGGCAAGTTACAATGTCTGGCAACACTTTATTATTATTTTACGGTTTACATGTTTTATTATCATTTTACCGTTTACATTTATTTTTTTTTTGGATGAACAAGGAAAATTGGCGGATTTAGAATAACACCCACCCACACGTGGTCCACTAAGTAGCAATGCCCTCAGAAATTCACTGTTTGGTAAGGATTGTGGGCCGGCGAAATTATAGGTACGCACTACTTCAAAAACGATTATGTCATAACCAGGGCAAGGACTTTCATGCAAATGCATGTTTGTAGTCAGTGGCCCAAAAATGATTTTGACCAAATACTTTTCCAAATCAAAGAATTTGCAAAAAAAAAATAGCATCGATTTGTTGTTGCATATTTTTGCATATATTATTATAAATGCATATTTTTGCATATTTTGCTTTTAAGTGCATATTTTATTGCATATTTTATGATTTTTATTGCATATTTTTGCATATTTTGCACATTATTGCATATTTTTTAATATTTTTAAATATGAAATTCAATTTAAGAATTCATACTTTAAAACTAAAAAAAAATCTAAAGAATTAATTATTTGGAAACAATATAAAGAGAAACACATAGCATAGTACTATAAGTTGTCATCCACTAACACTTTTTTTATAGATGTAATTTTAAATTAAAGTTTTCGGGTGTTATTGCTCACAAACAGAAAGTTTAAAAATTTTATAAAAATTATTTTAAGGAAACTTGTCCCCGAGCATTAATTTCTGCCACTTTTTTCTCTGAGTTACGAAAGTGAGTACGATTTTATAGTACACATATTTAAGTTCTATTTTATAATAAAGTTTTTTTCAGGTAAAATGCCACACACAAAAATATATTTAACCATGTGTATTTGAAGACATATTTAGTGTGTTCGTTTACTCGAATTTCTTACTACTTTTACTACAATTGCAAAGTTTTTTTTACTTTTTGTATTGAATTTCTCCAGCTGTAGTAAATATAGTTACTTGCGGTAAGTAAACGAACAAGCTTATTGTAACCGATACCTGAATTTTTACGTTTATGTTAGTTTTTAATAAATATAATTAAAAAAACATTTATTTTTAATTGCATATTTTTTGTTTTTTAGTGCATATTTCGTTATAAATGCATATTTAAGTGCATATTTTCCATTTTATAGTGCATATTTTAAGCGCATATTTTCGATTTTTTAGTGCATGAAAGTCCGTGCCCTGATAATAACCAATTTCTTTTGCCCAAAATTGATGCCAGAATGCACTCCAATGCGATTTAAGAATATGGTTATCTCACTCAGGGGCTAAATGAACTGCCCACCGAAATCGTGAGATTTGAGCCCTTTAGACTTCTTGTAGGGTTTCCTTTCCCGAGCGAGGTCTACGCCTATAGAAATAAATTTATAAAAACAGCAGAAAAAGTTATTAAAAATTAGTTAAAAACAATGCTGCAGAAAAAACTGCAGAAATTAGCAGATTTTTTTTTACTAAATACTAGTAAAATAAGAACAGCAAAATTAAAACTGTTAAATATACTGAATTTTAGTTATATTTGAGTTAAATTTTTGTTAATGGAAAATAGCAAATTAACCTGCTAAAATCAGGAAAAAATTCTGATAAATAATTTGTAGCCTAAAAAATCACAAAAAAATTTCAAATTTTCGATTTTTTTTAAGGCAATTAAAAATCTGACCTTTCGAAAACAGCAGTTTACAATTTTTTAGCAAATATTTCTGCTGATTTTAGCAGGATAGACTCCTATTTCCATTCAACTAAATTTAGCTTAAAAATAGAAAATAAATTTTGAAGATATAACAGTTTATTTTTGCTATTTTTAGACTACTAATATTTAGCAAAAATTTTCTGCAGATTTTACAGTACACTTTGTTATTTTCAATTAAATAAAAGTTAACTTAAATTTAACTAAAATTCTGTAAATTTAGTAGTTTTAATTTTGCTGTTCTTATTTTACTAGTATTTAGCAAAAAAATCTGCTAAACTAATTTTTTGTAACTTTTTCTGCTATTTTTACAGATTAATTTCTATGAGTGTAAACAAATTCAGCAGACATGTCTGTGGTAAATGTCTGCAACTGTTGTTCCTTTAAAAGCACTGCTGCCATTATCCTTAAGATCAGTGTTGCCAGGAGATTTTTTTTTAAATCCCTACATTAATGGAAAAAAATCGCTCTTTTTCCCTACAAACAAAAAAATGTTCCCTACATTTTCCCTACACATCTTTATACCCTACACCACTACGTGGAGAGCGTATAATAAGTTTGTGCTGATGTTTGTGACACCAAAAAACATCACACATGAAACATAGACCCACCTATTAGTATACCGATCGACCCAAAATCACTTTTTGTTTCGATTTATCGATGTCCGTCTGTCCGTCCGTCCGTCCGTCTGTCTGCCCATGCATTCTTGTGCGCACTCTACAGGTCGCAAATATTAAGATATTTTGATGAAATTTGTTACACAGAGCTATGTCGGCCCAAGGACGAAGTCTATTGATTTTGGTTAAAATCGGTCCATGTTTAGACCTACTTTTTTAATAAATGCAAAAAATTTGCTTTTTAGCACTAAATTATATTTAATTTTATTATTAATTTATACAGGGCAAAGCTTTTTGGCCACCCCAGAATTTTAAAAAATTTACCTATAATTCTTGCATCTATGATTTTGATGGCAAAAGGTATTACAATATTATTTTTTTTAATATGTCTACTGGTTTCCTAGGAATATAATTTGTTGGAATCAAAGGGTCGGTTTTATAGTCAGAACTAAGATCGATTTATGTATTAAATATTTCTTAAATAAAAAATGTTATTTGAAAACTTCTTACTTAAAAATTTTTAAGAACCAAATCGATCTTAGTTCTGATTATAAAACTGACTCTAAGGGGTTTTGTATAAGAAAAATTATTTGAATCACAGAGGTATTCAATAAGCAACTGAAGGCATTTGATTCGAAAATGGAAAAGCATTTTTAATAGGAAAATATAGCAGAATATTTTTTGGTGAAATAAATATCTTAGATATTATAGTTTTTTAAGGAATAATTAGTTAATATATAACAAGGGATTTACTGCAAACTAGACACTACTATTTTAATGAAATTTCAATATGTTGTAGAAACCAAAATACTAAAAACATCCCACATTTTTTGAACGCCTCGGTAATTTAAGTGGTCAAAAAATGGGGTTAGAATGGGTGAAAGTAAGTATGAGACAGGTTAATCTTAGATTTCTTTTCTCTATCAATTATCCAAATTTCATACTATACTGAGAGTATAATATTTCGCGCCCGAGGTTTTCGTGAGAAAAATTTTCTGCAGATTTTACAGTACAATTTGCTATTTTCAATTAACTAAAAGTTAGCCTAAATATAATAAAAATTCTGTCCCTTTTTCCCTAAAGATGAAATTTTTGCAAAAAATCCCTACGAAAAGGGAAAAATCCCTACACTTGGCAACACTGCTTAAGATACAATTTCCAGCTATTTTGTTCCATACAACAATTACCAGGAACTGTTATTTGTGACGTTACTCAGAACAATAACATTTCGAAATCAAGAACAATGGCCATGGTCGACTTTAATTTACACTACAAAACTTGATTCACTTAAGCTTATTGTATGCCCTTAACATTTAATAAATAACTGCATATTATCATTTAAATTGAATTACAATCAAAGCTCGCGCAATATCAAAGAAAAATATTCAAAATTCTAACACATTGTTCAAACAAAAATAGTTTTGTGTATATATGAGTCATTTATGCCGAATTTTACATATTTTCTTATTAAGTTTTGTAAATTCGTAAATATGTATTATTGTTTCGAATTTTGTTAAAATTGTCTAGGGCAAGTGCAAAAAACAACGTTCTTGTTATAATTAACTAACTTTTTATAATTAAACTATGGTTTGTTCTATTCAAGAAACCCCCTTTATATAAAAGTCCAAAATTTACACTTTTTTGTAACACCAGTACGTACATTAAAAACCTGTACTTAAACGTTTTTTTATTACCTTGCAGTTGTTAAATTTTTTAAATAAACAAAAACGTTTTAAAAAAAAATTTGGTGAATTCCGACTTTGCAGAATGAAACATGTTCCCCTACTTTATTTATACAGAAAAAATATCTTGTTTTTGGTTTTTGTAAAAACTCAAAACATATCAAAAACAATAAACGCCAAAAACTTGTTGTATATTAATATAGGATTGTATTGAAATAAGATTAAAACTTAATACTTGGCATATAAGCATCACTGCGTTTTTACAAAGTTTAGTATGCTCATAGGTACACTCAAAATATTTTATCGTTAAAAACAACCTAAAATACATATTAAATTAATTGAAAACACAATTAAAAAAGGACTACCTTTTTCTCATTATATTCAAACCATTTTGCTATTTACGCCTTTATTCTAAACTTTATAACAATAACAAAATTGTGACAAAACTGAGGTAAATTTTAGTTGTAACAGTTTCGGTATTCTAAAAAAAATTGTCACAGAAAAACCTTGACAAAATTGTAATGTAATAAAAAGCACATAACAAGTAAAAGTTTTTGTTTGTAAACAAATTAAAATAAAAAATTTTAATATTTTTTAAGGAATTTTATAATTTATCTTAACAAAAGAAAAACAAAAGACATTATTGATGGTAAACGGAAAATTAAAAACGTGAAGTACATGTTAAATGTATACATTTTTATCCGGCACTTTACACGGCAGCAAAATTTTGCCCCAAAGAATTTTTGTACTCAACTTGTGAAGACTGTTGTTTGAGATATTTTAGGTTTCCATGGGTACTTGCGGTAGCGTGCGAAAGCGTGCTAAACACAGCAAAATATTGGTAATGACACCTCATTACTATCTGCATTACCCAAAATGATATATCATTACCTTTTGCATTATTTTATAATATAAAATAATGACTTCCTAATAACGGCCTATTGTATTCATTGTTTCTAAATATAAAATACTGACTTACTCGTAATAGTTTAAATAAGTACTTTTTACACAGTTAAATTTTATACATTTTTATTTATAATATGTAAATATGTTTTATGTTTAAATTTTTATGACGAGTCCTAAAATTACACACTAGAGAAAACTTAATTTTTTCTGAATGTATTTCCTTAAGCTAATAGTATTTGCTTAACTCCTTATTTTTAAGAATCAAGTAAGCAATCGGACAACCGCTTATAATTCAACTTTTTGTAAGCATGTGTGTAACCACTTATTATTCAAAATCTCATAACTACTTATTTCTCATTTTTTCGTAAGCGAGCGGGTAAGCGTGACTACTTATAAAAACGACCACGCCAAACAAAAATAATGAGTTTAGACGCCAAAAAATAAGTTGTGCGGAGCTATGAATTTCTATTATATAACCACTTATTTGGTAATGAAAGATTTTGCTGGGAAGTTGACTCAAATCTTACTTTTGTTGTAGGCCATTGTTTTAGGATTTTTTTTTTTCATTTTCCATAAATTATAAATTTTTTTAATACAATTTTGAAATATTATTTCTGTTTGACAGCAAAAGCTTTCACCATAGTATGGTGAAATTTAAAGAACTTTTTCTTGTCATAAAAAAAATAGAATACCATAACAAATTTCTAGAAATTTTCTATAACAAGAAACGTGACAACTTTTAAAACAAAAAAATTTGTCACATATTCCTAGAATAAGGGTATTATTTTCAAACATTGTTAAAACAATCCATAAAAGATATAAAAATATATGAAGAGTCTGTTAAAACAATCACCAATTTTTAACTGACAAAACGTAAAAAAAACGATTTTGTGCTTTGTTTTTTCATATATGAAAGTTTTTTTCTGTTTGAATTTTCAAAACACTACAACACACAAAATATTTTTATAGGCTATGTTTGTGTGTATGAGTTAAGAATTTCTTGTAATTTGAATGGAAATAATTTTGTATATAAACAAACTATTTCAACAAAAAAGAAAACCGAAAATATTTGAGTTTTTTGTTTTAAAACTAGGGTTTTTCTTTTCCCGGACTTTTTCATTTCCCGGGACAGCGGGATTTTTTTCTGAATTTCCCGGGATCCCGGGAATTCCCGCTCGTAAGAAAATTAATATATCCGACGTATGTTTACTTGAAAAACTCGATATCTATTAAAAAAACTTACGACAAAGTTCATCTTTTGGTTGCAGTCATGAGAAAATCTACTTAATATACATATTCTGAAATAAGTGCTTAATATAAAATATCCATATCTTCCATCTTTTTCGAGATCAATTCGTTTAACAGTTTAAATAATATGCAGGTAATATATTTGTATGGAAGGCAGTCTTAATTTTAAAACAACTCTTAGAAATACATTAATTAAATATTAATTCACGGTTTAAACGGTTCAACAAATTGAATCATAAATTCTTTCAGGATATAATGGAATTGTTAATGGGTGCAAATTTGTATCGGACCAGCTTTAGAAACATGAATCCAAAAATTTCTATTTCTAGATATTCTGTTTCTATGCAGATTTTCAGAAGTATTCGCCTATTTTTATTAAAAAGTTTAAAAGTGAGTATTTTTCACACAAATTTTTAGGCAAATCGTCTAAATATTTTTATAAAAATAGACACTAAAATATTATTAAATAGTTTTATAACTTTAATTGGTATTTTTTGAATAGAAATTTTTTATGGCACAACTCAGCCCCGTTCAAAAATATATTTTTTAATATATTGTATTTTTTAAATATCCCAGATGATGATTTGCGATGCAAATCGAAATATCGGAAGAAAATTAAAAAATAAAATATTGAAAAATAAAATACAAAATATTTGGATTTTTATTTTTTTTTTTTAATTTATGACCTAAAGCCAAACAATACTAAAAATATAACAATACCAAATTTCAACAATATTTAATCTAACAAAAACATAAAATTTGAAAAATACAACTGAAATAAAGGAATAGCAATTGAAATTTAAAGGAAATTATTTGAAGTAATAAAAACTCAAAACAATTACATCAATTGAAAATACGAAAATATTATAATTTTTTTTTAATTTAATGCCCAGTTTTTTTGGAGGTATTTGGAGCTGAAATACTGATTTTGAAATGTTGTGTATGAATATTGCTTTATTTGAACAAATACCATCATTAAAAAATATAAAATTTCCGAGGTACGAGTATTTTTGTTTGTATTTAAACTTGATAATGTCTAATAAAATTTGTTTTCGGTTTAACTAAACCCAAAAAATTCGGCCTAAATAATATTTTTTATATTATATATTATATTATTAAATTTTAAATCGCATTTATTAATTTTAAATATTTTTTATTTAAATTATTTTTAAAACAATCAATGCTTTTAATTGAAATAAAGCTTCCAAAATTTTAATATACTAGCTAAAACGTCTGTAAAAGATTAAAAAAAAAATCCCGGGAAATCCCGCACTAAATTCCCGGGATTGCGGGATTGAAAAAAGGGCGGGATTCCCGGGAATCCCGTCCCGGGAATTCCCGGGACATAAACCCTATTTAAAACAGAAAACAACGAAATTATTTAAATTATTTTTTATAAAAATAGAAAACTAAAAATATAACATTTGACTGAAAATATCAGATCCTACAGACGATACATATTTTTTTGTGGTTTGTTTTTTATTGACTGATAAAAAAAGTTAAACAATATGTTTCAATGTATTTTAATTGATTCTTCAATTGAAAACAAACTTTACCTATTAATTTTCAAATAAACCTCAATCGGTAATGGAAAATATATTTTGAGTGTATTATTGGCAAAACATTAAAAGAGAGCATAGGGCAATGGTATTCGTTATATGTATTACTATTAAAATTTTAATACGAATTTCGTTTTTGGACATACGCCAAATACAACAGTCGCGTGAAGTCCTTCATTTAAAAATATCTGTTTTTAATAAACTGTCCTTACAAATCAGTATTATCCCTGATCCATTGGTTTAAATCTGCAACACTTGCAAAAGCATCAGGATTGTTAGAACCGCAACCACCAACAACATAATTCGTAACACCAACTAACTGATTGTTATATACTCCGGGTCCACCAGAGTCACCACCACACACACCATTGCCCGAAGTATGGCCAAAACATATTACAGTTGAGGGGAGAGGATTAAGACGACGTTGGCATTCATCAAGACTCAATGCTTGCAGAGTATTGTATTTAAGAGTTTCCGATATTGGACCACCATTATAAATACCACCCCATCCGGAAACTACAATACCCGATCCTGGTGAAGGATTTCTTGTAGCCAAGGCAATGGGTTTAATACTATTATTTATGTCCAATGATCTTGCTAACTTTAAAACTGCAATATCGTTATTGAAATTTCCGTAATTGGGATGTGATTTAACTGCGGACACTCCAATAGTAATACCGCCTGATCGCAACTGGGTAGTACCAGCACGTATTGTTATACTAGATGCTGGCCTCCTAGAAATTAAAGAAACAATTTAAAATCAACGTCAAGGAAAACAAATTTTCCATTTTTCTTACGAAGAAACACAATGAGCTGCAGTTAGTACATAATTTTTCGATATTATAGATCCTCCACATAGAACACCACCTCCCTGAACGGATACTTGATATGGAAATTGATTTGCATAGGCATTATTCCCACCAACTATACGCGACTCTGGATAACTATTTTCATTGTTGGTCAATGCTTTTGAAGAAACTTGCAAGATCCACAATAGATTTAGTACAGCTATTAACGAAATATTAAGTTTCATTTTTCCGTTAGTAGTAGATCGGGAAATTAGAATCGAATGTGGGTGGTGGTATATTTTTTGTTCTCTTTTATATATGAAATACTTATATTGAAAGTGTATGAGTCCATTTAAAAAATAAATATATGTTTATGATGCGGCTGCACAGCATTTATTGACTTCTATTCACCGCACAAAAAATGTTTGTCAAAACTTTTAAGATCACTGATAAAAGAATTATTTGAGCTGTATTTTATTTTCTTGAAATTTGCTATTTCCTTACTTTTTTTAAAAGCATTATTGTGTTTCTATCGTATGCATATTAAACAAATCTTGTGCAAAAAAATCCACAAATTTACGAATTTTTTTAAAATTTTACAATAAAATTAACAAAATTGTATGATTGAGTTCAACATGAAAACTTATTATTTTGAAAGTAGTAAAAGTCCTTTAAATATTGAAAGGACTCTTAAATTGTTGTTGTTTTCTTTAACACCAAACCCGTTTTTTTACCCTTAAAGAGATTGTAAAGAAGATGCCATTTGCAGTTTTAAAAACATGGAATTTCAAAACCTATTATATTTCATTTTAAAAACAGTTGGACTCATGTCACTTTTAAAATAAATGGTTCATATCTGGAGTTCAATAGTTTGGAAATAAGTCGTAAAAAACAACGTTATCATGAACCAATTTCACTATAATCTTTAAAAGCAAAAACTATACGCGATTTACAGTGGAGTTTGATTATAACGACCTTGTTTTGCTGGAGAATGTAGTTAGTTATAGGCAAAGTTCGTTATAAGAGTGGCAAACATTTAACAAAAATTATTAAAATATTTAGATTTTTTATGTTTTCCAAATTACAATAAAAATAATTGCTTATTGCATTACGTTTCTTAAAATCGAGCTATTTAGGTAAATTTACAATACTGGGTTTTGAATAAAAATTTCATTTAAAATTCCAGATTTTTATGTGTTTGTTACAAATGAAAATATGTGAAAATTTGTAAACGTGATCAAAAAATGACTTCTTTATGCACAAAGTTCGATATCATCATATTTATTTTTATTAAATATGTAAATAGGTAAATGCGGTGGGACCGCAAAAATGTTTCCCTATAAAAAAGTTTTGTTATAACCGGTATTCGTTATAAGCGAATTTCACTGCACCTTGCTTTTAACAATATTAATTACATAGCAACAGCTTAAGAATTACAGTCCAAGAAGAAAAATACGAAAGGAAATGCTTCAGAAGGTGGTGCAAGCTTGTTTTAAAACGTTTTGTTATCGGCCTTAATGATAACCCAAAATTTACTTGGCCCATTGTTATTTTTATTATTTTATAGTTTGCTCATGGGGTTTAAAGTTATAACCTAAAAAGTGAAATTTTAACTGCCCGAGTAAAAAAGTTCATATAGTATGAACGGATATTGGGGTGTCCCGAAATTGGAAAGTCATACGTTATAGTACTCAAACGATGAGTACTAACGAGCTGATTATGGAAAAAATATACACACAAATTTCAGTGTGCTTATATTTTTGTGAAAACTTTTCTCTAAATATTTTTCGATATTACCAAACATTTGAGCCCTATTTTGTCCAAAATTTTTTCATAATTAGCTCAACAATACGCATCATTTGAGTGCTAAATTCGAAAATTTCTACAATTTCGCAATATGTAACTGGATATAATTTGTCCGAGAAATGGTTTTATTAAATTGTATCAAATCGGATCTGATTGTATTCACAAAAATACAAAGTCACTTTAAGTTATAGAGCTGCAAATGATATATTTTTATATGAATGCATAGCGCATGCTACAGGGACATTATTTCGATCCACAGATTAGTATGAAGACATTGGGTGCGTTCGGCAGATACAATTTGACAGTCAACAGTTCTACAACAGTTGCGCAACTATCTGCTGAACGACCTGATCACTAACCGCTCAGTCTGAGCGCTGTCATATTTTGGTATCGTAAAAAATGTTTGCTACTTTTGATCAAATAGTGATACATTTGTTGTTGTTGATTTTGAAAAATTTTTGTTTTGTATGATTGACAAATAAAAACATACAAATATAATTCAAAAACAAAAAATTTATAAAATCAAAGGAAAATATAGAAAAAATGTATTTAAAAACAAAACAATGAAAACATCGTTCAGCAGAGTAAGTAAAACAAAGCGCTACAAGTCACCGGTATCATTTTAAGGTTTCTCTGCCGAATGCTACCATTTAGTTAGTTTGGGGACTGTTTTCAAACTCTTCCTAGGCCTAGTGCATAGTATCAAGACATTTTTGACTAATAAAAAAAAAAATGTTTTTTGCACATAATGCTGTAATGGAAAACATGATTATTTTGTAAACAGACATTTTAGAATTTCACATTAAACAAATATTTTTAGTTTTGAGATTTTGTGTAGCTTCTTGGATTCAAGAATTTCTTTTGTTCAGGAAACCTGACAGATTCTACATTTTTTCAAGAAACAATTCTCAAAATTTTATTGTAATGAGCTTTTTTTTATAGAATTAGTATGAAACCATTATTTTTTTTTTCCAATTAAACAAGTGTTTTAAGGTACTTTACCGAAAAATTAATATTTAGGGACAGTTTTATTGTCAGAACAAAGATTGATTTCTAACGATATTACTTACTTAAGATGTATTTAAGAAAAGAATCGTGCTTAGTTCCGAGTATAAAACTGGCCTTTATATTTTAAAGCGAGCACTACAACTTTATTTTTTTTAAACTTAAGTGCACTACTATTAACACCTTAAATAATTATACCCTACACCACTACTTGGTCAGGGTATTATAACTTTGTGCTGATGTTTGTAACACCAAAAAATATGGGTCCTAGACTCACCTTATAGTATACCGATCGGCTCAGAATTTTTTTTATTTCGATTTAACGATGTCCGTCTGTCTGTCTGTCCATGCATTCTTGTGAACACTCTACAGGTTTCAAATATTAAGATATTTTGATGAAATTTGGTACACCGACTTAGGACCACGCCTATTCATTTTGGTGGAAATCGGTCCATGTTTAGACCTAGTGCCCATATAAGGGTACCCTCCAAATTTTTATTATTTACATGCTGCAAGTCGCAAATACGAAGATATTTCAATGAAATTTGGTACACGGACCTATGTTGGACCAAGGACGAAGCCTATTGGATTTGGGTTAAAATCGGTCCATGTTTAGACCTAGTGTCCATATAAGGGTCCACCCAAAATTGGCTTGGTTACACGCTGCATTTCGCAAATACGAAGATATTTCAATGAAATTTGGTTCGTTGACTCACATGGCCTATTGATTCGGTGAAATAGGATCGGTCCATATTTGCACCCATCGCCCATATGGGCTATATTTGCGATTTTCTCTTCTTTTATGATTTTATAGAAAATGTTGACACAAGTCTGTTTTAACCCATTCAAATTTCGGATCTAAACATTAGTTGGCTTTAAATCAGACTGGTGTAGGGTATTATATTGTCGGCATGCCCGACTTTAACTTTTTTTACTCGTTTTTTAATTGTCTTAGGATGACCATCTTACCCGTAAGTAATGCTCAGACACACCTTAAAATCTCGGAACAAAATTTCACTTAAGTGCACACTTTTATTAACAATGGCAAAATAATTTAAATAATAATAAAATCTTAAAACATGCTCCATAAAATTCCTATTTCTCCCTCGAAAATTTGTTTGGTACATTTGGTGATACGGTATTATGGCCTGGAGGAAAAAAATCGATTAACTCAATATTTCAAACTCTCTATGGCTTTACCTTTAAGATCACCACACTAAAATTACTTGAAAGTTATTTGCATTTTAATTTTAAATTAATAAATTTTTTTCGAATTTGGGTTTTGTTGTAATAAAAATATTTCTGACAGTTTATATTTGAATTTGTATACACATGGTGATTTTAACATTAATATAGAAAAACGTGTAAGGCCACACAATGTAATCGATTTCGTGTACTGCACATTGTGCGTACTTACGATATGGGATACTTGTGTATAACAATTGTAAAGGGTTCTTCAACAGGGACGCTACAAAATTAGAAAGACAGGGACAGCAAACGACGCCATATTTCTTGCCGCTCTTTTGACATTTCTCTTCAGTAAGGTTTGCCATTTCATGATGGAAAGATATACGAGCCAACAACGAGTCGAAATTATTAAAATTTACTACCGACATTCGGAGTCAGTGGCCTCAACGTTAAGAGCGCTGCGTCCAATTTATGGTCGTCATAATGAATGGCTTCGTCAATAAACAAAATATGCGTTATTGGTCAGACAGCAATCCACACGTACTCCATGAGTCATCATTGCATCCCGAAAAAATTACGGTTTGGTGCGGTTTATGGGCCGGCGGCGTCATTGGGCCGTACTTCTTCCGTGATGATCAAGACCGGCACGTTACTGTGAATGGGAATCGCTACCGTTCAATGATAACCGAATATTTTTGGCCCCAATTGGATGATATGGACTTGGAGGATATGTGGTTCCAACAGGACGGCGCCACAAGCCACACAGCGAATGTCACAATCAATTTATTGCAAACCAAGTTTGGAGAACGTGTTATCTCACGAAATGGTCCAGTCGATTGGCCGCCTCGGTCGTGCGATTTGACGCCGTTGGACTATTTCCTGTGGGGCTACGTCAAATCTACACCCACAAAACAGATTCGGTGCTGACAACTCCAATTGTTGCCAATCGAATGGTTCAGTTGCATCAAATGAATTTTTCGTTTGTGGCTACCGAATTATTATTGATACAACACAAATTCCATTGTCACAGTCAAATTAGTCTTGCCTCAATTGGTTTTCTGTTGCCACAACTGAAAAATTCGGCTACTACTACCGAACCATGCGATTGACTACAAATGGGGTTATCAGAACTGAATCTTTTTTCTGGGTGTATGGTCTATGCCAACAAGCCAGCGACGATTGATGAACTTCGTACGAATATCGGCCGATTTATGCTTGAAAACTGTCGAAAATTGGGTTCAGCGTCTGGACTTCTGCAAGCGTGCCCGTGGTGGCCATGCAAAAGAGATCGATTTCCATACATAATGGCATCGAACGTACTTTCACAGGAATAAAGAATTTCATTGATATCCAAAACCGTTTTTGTTTTATTTAAAAAAACTTTTGTAGCGCTCTTATTGAAGAACACTTTATATGAAACTAAAAATCTTTGAAAATTTTCAAAAATTTTGTCTAACTTACATGCCACTATACTTGTGTGTACTTACGAAGTATATTGGCTTGTGGGCCATTACAATGCGGCCATACCCTGGGTAAAGTAAGCCAGCTTGTGTGTAGGGTTTGAAAGTACTCGGAGATACTTGTGTGTACTTACTAGAATCCCTGAGTGCTTTCAAACTCTACACACTATCTGGCTTACTTTACCCAGGGTATGGCCGCATTGTAATGGCCCACAAGCCAATATACTCCGTAAGTACAGACAAGTATAGTAGCGTGTAAGTTAGACAAAATTTTTGAAAAATTTCAAATATTTTTTATTTATATATACAATTGTTGTACACAGTATCCCATATCGTAAGTACGCACAATGTGAAGTACACGAAATCGATTACATTGTGTGGACTTACACATACAAGCAGTTTTCTTAAACTACCAGTTTTTGGTTAAGTGTAAATGTAAGAAGTGTTAAAAATTTGTTAATTTTAATTGTGTAATACAATCAGTGTGTTCGTTTACTCGAAATTCTTACTACTTTTACTACAATTGGCAAGTTTTGTTTACTTTTTGTATTGAATTTTTCCAGCTGTAGTAAAAGTAGTAACTTGTAGTAAGTAAACGAACACGCCTAATATAAAACAGGGGTCTCCCATGGTCCTGATGAACGGCAACACCGAATGTCACCGTTTCAAAATAAAAGTCGTATATTAAATTTTCGAGAGAAAAAATTCTACACAATTTTCATACGAACTTCATTATGGTGAAAAGTCTTTTTTTTTCTAAAATTTTTAAATCTAGTAAGGTGTAAGTACTAGGGCTCGTAAACTCTTGAATATTAAGTTTGCATAAGTCGAGTTTACACGATTCAGAACGTACATAAGAGGTTGTATGAAAACCCCTGGTACTTTTTGAGCCTGCACAAAATTTATTTTTCTGAATCCTTTTTATGTAACAATTTCAGTATTTGGAAAATAGAAAATTTTTTGATTAATTATTGAGCTGGGTTGCTTTTCGTTATTTCAATATTTATAAATATTTGGAGAACATTTCTTCAATAATTCAAATATTTTGTAGAAATTTTTAAATTCTTTAACAGACCTAATTTGATCGACTTCAATTTGAAATAATACGCATATAATTTATACCAAAATTCTTCTTATTTTGGGCCTAAAACTAAATCTTTTAAAATTTACAAATTTTTTAATCTGTCTAAATCCCTAATTTGGGCCAAAATCCCCTTATATAACAACTCTGTAAAACCTCATTTGACACAAAAAAATCCTCCCTTGAGAAAATTTCCCAAAATAAAATCCTCCTTTGACAAAATTTCGCATATGCTAGCGACATCTACAGTTTGTTTACAAAATTATCGATACTGCATCTCTATATTATATGTCTCTGATATAAAAAATATTCAAATTGAAAACAACTCATTATTTTAACCTACACTGAGAGAATTATCTGCAGGATATTAATGAAATGTTGTGAAAATGAAAAAGTTCCATAAAATATTTGAAGCTATTTTATCAATTTTAAGAATTTTTTTTATTTATTGGCTGAAAAACTGCTCTCACTATTCTATAAAAATTTCAGTTAAAACTGTAAAAATTTCAGTTAAAACTATTAAATATTTGTTAAAAATTAGCTTGCAGAAAAAACTGGACAAATTAACAGATTATTTTTGCTAAACATTCGTAATTCAAAATACAACATACAAAATTTTAGTTATATTTGAATTAAATTTTAATTTTCAGTTTTTTTTTTAACTTTTTTTAATGCGAATAAAAATCGGAAATCAGCATGCTACTACTGATTTTGTAGCAAATATTTCTCTTGATTTTAGCAGGATAATCTGCTACTTAAATGTATTCAAGTAATTTAACTTAAATATAAAAAAAATTTTGTTAATATAACAGCTTTTTCTACTATTTTTTGTCCAATAATATTCAGCAAAATTTTTTCGCACATTTTATCAGAGTAATTTGTTATTTCAATTGACTAAAAGTTAACTTAAATATAATTAAATTTTTGTAAATTTAACATTTTTATTATTGAGTAAACTTTGTAACTGTCAGATAGAACATGCGCATTTACAGGAACATTACAGGAAGAAGAAAAAGAAGAAAACATTTTTATTCAAAAATGTAACAGATAAATATTTATAAGGAAATTTAGCAAACTGCCGCAGTTTCGTCTTATTCAACGGCTCGTCAAAGGTTAGTTTATTTGTTATTTGATCAGTGAGTGTACTTTTAATTGTTAAATTGCCTCTATGGGGTGAAATTTTTGTGTATCTCAAGACAGGGGATCGAACCGGCAACCCTCTGAGTCGTAGCGTCACCTTTTAAAAATATATACCACCGTCGGCACAGCGATAAGTACCTATGGCTTTTTAAAGTTTTGTCAATCACGGCCTACATAATGAATGTTTTCGTAATCAGGAGAACCAGAATTAACAGTTTTATATTTAATGTTATCATCTTACTACGATAGTATTTATTTAGCAAAAGAAATCTGTTAATCTCAGCATTTTTTTCTACTAGGTAATTTTTAACTAATTTTCATTTCCTTTTTCTGCTATTTTTACAGGTTTATTTCTGTGAGTACATGTATCGTCCGTTATTTTATGTAGCTTGGCTTTTTAGTGACTTACAAATATTGTTGAAAATTATTTTTCTTGTATAAATAAATGCTTTTGCACTTGAAATCAACAACACAAAAAAGATTTTACTGAAACAACTAACATGTCTTGAATGCGAGGTTGTCTGACAAGAAATGTCTGTATGTGCTTCATTCCGATTTTGATGAAAATTGGACATGTAATAGAGGAAACAGAAAATAAGAATGTCCACCCCACTTTCATGTTTGAGGATTAAAAACCGGGATAAAAAAATTACCCCATTATTGGTTTTTTTTTTAATATATGCAAATTGGATATCAAATAAAAGGTACTGTGAAGATCTATTAAATGATGTACTAAAAATATTTATTAGTTTTCAATGAAAAAGTTTCAAGCAATTTCGGATCTTATTTTTACCCCTCAAATATAAATTTAGGCCGATATATTTAGAACGGGAACCCACAAACATACTCTCCTTGTAAATGTAACTACATAATACACAAAAATTACAGTATTTGCGTTTTTCAACCTGTGGTTAAATAGCAAAAATTTTAGCATTTCTTTTCATTAAACAATAAAGTAGTACATTTTTGTTTTTTCAAATAAATCTATTTTATTTTTCTTCGATCCTAAATGTATACTTGTCTTTTATTTTTTAATTAACAAAAGTTTTTTTTCGAAAAATTAAGAGAGCTAAACAAGAAATTTTTATATCGTTTTGTTCACAGACCAGAGACTATTAATTATAGAGATAGGAAATCAAAACTTACACTTCTCACCCTTAGAGGCGCTGAAATTTAATATTACCTGAGCAACTATTTAGTATCAGTTTAGTATCAGTTTAGTATCAGCTGAGCCTATATTTAAAAACCGATATTATTGACATAGGTCTGTGTACCAAATTTCATCGAAATATCTTCTGATTCTGAGTCGATCGGTGTACTACAAGGTGGGACTAGGTCCAATATTTTTTGGTGTTACGAGTATAAACATCAGCACAAACTTATGATACCCACCTGTATACATATAATCTGTGGGTTTGGAGTTCTACATAAAAGTGAGAAGTTAGTTGTATGCTAGGAAAATACCGTTTAAAAAAACATCAATCAAGATATGTATCGGATAATACAGTGAATCTCAGGCTAAATGATATGGATTTAAATGTAAAGTAAATCAGATAAAACGAGTATTTACATTTAAAATAGTATAGTGTTTCCATTCCAAATAACCATAAATGTAGTTATTTTAACTGTTGAAAATTAACTAAAGCCTCATTACTACCAGAGCTTTGAAGAATTAATTCCTTAATTCTGGTTTTGAATTCTGAATTAAAAATGCGATGAATTAATTCACAAAACTCCATACATATATTGGATGGAATTAATTCATATTTGTTTTCGTTCGATTTATTTTGTTGCGAATGAATTCAATTGCTATAGTTCTTTTTGTTAAATCAAATGAATCAATTTTATAAATCGAACGGAAAAAAGTGAATCAATTCCTTACTGAATTAATTCACCACTGAATTCGTTCAATTTCATTTTCGTTCAGTGAATTTAAAAAAAAAATTACGTTCACTGAATTTAGAAAAAAATATGTTCACTAAATTGAAAAAAAAATTACGTTCACTGAATTCAAAGCCTGTTTTCTGCCGTTCAGTAGAAGAAAACATTTATTTATAAATAAAATTTATAATACGAGTACTAAGCAATTTCACGCATTTGCTAGTAAAAATAAACAAATTATATATTAAGTGTTAGAGAAACCTGATGCAGTTCATCAACCTACATGATTAAAAAATCAAGTTCCAAAAAACATCAGTTGGAGCAACAGAAATAGGGTTGTGAAAACCGAATTATCGGTTACAATCCGAACGATTCGTTTGGGACAACAAAATTTTTTTTAGGTGTAGTATATCTCTACTCACCAGTATAATTAAGAATCTATTATCGACACAATCACAACATTTGCAATGTTCGTGTCACTCTCTATCAGTGTTATCAAGAACGATTTTAACAGTTTTTCAACGTATTCCGGCTTTCTACTGTCAACATTGTTCGAGATATCATTGATAGGAATGCCGCTCAAACGCAGCTATTGAGAAATAAAATTTGAATATTTTGAATTTTATTGTTGTTTTGTATGGATAGTGACAGTCACAACGAGTCACAAGTAGGAATAGGCACCTTAATATTTTTAATTTTTTGGTTGTTTATTGATCACTTTTCTTTTTAATATATGTACCTACCTACATATTTTTCTGGTGGTACGTGAGGCAAAAAGATTGAAGAGCCCTGAGCTATATTATAGCGCCCTGAAATTGTGACTCTCAAATATGATAATATTTAGATTGATCAAATTTTAGAGCCATCAATTTAAAAGAACTTCAAAATTTATTTTACAAATCAGAGTTTTGTTTGATCCAATCAACATGATAGAATACTTTAGCATAGCCATCTGGAAAAGCAGTACCACAGCCGGTATAAACAAATCCAGCAATACCTACAACTTCACCGTTATACAAGGCAGGTCCTCCAGAATCACCATTACAAGCCCCGTTACTAGGTTCATGAGCTAAACAAATAAGAGCATCTGTGTCCCAATTAATTTGCTCCTTACATTCAGCACGACTAATAGCAGTTAATACATTCCATTGAAGTTTCTGAGGTACATCTCCACCTTGTTTAACACGACCCCAACCAGAAATTACTACAGCCTGGCCAGCAGGGACTTCCGTAGTGGCCAATGGTATGGATTGAATATTATTGGAAAAAATTAAAGGCTCTTCCAGATGTAAAAGAGCAACATCATTTAAAAAGTTGCCATAATTTTTGTGAGTAATAATATTGGAAACCCTTACTAACACCCCACCTTGTAAACGATCGTTAGTACCGGCACGAATAGTTAAGGCACTTGGATCATATCTAAGGGAAGAACAAACAAAAATTATAACAATTTTCCGTAAAATAAATACAATCACACTTACGTATTATAATTACCAGCACCATCAGAAGTACCAACACAATGAGCAGCGGTTAAGACAAAATTACGCGATATAATAGAACCACCACAAGAGTGAGAACCATTACGTCTCAATGAAACTTGATGAGGAAATTGACCCTCATGCGCATTTTCACCGCCTACAACACGGCCTGTGGGTACCGCTTGAGAGTAGGCCACCAAAGCAATGCACACAAATACACTTACGGTAATTTTCGCCATTTCAAAAAGTTCTGACGCACTATTATCAATTTTTACAAGCTGACAAGCTTTTTATACCTTCTCTTCTTTAACCGAACTGGATTATCAATTATGAAATATTTTCTTTTGGTCACCATATCTAATCTTAGCACAAAAATATTGATTGTAAATTTAAAAATTCTGTTTAATTTACAACAATTAAATAAAAACGATACACAGAAAAATCAGTATGCACCAACACTGGAATTTGTAAAACCAATCACATTTTCTTTTAAATTGAAATTTTATACTTATTTTTATTTAAAAAATATTTTTTGAACCAAGCCCTCTGGGCACTAATACGGCCCATTGAATTAATGGAATTTTTCATAAAATGTTGTGAAAATTTTAATTTTATTTCTTAATAGTTTCATACACACAATGAAAATGTTTTATTTAAATTAGGTTCATAAAATATATGAAGCTTTATCATCAACTTTAAGAAACCTCACCTATTTTGTGTAGAAAAACTTTTTAGTTCAAAAAAACTCGTCCAGCTAAATTCCCCTCTGTGTAGGGTATTTAATTAATCGACTTTTTATTTTAATCGATTAATCGTGCAAATAATTATTCTGCTTTTTTCTCTTAACCGATTAATCAAAAAATTTTTAAAACTAACCGATTAATACCCATCAAAATATTTCATTACCAAATAAGTGGTTATATAATAGAAATTCAGAGCTCCGCACAACTTATTTTTTGGCGTCTAAACTCATTATTTTTGTTTGGCGTGGTCGTTTTTATAAGTAGTGACTAGGGTTTGGGATTTCCCGGACTTTTTTATTTCCCGGGAAACGGGAATGAAAAAATTTGATTCCCGGGATTCCCGGGAATCCCGGGAAATGTTTTTGAACAAAATTGTTAATGAAAACCACCTATATAAATAATTTTTGTTAAAAAAAAAACACTATTTCAGTACAAATGCAGTCTGTGTAGTGAGAATTCAAAGTAAAAAATACCAGAATGTTGAACATTTGATTTCACATAAATTAATCGCAGCACTGCCAAATGAACTGCATGATTCCAGCAGAAAGCACTTACTACTGGACTGTCGGAAACAAACCGTTTCATCACACTTGGCCCATTAGATATGGTGGTCACAATGTTATTTTCCAAAGACAATTAAAACTGTTCTAGTCTTATTTCTACAATTCTTCTTATTTCATCAGCATTACATCTTCCTGATATATAAACCAACCCCAGGGTATAAAATTATTATCTCTTTTGTGATATTCTTGTCCATTCATCTAAGATTATAGTAAATCTCCTATTGTTAGAAATATTGCTCAATATTTCTTTTATCATGATATCTTTTACATGATTGTAGTAATTTAATATAATGTTCTTTACATCGCATTCTTTTTTTGCAATGCCAGGTTTTTATTATAAAAACTTTTTCGAATTAACGAAGATCTAGTTATGGTGCGGATTGACTGCGGCTAATTTGGATACCATTTTAGGAAATGTTTGCCCTACCATAAAACCTTTAATGCCTATTCAGCTTACACTTTTTTCTTCGGGTACTTTGCTAATTTTAGCTTGTTGTTGTTTTCTTCAAGAGAAGTTGCATGACCATCAATTTTTTTTTTTGTGAACCAAATTTAGATGTCGGATAACCAAATTTAGATACCACCGTTAACCATTAGTCTTTTCTTTTCACATTTATTAATGAAAACGTTACTTATAAAATTATTGACCCTTAATATAAAGGAGTATTTTAAATTTAAAGTCGACTTTATTTTTAATCAAACGGTTTTGTTCATTTTGTGTATGAAAACCTTACAAAAATATTTATATTTTCAAATATTTTGATTGGTTGAAAATAAATTAACCAATCAGAATGCTCCAAAAATAAACCAAGTCAAGGTATACTGCCACCCAATATTTTAACTAAAGTCGGCTGAACCTAAATTATACATTTGAAAAATTTAGATTAAGGGCGATTATTTGTAAAAAACAAAGCTTTTTTTCATATTTCTTTTAAACATTTTACCAAGTTTTTAGGCTTTACTACTTAAATTTTGAATAAGTTATGCGAAAAATGTTTATTAGTTGAAATGCTCCTAATTACTTGGCAAAGATTTTATTTGTGTGTCAAATAAATGTATTCCCTTTTAAAAGATTTTAACAATGAAATTTTTGTTTTGGTATTTAAAATGTTTTTTATGACTAAAATTAAAAAATCCTATTCGAAACAAAAACAATTTAAAAAATTTAATATTTTTAAAATTTCCCGTTTTCCCGGGAAAAATATATTATTTTCCCGGGAATTCCCGGCAAACTTTTTCTGGGAATTCCCGAACCCCAAACCCTAGTAGTGACGCTTACACACTCGCTTACGAAAAAATGAGAAATAAGTAGTTATAAGATTTTGAATAATAAGTGGTTACACACATGCTTACAAAAAGTTTAATTATAAGTGGTTATCCGATTGCTTACTTGATTCTTAAAAATAAGGAGTAAGGCAAATACTATTAGCCTAAGGAAATACATTCAGAAAAATTTAAGTTTTCTCTAGTGTGTAATTTTAGGACTCGTCATAAACATTTAAACATAAAACATATTTACATATAATAAAAAAATTTAACTGTGTAAAAAGTACTTATTTAAACTAATACGAGTAAGTCATTATTTTACATTTAGAAACAATGAATACAATAGGCCGTTATAAGGAAGTCATTATTTTATATTTTAAAATAATGCAAAAGGTAATGGTATATAATTTTTGGTAATGCAGATAGTAATAAGGTGTCATTACCAATATTTTGGTGGGTAAAAAAAAAAAGTTTTTTATGTAAACTAAGCCCCTGTTTATGTATTACGAGAATGGTCTAAACGAAAGCAAAGTAACGAAAATTTGTTTTCCATATATTTTCGACGAAAGTAATTGTGAATTGCTATCGTTGAGAGTATTTTCGTAATAGATAAACAGGCCCTAATATATACACTAGGGGGTCCAATAAAATGAAAATGCGATTTTAAAGAGTATCGGGGTCCAATTTGTTTCCTTTCTATATAAAATTAATAAATATCAAGTTTGGGGGCAATCGAATAAAGAAAAGTCGAGGCGGAAATCGATTGAAAATTTTAAGAGAAATTTATATGGGAAAAATATGACTTTTTTCAGTTTTCTATAGTTTAATTTTTCTATAGTTCTATAGTTTAATTTTTTCAAACACTTGTGTTATGAATCGATTTCAGTAAAAGATTATTTTTTCAAAAAGCTACATAACTTCAAAATGGGTTAAGAACTTGCCAAGAAATAGCAAATGCCCAAGACCAATTTTGTGCCAAAAAAACACTAGGTCATGAAATTTAATGGCACTTTTTTAAACTTTCAGAAATTGATTAAAGCCATAATTGATTTTTGCTATCTATACTTATAAATACTCAGATATGACATATTGCTTTATTACCTGTCTGTTAACCTGTGGTGTAATAAGGCAAAAAATGCATACATTTTTGGCATAATTTTCAAAGCTCCATTTTCGATTTTTAAAAAATTTTCTTAAACAAATTTAAAAAAAAAATGGATTTTGCACTTCAAGGGCTTGTTAAATACATACTAGAGATGAAGTATGCCAATTTTCCCTCCATGGAACTGTCGGTGACAAGCTCTTATTTTTTGTGGATTTCGAGAAAAGTGTGATTTTTATACAAATTAAGAAAATTTACTCTTTTTAAGTACTTTGTATCAAAAATAAATCAATTTTGTAATTTTAAATGTTATATTTCATCTTAATAGCTTAGCGGTTTGGGAAAAAATAATATTACCTCATAAAACCTTTTGGACATGGGGTCACATATGACCCCAAGCTAATAAAGGACAATTTATTAAAAAACGCAAATATTTTGTAACTACTGTTGAATTTTTAGAAGTGATGCTTAAAATATAATAGACAAATGTCCATGCTAAAAATTTGGAATAAATCGAACAACGTTAACCCATTCCTTGCCAGGGCCAAGCTTTGAATTTTTGCATTTTCATATATGGTTTTATATGTGTATCCTTACCAGAGAAAAAACATTGAGTCTACAAATAAATTTTCAAAAAAATTACAAAAACATCTAGAGCAATACTTTGTATTTGAAATAATAATAAAATAATAAGTAATTATTGGTAACGCATTATTTTTTGTTCTGAAATAATAGGAAAAGTAACTAGTAATCAGAAACTTATTATTATATATTTTAAAATAATGCAGAAAGTAAGTTGGTGTCATTACTTGTAGTTGAAACATATTTTTTAAAGGAAATTCATAAAAATTTCCCTCTATAATCTTAGGTCCGATTACTGAATGTCCAGTTAAAATTTAGCTGATAGCTAAATTCAAATTTCATATGAGAAACAACAAGAAATGTGTCCGTTAAAGTCCCAGTAAAGCCCCGTTCACATTATCACACAAGTGCTTATACTTTTCTTCACACAAGTATGACAAAAAGTATGCTGAAATTGTCTGGTTGTCAAAAAAGTATAAAAGAAAATATTTTCAGTGTTCAGACTGTTATCGACACACACAACAAATAAATTAAAACTGTTATTTTTTCTTCTATTATTACTTTTTTTCACCACTAGTTGTTTGTTTAACATTTATTTGTGAATAACACAACACTTGTGTTGAGACAAGTGGTAACTTTATGAAATATTTCAAAAAATAAATCTTGTCAAAAAAGTGTGACCGTATTTTAAAATGTGTGCACTTATTTTGACATGTGTGTAACGAACAGTGTTGACACTATTATACATTTTCATTATACAACACATTTCTGACATGTATAACACACTTGTGTGATAAACTAAACGGGGCTTTAGCAGCATACTGGACATTCAGTAATTTGACATTGAAGACCTAAAAAAAAGTTTAAATGAGTCGAACTTGTCTATTTACATCATATAGGGTAATCCAATAATCTAACCATCTGCGTACGCCTGTGGAAATGAATCATATATTTTGATTAAAAGCCATTTGTTGAATTGTTTTCCTTTTTATCTATTTAATAATTATGCTTCCGTCCTATTTTAAAACACTGATATATCATAAAAAATATTTAAAGAAAAATACACTGGTTTCGTTTAAGCCAATAACCCTTGAATCCAGGAAGCATAATAAGAAACATTTGTAAAAACGTCTGGATAACGAGAACCACAGGCACCAACAACAAAACTGCTAATACCAACTAATTTTTTATTATAGACAGCGCCATTACCAGCATCACCTGTACAACTTCCCTGCTTTAAAGCATGGGCCAAGCAAATAATAGAACTATCGTTATTACTGTAGGCATCGCTACAAACTTCATCAGTAGCAACTGTGAGGGATATTGAATGTAATTTATAAGAAGTTACATCAGCAGATTGTTCACCCCAGCCGGCAACTGCAACTGGTGCCCCAGTGGAGGGTTCCTCAGCGGATGAACTGGCGATATCAATCATTTTTATGCGATCAGTCCATTGCAATGTGGTTTCCAATTTTAAAATAGCAATATCATTTCTAATAACATTATTAATATCCTTATATTCAGGATGAACACTAACGGTAGATATATAAATCAATTTACCACCGGAAAATTGATTTGTACTACCAACGCGTACAGCTAACTTATTTGCAGGAACTCTGTAGAGTGAAATGTTATTTATAAATATAATGTCTGATAGCAATTTTTAAAAATATTAACTTACGTGTTTCCATTTTGAACTACACAATGAGCAGCAGTTAGAATGGTGCGGGGTCCAATTATGGAACCACCACATACATGAGCTCCATCTAAACGCACAGAAGTGGCATATGGGTAACCTTCTTTGCCAGCTTCTAGACCACCCCAAATTCGTGAAGTCGGTTGTGCCCAAATTGAGGCGACAAAAATAGTCAAAACTAAAACTATCAAACATGTGGAAGCCATCGTGTTTAGGTATTTACTAAAGTGGTTTGCTATGCATTACTAATTTTCTATGTATAAATTTTTTATTGCTTATTCGACATTGTCGATAACACTACTGATGGACAGTATTTTATTTTATGAATTAGATTATTATTGATATTATATACGAGACATTCCATAGTAAATCTTAGTTGAAATAAATATGTCTGCTTAGTAGATTCACTAAAAGGAAGAGCTTCACCACATTTCACAAATTCCACGGGATTTACAAAAAAAACTGAACGAGGGTCTCCAGATTTTTGTAATATTTTATATACAGATAATATATGGAGCCGTTTGGATAAATTAATTTTTATTTCCTAAAAAATTCCAAAAACTCGCGATTTTATTCACGATTTTTATTTAAAAAAAATCAAAATATAGTATAAATTATCTGACTTTGAAAACCCACAGTTTCTATAGTTCTTGTCGGATTCTAATAATTAAAAAAACATTTTGATAGTATAGTCATCTAAATTTGTATTTAATTAGTTTCAATAATTATAGTCATCTTAACTTTGGAGCGCCATATATTTTAAATTTTAGCAAATTAATGGAATATTAATGGTACTTTTGTCCTTATTTGGAAAAAAAATTCTATAAAAATATTTTTATTCCGCAACTGCACTTTAAATGCAACTGTAATTTTGAGTGCATTTTTCAATTTCATTCTCCCTCTAAATTCTTTTCAAAATATTTTTATTGGATAGCTAAAAATTTCTGCTCTATGTTTATTCCTTAATTTTTTATACAGCGGATGTGAAATAATTTAAATACTTTTCATAAAGCTCCTTAGGCCCGATTACTGATTGTCCAGTTAAAATTTTGCCAAATTAACTTTTTATATGAGAAACAACAAAAAATGTGTCACTTAAAGTCCCAGTTAGTAGCTAACTGAACATTCAGTAATCGGGCCTTAATATTTTTATAAATAAAAACTTAGGAATTTTGTTTTTTTTTTATGTAGAGTTTTTTGATTAAAAAAATTAAAATTAATTCACTTCCTCTGCAAAAAAAAAATGCAAGATGTAAATGTATGTAAAAGTTCGAAAAAACAATTTTTGTATTTTTTAATGCAAAAATTAAAATAATTGTATGTAAAAATGTTAAGCTTTCCAATAAAAATACTTTCAAAAAATTTATGGGCATAATAAAATTGAAAAATGCATTCTAAATGTGCAGTTGCATTTAAAGTGCAGTTGCGAATTAAAAGTATTTTTTTTATAAATTTTTTTTTTCAAATAAGGACAAAAGTACCATTTATATTCCATTTAAATTGCTGAGATACAATAACCAGCCTAAAATATATGGCGGTCCAAAATTATACAAATTATGTGGAATTAGTGAGAGCAGATATTTTTCAGCATCTGTTTCGATGTTTTTATTTTTATTAAATTATGTAGAATTTTTAAAAATCAAGCATTTTATATTGAAAAATAAAAATTAAAAGGCGAACAAATTGCAAAATGTGCTGAAAAAGTGGATTTGCATTAAAGGTACATTTGTGAAAAAACACTCTACGAATGTACGATCAACATTTTTTTTGAATTGTTGGAATCCGACAAGAACTATGGAAAGTTTGGGTGTTCAAAGTCAGACAAATTATATGTTTATTATAATAGAGAATTCATGTGCTGAATTCGATGGAAATCAGAAGACATGGGGTCAAAATTTCGCTCGGGCCTGGACCAATTTCATTCTTGAAAGTTGCTAGTAATAGGCTGGATTAAAAAATTTTTCCATTTCCCCTCTCTCTGTTATTTTTTGAGATATGGGTAATTTTTCAAGAAGAATTTAATGAAATATTTCTATGATATGATGAAATTTTACAAAAAGTTTCTTCATATTTATGAAAACTTCATGAATATAACAATTCCCGCAGATTTTCGTACAATATTTAAAAATAAATATAACGCTCCACAATGGAGCACTTTCCAAAAAAAGTGGTAATAAATATCGAACTTCTATACTACTCATCCGATCAGTATGAAATACCCTGGAAATTGTAAAGGAGGTGTTAGCGCTTTTGAAGTATTATTTTTGAGTCTTTCTGTTTTAATGCAGGATGTTTGTACAGGGTGTCAAAATTGACTACCCCGGTTGTCATAAATCTAACAGTCGTGTAACTTTTGTAATTATGGACCGATTTCATATATTTTTTATCTGAGGTACTCGTAATGTACGTTATAAGGCAAAGCAAAAACATGCCTACACTGGTGTTATCTCACTTACTAAAAAAATTATTTAAATATTCAAATTTTGTTTTCCTGTCATGACTTTTTTAGTTTATCTTTCAAAAAATCCTGTATTTTGTAATGGATTGGAAAAAAAAGCGAGTATTGCCAATATTTTAATATACAAGAGATAGCAAACCTTTAGGTAGTCACTCGAGATAGTCAATTTGGACACCTGTACGAACACCCTGTATTAAAATATAGTCAGTAAATTTTAGAAAGCTTAACACTTCCCTTACAATACAATAGTTTAGAAATTCTATATTTATTACCAATTTTTTTTTTTGGAAATCCTCCACTATGCACTTCTAGATGAGAACAAGAAATTCTCATTTAACCTAACAAATATTTCTAATGCTTCTAACAACATCGTTCCCTGACTCGTAAATCAGCCTACAACAGATTATTTTCTCACAATTTGTTAGGTAAGTTTTAGGATTAAAGTCTCCATTAGTCTGGTAGTAGCGTAAAGTATCGTCAGCTGTTTACTTTTAGTCAGGGTTGGCAGGCAATATCGCTAAAACAACCGTTATCGATTCAAAACCCTTTCATCTGACTACCGTTACACCTAAAATACAGTTACCGAAATATCAGTAATACCGTTATCCTTAAAATACCGTTGCCGAAATAACTGAAATACCGTTATCCTTAAAATACCGCTTCCGAAATAAATGAAATAGCATTACCCCTAAAATACCGTTACCGTTATTTTTAATTTTCTGCTTTTGGTAATTTCACGTGGTTATTGAGTATTTTTTTACATTAAGTTTATAAATTGGTTATGTTTTTAATCTCGTTTGTTTTTTATAAAAAAAAAAAATTGTGGGATACATCGAAATAACTGACTACCGTTACGCTTAAAATACCGTTACCGAAATAACACAAATATCGTTATCTTTAAAATACCGTTACCGAAATAACTCAAATACCGTTATCCTTAAAATACCGATATCGAAATAAATGAAATAGCGTTACCCTTAAAATACCGTTACCGAAATAACATAAAATATCGTTACCCTAACGATAACCGCATTCGTTTCGGTTACCATCCATGCTTTTAGTTAATGACAGTATACACAACTACTTATGTAGTTTGGAAGGCAGGTAAGAAAATCTATTGAAAATAGATTTCTTTTGGCCTAAAGCCCAAATTAGTTCGGAAGTAAAGTGCGGCGAAATGGGGTATCGTGAGGTAGAAATCTATTTTCAATAGATTTTCTTACCTTCCTTCCAATCTACATAAGTAGTTGTTTATACTCTCATTAACTAAAAGTAAATAGCTGACACGATACTTTACGATAATACTAGACTAATGAAGCTTTTAAGCACATTTTATTACTTTAAGGGCCAGTATTATAGTCAGAACTAAGATCTATTTTATTCTCGAATATTTCTTAAGTTAGAAATTTTGTTTGTTTCTTCTTACAAGGGGAGAGTCTCGGAGGGTCTTTCGAGCTCCCACTAAGTCCCGAGTTTGCCTGTGATCCTTGTAACGTCGTGGCGAGCAATTGGCGCCAACCAACAAAACCAATATCCCAACCGACCATGGGCGGTATAACCCTATTGGCGCTTGGATTAAATCCCTGTGCAACCACTGCAGGCCTGGAGGCAATGTTGGCAATCACAGCCTACGCAATGTATGTTTGTAATCATAAGAGCCAGAATTAATTAATATTAACATGAGCAATTTATTTTTCAATTAGAATGTTTCCTCTCTTAGTCCTATTGTTATCTCCTTTTCGCAAGTAATTATCACATTAAGGTGCATTTTATTTGCATTCAATTTTCGCATTTACTGGATTTTTAAATTAAATCAATATTATAACTAAAAGTAAGTTTAGATTTGGTTTTGTTAGTTCGCATCCAGATTAAATTGAATTTTCGTTTAATTTTAAAAGACGTTAAGTTTATTCGTTTACTCGAAATTCTTACTACTTTTCCTGCAATCGGAAAGTTTTACCTACTTTTTGTATTGAATTTTTCCAGCTGTAGTAAAAGTAGTAACTTGTAGTAAGTAAGAGAACAAGCTTATGGTAAAACTATTTTCCTGAAGAAAATAATGTTCTAAAAATGCGAAAACATTTGGGTTTGAAAATTGCTGAAAAAAGTAATAATGGCGACAAAACGCTTTTTAGTTTACTACAAAATAAAGCACTTCGTGTGGAATGTCTCACATGATATATTATTAATTTTTTTTGTTGTTAATTTCATTTTCTCTCTGACAATAAGTGTGTTTGCGTACCCGAAAATTTGTACAAATTCGTACAAATTTGTACAAGTTTTTACTGGAAGGTGTTTGTTTACACAATTACTCAGTAAGGAGAGAGGAAAAATAGAGGGTAAAGTGACAGTTCAATACCAGAGAACTTACAAGTTTTTACTGGATGAATTTTTGCTAGTAAGAATTTGTAAGAAAAAAACATATGATTTAAAACATATGATTGAAGAAACAAAACATTTGTCTAAATAATTTTGCAATAATTTTTTGTAAAAATAAAAAATATTTGAATATAAGCTTATTTACGATGGAAGGAGTAAGTAAGTGATCATTTTATTAGGTTTTATTTATTAATCCAATAATTTGAATAGGTTTATTTCGCAATCAGCTATTTTAATAACTGTTGCCAATTTAGCTATTTTCTCGGCAAATCTAGCGATACTTCAACTCGTTTAGGGGGATAAAATATAATTTAGCTATTAGCGGGAAAACTAGCGAATTTTCTTTTCAAGACAGTCTTCACATTTTCTTAGCATTTTTTTACATTTATTTCCTTGACAGAATTTTTGAATCATTATTATTCAGCGATTTATCGGTAAATTTTTATGGAAAACAAAAAAGTTTGAAAAATTTGGCGATGTATCAATAATTTTTTAAGAAAGTTTTAAGAAGTTTGAAAAATATAGCTATTTTTGTGAAATTTTGCAACAGAACCTAAAATGTTCGTGCAATTTAGGGATTTATAGCTATTTAATTTTTTTTATAATTTAGATATTTTCTAGTGATTTTTTAGTTTGTTTTAGCGATATTTTTAGGGAAGAAGTTGGCAGCAGTATTTTACTAATTCTTACAATTTTTCTGTTTGCGTACATTTTTAGATATTTTTCTTTTTGAGAGTAAATTTTGCCTTACTCTCTGTAAATTTGTTACTGAGTAATTTTTACTGGACTTTACTGGAAAAGTACCCAAACACACCTAATCTTATCTTATCGTTTATAGTATAGGCACAATACAAACGGAAATGGAAATCATCGCGCAATAAATAATGAACAAAATATTAACAGAAATTGGAAAATTGAAAATTTTACAATTTTTTTTAATTTAAATATTGTCATGTTTTTAATCTATTTCCTTTTTTTTCCTTTGTAGCTATTTTTTACAAACAATTGCATAAATTTTGTGATTTTTTTGTAAAAATGTGGCAACATTAGAACGGAGAAATAATATTGTGTAAGAAAGATTGTCCTAATTGTCCAAAAATTTTAAAATGTTTTTGCACTTACCCAGGTAGAAAAATACAAACGGCACAATGTTGGCCCGGTATTTGAGGCGGTAGTACATGTACTGGCAATGCGTCGGATTTTTAACTTTCACTGTACTGCCATGTTGTCGAAATGATAACACCAATAAACCCTTGGCCGTAGTTATTTCTCAACGTTGGCGCAGGCTTGGGATTTTATTTTTTTGGTATTATCCCAGTACATTTAATAACAAATTTAGTAGTTTGCTAGAACTTTACTGTCCTCTTAGTGTACATCACAGATTTTTTTTATTTTTATTTTTTTTTTTTGGCAATGTCTTGAGACTTAATGGAATTTCTTCAAATGTATTCTTTCGAAACTTCACAAAAAAAGAATGGCGATGTCTCTCTTACATAAATAATTGTGTTATAGATGTAAAAATACGTAAAATTTATAAAATTGTTAATTTTAATAAATTATAAAAAGCTCGTTCAGAAAACAGTACTGGCAAAGCACGTTTTAAGTAGTACCGGCATTTCGTAAAAAACAGTGCTCTCCCAGTACAACTTTTGTTGTAACGTCGGCAATTTCTACCTGGGTATATGAAGTAATTTTTTAAACCATCCTTTCAGAATGTATTGGATACTTGGATACACTGTTGCAGTCAGGTTTTAGTTTTCGAATTTAAATTGCTTTGATGTTTTGCAATTTTCAAATAAAAATATTGTTTGTAAACTTAACCCTCTAATGTACAAGGCCGCCTAAAGGCGGTCTTCAGATTTTAAATAGTTTTTGGCTAAATAACAATATTTTATTAAACAAGTTGTATTATATCCATAGAAAACTTAACTGTCTACGTTTTTGATTTCAAACTTTTTTTGTATAAGGAACGGTTTTCATTCATTTGAAAAAATTAACTTTTTAAAACAGAAAAAAAAATTTGAAAAATTGCCAAAAATACATATACGATCTGGCGTACATTACCGATAATAATAAAGCTAGTTTAAAGTCTCTAATTGTAAAATCAGTTAAAAATTTTTATCCAGGACTCACAGGACAACGCCAGGATACGTTTTACAAATATCTCTCTAACTCCGAAACTAGCCAGCAGTTTTTTTTAAATTAAACACAGATTTTGTACTTTGTGGTAGTAGTAATCAGAACTAATTTCGTCAAAATTTATTGATGTTTAGTGCCAAATTCGCCAAATTTCGTAATTTTCAAAATACGAAAATCGCCATAACTTTATTTTATTGATAGTATTATTTACAGCAAAAACCGAAATTATTTGACCGCTGGGTTTCAAGATCCGTCTCCAACCTTTGTTGTGCTATATCGCCTAAATAAAGCGATAAATTAAAATTTTGATATTTGGTCCATGGTAGATTTTCAACGCCAAATATATGGTTTAAATATTATTGTAATCAGAAGAAAGAGCATTAGAGGGTTAAGTCAGAAATGCCGAATTAACCTATCTTCAGTCAGAACTAGGATCCAATTTTTTTTTATTAAATTTTACCTAAGTAAAAGACTTTGAAACTAAATTTCTAACTCAAGAAATATTTTAAATCGTTCTTAGTTCTAACCATAGTATGTTCTAACTATAAAAATGGGCCCTAATTTTAAATTATACACTTGTTCGAAACTTACATGAAAAGAAATTTTTGAAAATAAAATATAAGGAGCGGTATGAAAGTGGCAGCTATTTAAATGTAAGTTGACAAATAAGTAAAGCTAGATTCACAATGTTTGACTTAGAGTTGCCAAGTAGTCGACGTATTTGAAAAACTGGTTTGCAAATATGTACTTCGATTTTTTTCCGAAAAAAAATAATTTTGAACTACTTGTCCACCTAATAATTTCATTGAAACTGCAGAAACTATTTCAAAAAAATAAATTTAAGTCAGAGTTTTGAAATTCTTGTTTTGTTTATATTTGTTTTTAATAATATAGTCTGAGTTTGGAAATAAGCACTAACATTTTTTATTGTAATTAGAAATCATAAACACAAAATACAATATTTTAAATTTCGTAAGTGGTCCTAAATATCTCAGTAAAATCTACGCGCTTCATCAAAAGAAAAACCTTCGTTTTTTAATTCTTGTCTTAACCAACTGGCACAGTATTATTTCCAAAGAGTCTCTGTCACATTAATACCGGTTTCGCGCGCCATTTTGAGTCCTTAAATTGTAATTTTCAAACTAGTTGTACGGCTAGTACCAAAGTAGGAGTTTGGAGACAATTGCCCCCGTGCCTATGTCATCACCATGTTAAATTATACGGTTGTTTGTATTGAAAAGCGGTAAAATTCGTACTAGTGGTACTAGTTGCCTGGTTCAAATTAGGCTCTATGTATGTCACTCGCGTGCTTAAACTGGGTCTGTCTGTGCGCTAAAGAAATATGTTAATAAAATTTTTTCCAATGTTAACACGTTAATTTGTTTGCGATTTAAACATTGTTTTATATTTTAATTTGGTTGTAAAATCAATTTAATTAATTAATTTTATAAAATTATTAAAAAATGTATTAATACTTAACCGTTATGATAAGACTAGGGTTTGGAATTTCCCGGACTTTTTTATTTCCCGGGAAACGGGAATAAAAAAATTTGATTCCCGGGAAATATTTTTGAACAAAATTATTAATGAAAACCAACTATATAAGTAATTATTTAAAAAAAAAACACTATTTCAGTACAAATTCAGTCTGTGTATTGAGAATTCAAAGTAAAAATATCAGAATGTTGAATATTTGATTTCACATAAATTACTCTAAGCACTGCCAAATGAATTGCATGATTCCAGCAGCAAGCCCCTACTACTGGACTGTCGGAAACAAACCGTTTCATCACATTTGGCCCATTAGATATGGTGGCCACATTGTTATTTTCCAAAGACAAATAAAACTCTTCTAGTCTTATTTCTACAATTCTTCTTATTTCACCAGCATTACCTCTTTGTGATATATAAACCAACCCCAGGTTATAAAATGAATTATTTCCGTTTATCCATATGTTCAAATATCTCTTTTGTGATATCCTATTGTTAGAAATATTGCTCGATATTTCTATTATCATGATATCTTTCACATGATTGTAGTAATTTAATATAATGTTCTTTACATCGGTTTCAGTTTTGGCAATGCCAGGTTTTTATAATAAAAACTTTCTCGAATAAACGAAGATCTAGTTAGCCGCAGTCCATTTCAGGATATGTTTGCCCTACCATAAAACGTTCATTGCCTATTCAGCTTACACTTTTTTCTTCGGGTACTTTTTTCTTCTGGAACGTTATTCTTGTTGTTGTTTTCTTCAAGAGAAGTTGCATGACCATCAATTATTTTTTTTTTTTAACCAAATTTAGATGTCGGAAAACCAAATTTAGATACCTCCGTTAACCATTGGTCTTTTAGGGCAAATATTGCACTGCGCTGCATTGTCCTTTTTTGTGAAGTATTTCCATACTCCTGACATTCTATTCTTTAATATAAAAGAATATATTAGTTTGAAAGCAGGTGTATTAAAATAAAGTAAACTTACTTCAAAATATCACATTTATAAAGGAGTATTTTAAATTTAAAGTCGACTTTATTTTTAATCATACGGTTTTGTTAATTTGGTGTATGAAAACCTTAAAAAAATATTTATATTTTCAAACATTTTGATTGGTTGAATATAAATTAACCAATCAGAATGCTCCAAAAATAAACCAAGACAAGGTATACTGCCACCCAATATTTTAACTAAAAACGACTTTAACTAAAATATACATTTGAAAAATTTAGATAGTAAGGGCCATTATTTGTAAGAAACAAAACTTTCATATTTCTTTTAAACATTTTACCAAGTTTTTAGGTTTTACTACTTAAATTTTGAATAAGTTATGCGAAAAATCTTTATTAGTTGAAATGCTCCTAATTACTTGGCAAAGATTTTTTTTGTGTGTCAAATAAATTGATTCCCTTTTAAAAGATTTTAACAATGACATTTTTGTTTTGGTATTTAAAATTTTTTTTATGACTAAAATTAAAAAATCCTATTCCAAACAAAAACAATTTAAAAAATTTAATATTTTTAAAAATTCCCGTTTTTAATATATTTTTCCCGGGAATTCCCGGCAAACTTTTCCAGGGAATTCCCGAACCCCAAACCCTAGATAAGACTCACAAGAGGGTGGTTAACAGGGTTGGGTATCTTGCAGTCTGTTGAGATTCTATTCTCGTTGTTGAAATAAACTAGTACATAACTGGTTGCAAACTAGTATTTTTTGGTACTCGGTAGGTATTCAGATATTTTTGGACTTTCAGAAAAAAATTTTATAAAAATTAAATTCGTTACTAAAATAAAATACTTAAAATAAACAAAAACTTTCAGCCTTACTATCAATATTTTCCAAACGTACATTTTAGTTAAAGTCGACTTTAGTTAAAATATTGGGTGGCAGTATGCCTTGACTTGGTTTATTTTTGGAGCATTCTGATTGGTTAATTTATTTTCAACCAATCAAAATGTTTGAAAATACAAACATTTTTGTAGGGTTTTCATACACAAAATGAACAAAACCGTATGATTAAAAATAAAGTCGACTTTAAATTTAAAATACTCTTTTATAGTAAGGGTCTTTGAATTTTTTACGAAAGAAATAGCTAAGAAAGTTTTTCTCGTAAAATGTCGCTTGCATTTTTTCCGCCTAGATTTACTAAGCAGGATATTCTGACTGCCTCCATAAATCTAGTGTTAAATTGAATGAGCAGTATTGTCACGATATTTTATAAAATTGTCTTTGTAATTGCTGTTGCAGTTCTTTCATAAAAGTTTTTAGAAATTTCTAAGTAAATTTATTATTCTGATTAATAGCGACAATCTTTATGGCATTTTGGCAAGCTATAATATATTATATATGACCAAAGGGATCTAATCTTAATTATTTAACTATATACATTAGGATGTCCCTTAAAATAGGATTTGTCGATTTTCTTGCAAATTATTCATATACGAAATTTTGGTTTCATCGGATATCATTAACCCACTTTCACCTATAACCGAAAATGATCCATAAATTTAATAGAAATGCAAAAACGTCTTTTTTTAAATTATTTTTTTATTAATTAAAGAAAAAAATTAATAAATTGAAAATATGGTAATTCGGGTTTTTTGTCCTTTCGAGGACATTTTATAAAAATTGATTATTTTGTCAAAAATTGTACAGAATGGGCTTGTTTTCACAAAAGTTTGCATAATGTTCCAAAAATATTAATTAGATATTATTAGATTAAAGTTATCTTTAATTTTATTTTAAAAAACCTTTAACCCTTAAAGTTCTGGCGACAAAAAAGACTCATGGAATTTATTTAATTTCTGATTGCATGTTTTTAAAATTGAAATTGCTCTAAGACCAAATGGAAAGATACTGACAGGGGTTAGCATTAAAACTTGACAATGCGTAATTGAAAGACACCCTAGTATACCTCTTAAAATGTTTTTGATAGATCTATAAAGTACTTTTTAGTTGATAAACATTTTTTGTAGTTTCTTCAGAACAAAAGTAAAAAAACGCAAAAAAATGCAGCCGGATTTGACCCCACCTTTTTAACTCCCAGAAGGGCCGATAACGAATTGTGTACGTTTATTAGTTTAGTTCCATCTCTCAAATATCTAAATTTAAATAAAATCTGAATGTTCCCCTAAAAGGAGTATTCTGCAAGTTTCCTAGTAACTGCTTTTATCTTTTTTCGAAGTGATTTCACAAATTTTGAAACGTAACAAAATACATCAAAAGCAACAACATTTTTTAAAAAATGTAATGAAAAATATTTATTTTTTGTTAAAATCAAATACCAAATGGCCAAGTTTCTTAAGTTTTCATAAATAAAATAGACTCTAAATCCAATTGCGAAAACTGGTTTCTAAAAATTTTTTAAAGCTTTTTGGTGGCCACAGAAACTGTTTTTTTTTCTCAAAGAGTTTTGCAAATCTAGCTCGGTTTTTAATTTGATGGCCTCTTGAAACATGTGTCTATTTTAATCACGTTCAGTTGCTTTTATTCGTATTGATTGTTATTAGCAGTTTTATTTTTGAACTAGTGTGTTCTTCTAGTTCACTCGTTCATTCGAGAAATTTTTTCAGTTGTTCATACACTAATATAAAAGTCTTCAAAAATGTTTGCTGAAAAAACAGCTGAATCCAGCAGAATCTGTTTGCTAAACAGAAGAAAGATACAAACAGCTATATTTTAGTTAATCGAAAATGACAATTTACCCTTCTAAAATCAGCAAAAAATTTACTGGAAATTAGTCGACTAAACCATCACAAAGAATTTAAAATTTTTATTTTTTATTTTCATAATGCGAACAAAATCTACACTGCAGAAAGTAGTCTACTATTTTCTAGCAAATATTTATGTTTATTGTAGCAGGAGAGTTCATTATTTGTATTCAACTCAATTAAATTTAAAGATAAATTAACTTTTGAATATATAACAATTTCGTTACTGCTTTTTTTCTACTAATATTCAGCAATATTTTTTTAGCCAATATTAGCAATGTAAATTTGCAATTCAATTAAACGAAATTTAACTCAAATATTACTAAAAGAGTTGCATTTTTGCTGCACTTATCTTACTAATAGTTAGCGAAAAGGATTTACTAATTTCAAAAGCTTTCTGTGCAGGGCCCCTTTTAACTAATTTTGAGTACATTTTTTTCGCTATTTTTCAGGATTTTTCTATCAATATAAGATTATATTATGTCAGTGGTTTGTTTGATAATTCCGAATAAAATAAAAGAACCGAAAAGAACAGTTGAAATTTAACTTATTCGTGAACGCGATAGAGTTCCTAACTCTGAAAATGTGCAACATTTTTGGGCTTTCGCGCCACACAGATATTTCAAGAGGTCCTAAAATAAAAAACCGAGCTATCTTTGCAAAATCCTCTGGAATTTTACTTTCATTTCGCGTTGAACCATCGGGCTTAAAATTATTGTTTCACTCCATTGGAAATCAAAATAATAATGATGTATATATTTGTTCCTTTTACTCCTGCAAGGAGCATAGGGCCGTAATGATGTAATTTACTTTTAATATTTAACCTCTCCGATCATCTATAAACTTGTAATAAAAGCCCATCAAAAAAAGCAGTATAACAATCACTATAATTGATGAACTAGATGTACTTCTTTTTTAACATAAACACTAATGATTTTAAAATTGAGTTATCGTAGGATAACATTGCCGACATCGGGTATCGAGCTTGCGATCTCACGATTGCTAGTCCAGCGCTCTACCGCTGAGCTATTCTTTGATATGAAAGTTTAGTGACATAAAAACACCACTTTGGTACTGCGAGGTATTGTTCCTTATTCTCTTCAATAAAAGTACTTATTAAACAAGTGTTAAAGGTGCACTCCAATTCATTATTGTTTTCAGTACTACAGGTGTATAAAAATCAAATTCTCACCATTGTTTTTATATATTTAAAAAAAAAAAAATTAATAGAATAAGAAAAAAAAGTGGATGTTGTGATGTTGTTGAGAATAACTTCTAAAAAACAGTACAAATACACTAACAGATACTTGTGAAGCAGTGGAAGAAGTAGTTTGTAAAGCATTACATCCAAGCTTTTTTGCTGGAAACTTTTAAAACTAATATCGAACAAGGAAACCGCAAAAATAAATAAAAACTTGTCCAAAAATTATTAAAATATAATTTAAGTGTTAAAATCAAGTAACAAAACTATGTGATACAGTATTTAAATTGTTTATTCCATTTTTTACCAACATATTTCTAAAGACACGTCTACCTCTCCTTTTACGAAGTTTTGTCAGAAAATTAGCACGGAATCCATACTTGGCAGAAAATGGGTAAAACAATATACTCCATATCAAAAACGGATTGAAGAAAATTTTAAGTATTCCCGAGTAAAACGGGTTATACATTATTTTATATTATTTAATACAATGATGTCTCGTTAAATATTGCTTTGTATGGCACTATATATAATAAGACATAATTTTTGTCTTTCGAACAAATTTTATATGACCCAATATCTAAATATATCTTTTTACATATTTTGTCATATTTAATCAGATCTCGCCCATGGATTTTAAATTGTAAGACCAAATATAGCTCAGTTTCAAGTTTAAATTTAATAACGATTTTATCGAAATCAATTACAATCCATTTTTAATTTTAAAAAATTTTTTTACAAAAACAAATTTTGATATAAAGATCAATAATAATAACATGAAAACGAAAAACCAGTAAAATATTTTTGTATAGAATATGAGTGAGATTATGTGACAGTTACTCATACATTATCGAAGTTGAAAATGTTATGTTAAAAGAGTTAATACTTAACATACGCAGTCAGACTATGCATAGGATTTCGTACTAGATATGTATAGCAACAAAACAAGCCTATTGATTTAAAAAAGAAGCATTTATTTTCCGTATATAATCTATGGTTTATTCTTGTTTCAAATGAACTCTTTCTTAATATCTTAGTAAATTTCAAATTACATTAATTTTCATTTAAAATGGTATCAATTTACATCGAAACAACAGATTCTTTTAATTTTAAATTGAATATTGGGTCATATTAATAAAAGTTAGCCAATTCTTCGAAGTAATTATTTTGGTTTAGGAATAACGTAGCACCAAATTTATCCATAGGCTTGAAGGATACCATAAAATATAAATGAAAATTAAAAAAAAAAATTGTCTACCCTCAAGCAGACTAAAATTGTATAATAATAACTTAAAAACCTAATAAATAATTCCCCCTATTAGTGAAATTTAGTTTTTTATTCATACGATACATTATTTACAAATTTAAAATATTTTTAAACGATTATTTCATGACATTTAATTTTATTAAAAACTGTTTCATGTCAAATTTGTTATCATAATTTTAATGTATTTTTTTCGTTTTAAAATGAATAGCCCAAAAATTTTCTCACTTTCAAAATGAAAATCTCATCTTTAGTGAAAAGCCTGTAATGATTTATGGAAAATTATTTGAAATTTCATTTTTAGATTTTTTTATATTATGGATTATTTTTGAACTATACTATAGCTAGTATAAGTACTGATTAGTAGATACTTTTTATGTATGCAGTTTCACATAAAGACCCGCAAACTTACTAGATTTACTTAATTTACACCATACAAGAAACCTTACGTGCATCCCCCATTGTTTTTCAGTACATTATACAACAGAAATTCGAAATTTTTTATCAAATTGGACCTAATTGCATCAAATTTTAAATATGAAGATATTATTTAATACAATAATGTCTGGTCAAAATTCGGACTATATTGTACATAATTTAAAGTAATTAAATCCAATTTGATCCACGTAGATACAATTGTATTTACCATTTTTCGGATTAAATTGTATCTGATTAGTTATTCTATTCTATCAAATTAGATATATCACCATATCATCTTTTTTAATCGGGTTGGCAAAAAACTGAAATTTTTGAAAATTGAAATCACCTAGATCTCAAATTACACTTGAAATTAGGGATGGGCGATTAATCGATTAATCAAACTTCCTAATTAATCAAAATTCTGATTAATCAATTATATATTATTCAACAATTTTGATTAATCAAAAACGTGATTTATCGATTAATCAGTTATTTCGCTTATTCAAAATAATGATTAATTGACTAATCATGATTTTGATTAATCAAATTTATGAATAATTGAATAAAATCTTGTTTTTCTCCGTTGAAGACGCCTTTTAACTCCAGTACAATACAGACACATGAAACTTAAAAATGGATATTGATCAAGTGTGACCAGTGAGCGAATAGTCTGTCTGATTTCCTCTATTTGGAGCTATATAAGGCATCGCCACAAAACAAAGACAAACTTGCTGTAATTTTTCTATTTTTAAGCATTTTTTCGATATTAATTAAAATTATTCAAGTTCTGATTAATCAAAGTTCTGATTAATCATACTGTTTGATTAATCGATTAATCGCACATCCCTACTTGAAACATATAATTTAGTTTAGAACTTGGAAAATGCGTTAGAAATTAAATTTTCAATTATGGTTATTAGCCACTCTTAGTTGTAATATTAAACAAGTTTTAAAAACCTTTAGGCCCTAACAGATATTTTTGGGTTCTTACAGATATTTTTATAGAATTTTCTGCCTCTGTCTACTATTAACTTCTCTTTTTACTATTACAAAAGATTGTAAAAGGGACAGCTGGTGTAAAGATAAACAAATAACACCATTGTGAAAATTCTAAATTTAAATTAAGCAAAAAAATACACAAAATAAAACTTTTATATATAAAAATTAACTGAACAAAGTCAGAAAAAATTTTAAATGCAAAAAATATGTTTCGATGCGATTTTTGAGACCAAAACTATACGCATTTTAATTTTCTTTCCTTTAAATAGTTTTGGGTTAGAAAAGTAATTTTGTGCGTTCCCGTACTTTTGGGTAATTTTGAATTTTAGATGGAGGATTTTGTGATTACTCTAATTTTATTGAACTTTACACAAAAAGTAAACTTAACTTAAAATATCGAGTTTTTTTTTAATTTTATAAGCTTTCCCAGTAAAAAAAAAAAACGGGAAAAATCAAACAAAAAATTTTTGAAAAGCCCCCCCGAAATAAATTCCTAGCTACGTGCCTGATTCCGTATCTGAATAATTTTAAGTAAACATCCCATGTGAAAATCAAAATATATATGAACATACATGATCAAACACTGTCTCGTATGTGATCATGCATGGGCATACATAGTCATATACGTCCATGCATAGTTCAATGTATGACCATACATGAGCTCATATATTTCCATATACCTTTGGATCCGAAATTTGAGGGTATATGAAGGTATATGCCCATATATGATCATATATGAGCATATGTGAATCATATGTGAGCAATGTATGATCGTGTAAGTTCATATATATTTCGATTTTCACATGGGATATTAAATAAAAATCATTTTTGTAAAATTTTTGAATTTTGAAAATTTTTAATAGAGATGCTATTTTTCCAAAAATATGCCGTTTTCTAAAAAAACGAATTCTTTTATTTTGAGCCAACTAGATCAAAATTGGGGGTATAATGAATGAAAATCCATACAACGTACTTTAAGGGACAGCCCACATTCATAAATCTATAAACTACACAAGTGCACAATTGGATTATAAAGGTTATAATGACGGCATTCACTGTCGTTATTTGCGCACGATGCAAAAAAGCTGTAGGAATACCTATCAAAAAAGCTTGTGGGCGCTGTGGTGTAATGTTTAGCGCAATAGATTGTTACACATAGGATTGCGGGTTCGATCCCCAGCGAAAAAATATACATATCACAGCGTCCACCTTCGATGTTCTTAACCCTTTGAGGACCATACATTTTCTGCCGAAGCGAATTTGAAATTTTTACGATTTTCATGATCACTGACCTAATAATACACTCAAAATAATACGTCTGTTAGCTGGACAGAAATAAATGGAATAAAAATTAAAATAAATAGCCTTTTTAGTTAAATTTCAATTTTAATGCCTGTATTTAGGAAGATCTAAATAAAACGTAGAGAAAAATTTGTTACTTTAACAAAATTTATTCCTGTTTTTTGGCTTAAAATAAAATTTGTTGATTTTAACAAATTCTTTTGTTAAATTTAACAAATCTTAATTTAAGTAAAAAATCTATAAAACTACATTTTTATTTGTAATAATACTAAGTCGTAAAATTTATTCAAATTTAGGGTCTCGGGACCCTCCCCGGTCCTAGTCCATATAATCTGAGGACATGTAAGGTCACTCTAGGGCAGCAAACATTTTGTCCGTTTTGCTCTATCTCGCTTAGTTTTCGAGATATGGGCCATTTTGTGAAGTGGAAAATTTTTATAAGAAATTCCCGAGGGTCCAAGGCCACCCACCATGGTCCATTTTTGAATAGAGATGGTCCTTTTCGCTGGGGGTATTATTCGGTTAGTGGTAGTCGAAATTTTCGTCAATTTTGCTCTATCTCTCTTAGTTTTCGAGATATGGGCCATTTTAAAAAATCGGGAGGAAATAAATAGTGCCATCTTTAAAACTTCGGATATACTGGTGGCGCCATCTACCGGGTAACAACAGAAACATGAAAATATTATATTTTAACAATAAATTTTGTAAAATTTAACGAATGGGTTCTTAAAAATTAGTTATAAATGGTTTTGAAAATTAATTAATTAGTTTTGAGTATTGAGTACCCAAAAAAAATACAAATACTTGATACTCACTACTTATATTTTTACCAGCACTAGAACAAATGGACATTGCTTAATATAATAAGAAAGATGTATTTTCGCACATAGCTATCAAAGTTAAGTATTTAAACCAAATCTACGTTTAACCGATTAATATATAAAAAAAATAGAAACAGTTAATTTTTATAATAGATTCAATCGAACGTATGCCAGCAAAACTTTTTAGGACGTAACGACAAGAAATTCTGTTAGATATGAAAATGTATAAACGTTGAGTTTTCAACTTTGATAATTATCCACGTTGAAAGTTAACGTGCATACGAAAAAAAAATGTTAGTTTCCGTCTCAAATACGTTTTTGTGTACTTTAAATTCAGAGTTAAGGGGTACAGCTTGAAATTGATTGATTCAATTATAAAATAACGTGGCTCTTAGTCGGATATATCATACAAGTCGAAGAATTCTAAATGCTTCTTTTATTTCTAGACATATCTGACGAATGGCATCTTAAAATTTTTTTAGAAAAAAAAAACGTTCTTGAGGCTTTTCCGAATTACTTCGCTCACTGACGGTTATCGCTAAAGCCACAATATTTTGCCTAGGTTTGTTTAATGAACACTTATAAAATTATTCCTGCAAAATTAAGTGCAATTGTAATTAAAAAAATGTACACTGCAACTTAATTTAAAATAACCAGTTACTTTTAACTGTTCGTGTTAGTTACACACCTGAAATACAATCGCATTTCATTGCAGTTGATTGCTGCCAACATAATTTTCTTAGTGGAAAAATAATTTGCTTCATTGAGAAAGTCTTGCCCCCAAAAAAAGAAATAATGCGACCAATACTGTTAGGTTTAATCAAGTATTCTTGATTAATTTATTTATTTTATCAAAAAAAATTTATTCCACTTTTACTGTGATGAGGTACATTGTAAATTTTAGGCAATAACTCCACTGATCCAACTATGATAGAAAGAAACCTTGGAGGAAATATCAGGATATTTCGTGCCACAACTACCGAAAGCAAAACTAGCAACACCTATCAATTTATTTGCGATAACAATACCAGCACCGTAATCACCATGACAGATACCAGTTTTTTCAGCATGTTGTAAGCAAATCACTGAATTGTAACCATAACCTGCTTGAAGTTCACATTCGGGGCCACTTAAAACCGACATTGTTGCATTTTGTAATTTGTAAGGAGAAGCATTATTTGATTGTACTCCCCAGCCAGCAACAGAGACTGAAGCACCTTCTTCGACAATATCTTCTTCGTCGGCCAAGTTAATTTTATTGATTTTATCTGTGAATACCAAGGGTTGTGTTAGGGCTATAATAGCAAGATTATGTAAGAAATTGCCAAAAGTGGGATGTATAATAATAGAACGTATTTCTACAATTTGACCACCAGCAAACTGATTGGTACTGCCGACACGTGCTGTCACGCGAGAGGGATCAATGCTAAAAATAGAAAAACTAAAATTTCGAATTATTCAAACCTATTGCCTGAAAATGTTATCACTTACGAAGTGGAACCAATTTGTGAAACGCAATTAGCAGAAGTTAATAGATACTGATTTGCAATTATAGATCCACCACAAGCATGTCCACCATCAACACGAATGGAAACAACCCATGGATATTGGCCAGCGGCTGAATCACTGCCACCTAAAATTCTGGAACTTGGAACGGCTTGAGTAGAGCCAATCACCACTGATAGACCCAACAAGGCAAGAGCGATTATTGTACGTTTAACTGTCATTGCGGTTAAATTAAAACTAATTTTGAATAAAAAAAGTTCGTAAATTAGATTAAGTCTAGCCGCGTAGTAATATAAACAGGTTTTCCGACTTATCAAAAATTTGATTACACGCCAAGATAACATGGGCAATACACATAGCTATTGATTTGGTAACATTTATAATAAGAATGGTAAAAAAAAAACAATTTCTTAACAATAATCATATGTATTGTTACATATTGGGTTCATCAACATACGAAAACAAAGTGCTAATTATCCCAGTAAAAAGGTAAAATTTAAAGAATTGGTTGCACAACACTTTACTTGCATTTGCATAGTTTCTAATTTATGTTCTACAACCGATTCTTTTTATAAGGAATTTGATCTAGAAGCAATGAGTACTGTTTACCAAACTAGAACAGGGTGCTTTAGGACCAGTTCTAGAACAGGTTATAGAACTGATTCTGGGACAGTGAAACCTTACGATTTGACTTTTGGGAATCAATTTCAGAACCGGTTCCATGGAAACGGTGGTAAAAGCACCTTTTTTGAAACAGATTCTGAGGTAACCGATTTTAAAAAATTTTGCTGGGATGTATTATGTATAAGAAGTTGTTATGCTTTTTGGTTTGATCGACATACGAGTACTTACTAAATAAGGGCATATATACAGGCTGGCCATACTTGAGGTTTCATCCCCAAATTTAGGGATTTTTTGTTGGTCTTAGGGACAATTGTTTTCATTTTGGGACAGGGGTCTTTTTGGGGAATTAAAAAATGTTTTAAGGATGTTTTGGGTGTTGCACGGTTATGGGTAGCCGATGTTGCACGGTTATGGGTAATCGAAATTTACGTCAATTTTGCTCTATCTCTCTTAGTTTTTGAGATACGGGCCATTTAAAAAAATCGGGGAAAGAAATAGCATCATCTTTAAAACTTCGGATACATTGGTGGCGCCATCTACCGGGTAATAACAGTAACATGAAAATATTATATTTTAAAAATAAATTGTGTAAATTATATTTTAAAAATAATTGTTATATATAATTTTGAAAATTAACACTCAAAATTAGTTAAAGTACAGAGGATTTTTAGTAATGTGTTAAATGAAGATAACTAAAATCTGTGTTTGAATGTGTTTTAACTAAAAATTTGTTAAAAATTAGTCAAATCGATTTGAAACCATTTGACGGAAAAAAAGTTGCCAACCAAATTGCAAAGCCTACTTTGGTTTCTACAACCAATAAATTCAGTTAGTGAAACCATATTGGAATGTGATTCGAAATATTTTGGGTATTGCAACTAAAATTCAGTTGTATAAACCGAATTTTGTTGTGATAACCATTATTCAGTTGTACCAACCTATTTTAGTAGATGTAACCGAATTTCAGTTGGAAAATGCAAATTTTTTCTCTGTGTGTATTAGCAATAGATTATTTTCCTTCAAATTATCCGGAAACCCGTATCCAACATATAAGCAAGCTGCTTGCGCTTGAAAGTAACAACCATACATCAGTTTGGCAAAAATCTAATATTGAATTTAGACTGAGCAAAAACTACCTGGTTTTTGTACAAAACTAGTTTTTGCGTTTTGCTAATTAAAAACTGGGAAGAGTATAAAACTAGGTAGTTTTTCCTCAGTCTAAATACAGTTTGATCACTTCTGAATAAAAACAAAATAACAGAAAGCTGAATAGGAAAGAAAACTATGAATTAGCTACATTGCATTCAAGGTCTTACTTGGGTGAGATGGCTAAGCTCTCGCCCTTTTGTATAGTTACGGTTGTAATATAGGAATTGGCACAGGTTCGATACCTACAGCCGACGGGTTGTTGAAAAATTATCATATAGAAACAATCTGACAATAAAATATAAACAATAATACAATTTAATGGAAAATCACTTATGAAGCCTGTCCATAGAAAAACGCAGAAACTAAATCTGGTCTGGTTTGCAAATTAATGTGTTTATAATTTTAAGAGAAAAACGTTTATTCTTTTTCTTAACTTTAAACCTACTAAATTAGAACAGGTTGATTTAGAACCGGCTCTAGAACTAGTTATAGAATTGGTTCTGGGACAGTGAAACCTTACATTTTGGCTTCCAGGAATTAGTTCTAGATCCAGCTCCGTGGAACCGGTGGTAAAAGACCTGTTCTAAAATAGATTTAGAAGTAACCGGTTCTAAAAACAATCTGCTGGTAAGGAATAAATATATACAAAATATGTGTCATGAAGTTTATATGGGTCTTTTTATTCCTATCTCACTCTGCAATTCACTGCAATTTATGCAAAAAGCAAAACTTTTTTTTTTATGTGTAGTCTGTGAAGCATATTTTCTAAAAATCATAACAACTACGTACATTTGTATTTTACTGCAGCTTCCGATATGTAATCCTCATCAGAAACATTTATTACATTATTTATGGAGTTAGATACACTGTGAAATCGATGGCTTTGTAAAGCTATTTCTTGTATTTGTTAAAAAAATCCCAACCAAACCCATAGGACGCATTTTAAAGCCAGTAAATAAAATTGAGATTTAGTCCCAATAGTTATCCAGTAAATTTTCTGGAGGTATAAAAACCAAACGATGATTTGATTCCTAAACATTGGTAAATAGTATAGTTTCCTTTCTTGTCTTTAAGATGCCTCGGGAAGGGGGTAAGGGGATTGGGGATTTAATCCAGTAAAAATAACTATAGAATTTAATACGTTTTTCAGAAGATCTGAAGGTTTACCAACTGCTTTGTTTTTCCAACTTATGTACAAATCAGTGGCTAAAAAACTACCCAGAAAAATGTTCTGTTCCAAAGAATCGATTGTAGATCCATTCTCCTGGCGGTTCTAACTCCGATGATTTTTGTTTAAAATTATCGCAAAAGCAATCGCTTCTATAGCTCCAAAGTAGAATAAAATATTTTTCTAATTTATAAATATTATAGTATATTTAATTTTTTTTTGACACAAAAAGATCAGAAAAATTAAATTACTAACCTTCTGACGATGAATAACGGTAATTTTCAAAGTTTAATCTACTTTTAAAGACAAATAATATTAAAATTGCATAAATAATATTGAAAACGTTGAAAAAATCATTGATAAATGCATATTCTTCAAATTTTGAATGGATATTTTTCAATTTTAAATATATATTTTATGTAAATAAATATATATTTTATGTAAATATACCATAAATACATGAACTTCCGAGCTCTATTCATTACCCTTGGTTATTCATTGGCCAGATTCAGCAGGTTTTAAGTACTATAGGCGACAATAACTCTGAGGGCTATTTGGGAACTCACATCGGGCAAGATAATTGGCTGTATGGGGGGGGGGGGCCTTAACTAAACTTTCAGGCTGCACTAAAGATCATATGGATCGCGGTGCATTTGGCCTTCTTGATATAATCTAATGCAATTTATGTCAAGTATTAATGCACTTTGTTGTATATGTAATAAACCGTCAGTTATTAAATCGGTGCTCCTAATGCAGTGTTTTCTTAAATGTCTTCATTCATAAATAATACTTACATACTTTTCGCAAACTATTCTTATCGATTACTATAAAATTAAATGTCGTGGTTTTCTATCGTAGATAATTGGCAATTTGCCACATCTATAAATTATTTGTATAATATTATCTATAGATCTCCAAAATCAGTTTTAAAGTCTGAAATGATAAGATTACCTGGCGCGGAATCTATATATTCATCAAATAAAAACCATGAAATCACATACCGTCCAATGGAAATGATCACAGCGGGTTTTTTTATAAAACCCAAGAATTCAAAATTATTAATTCAGTTGATACTAGCATGGCTTTCAGTTTAAATTTGGTAGTAGCTCTATTAAGTCTTGCCGCTTGCGTGAGTGCCGTGCCAAGTGGACGCGTAGTTGGTGGTGTAAATGCTATTGTTGGACAATTTCCTCATCAAGTCTCATTACAACGTCAGGATGGTTCTCATACTTGTGGGGGTTCCATTATTAGTGAAAATTTCATTCTAACTGCTGCCCATTGTGTGGTAGTCGGTAATGGCGTTGAACCGTAAGTACCTGACTCCATGAATCTGACTGAAGAAATTTTGTTAAATTTATATTTGAATTTCTTTAGTTATCCTCCGCACTATTTCCAAGTACGTGTTGGTAGTATCCAACGCATTGCTGGTGGTAAATTATTGAAATTGAAAAGCATTATTGTTAACAAGTCCTATGGCAATTTCTTAAATGATGTTGCTCTATTGGAACTGGAAGAACCTTTAGTTTGGACCGATAATATAAAACCAATTGAAATGGCTGATACGGAAGTACCATCTGGAGAAGATGTTATTGTTTCTGGTTGGGGTCGTTTGTATACTGGTGGTCCAATTCCTCATCGTTTACAGTGGAATACTTTGAAAGCTTTGACAACCGCTGAATGCCAGAATGCTATCAACTGGGGCTACGACAGTTTAATCTGTTTAGCTCATGAACAAAATAATGGTGTATGCAATGGTGATTCTGGTGGTCCAGCTACTTACCAAGGAAAATTGGTTGGTGTTGCTGGTTTTGTTGTCGATGGTTGCGGCACCAAAAATCCAGATGGTTACGCTAAAGTATTCTATCATCTTGATTGGATTCAAGAAAATATGACTCCTTAAGGGAATTTTAATATCAATAAGGGAAAAATAATAATCAAGAAAATATGACTCCTTAAGGGAATTTTAATAAATATTTTCTTTAGTTTTTAAAAAATAGAAAATTATTTTCTTTTATTAGAAAATGAGGAATAAACATCCATTCACAATGATAGTAGAGTTTGGCACTCCGAGAAAATAGCAAATAAATAAAATAAATAAAATATGCTAATTACACTATGGAACATTTTTGGGATTATTGTCTGGGGGGTGAGAAATTCCAAGTCAGGGTGATGGTACTAGGTCAGTATAGTAAAACCCTCAAAGGGTTTGGCGTTCGTATGTGTCATTTTTTTTTATGACCTTTTAAATTTTTTCCTTATCTTGATGTTTTTTCGCTTAGTTGTAACTCGAGAACCACTTGTCCGATTTTGATGAAACAAATTTAGAAAAATTTAGAATTACAATTTCTTTAATCCGTTCATATAACATTTTTCTTTATAATCAACAGTTTTGCCGGTAAAAATAAATTTGTGGAAAAAAAAAATATTTTTTTGCCTAAAAATTAAAATTTTTTATGAATTTAAAAAAAAAAAATTTTAATTTTTAGGCAAAAAAATATTTTTTTTTTCTCCACAAATTTAATTTTACCGGCAAAACTGTTGATTATAAAGAAAAATGTTATATGCAACAGTTTTGCCGGTAAAAATAAATTTGTGGAAAAAAAAAATATTTTTTTGCCTAAAAATTAAAATTTTTTATAAATTTAAAAAAAAAAATTTTTAATTTTTAGGCAAAAAAATATTTTTTTTTCTCCACAAATTTATTTTTACCGGCAAAACTGTTGATTATAAAGAAAAATGTTATATGAACGGATTAAAGAAATTGTAATTCTAAATTTTTCTAAATTTGTTTCATCAAAATCGGACAAGTGGTTCTCGAGTTACAACTATGCGAAAAAACATCAAGATAAGGAAAAAATTTAAAAGGTCATAAAAAAAATGACACATACGAACGCCAAACCCTTTGAGGGTTTTACTATACTGACCTAGTACCATCACCCTGACTTGGAATTTCTCACCCCCCAGATTGGCTGTTGTACTGTGTTATCAGGGCAAGTAAGTTCATGCAGCAGAAATCTATATAATGGAAATTAAAAAAAAAAATTCCTTACTATTACAAAATGTAATTACAATGAAAAAAATGTCCATTACTTTTGTTTTCATTATATGTAATAAACGTTTTTATAATTTTCATTACATTTATGCAATGGTAGTAACAAGGAAAAATCAACTCCATTTTTTACTCTAGGTAGAGAAATGAATTTTCATTACCATTACTTTTACACTCAGAAAACTTTTGCAGTCAGAATTTGTGAGATATTGAAGTACTCTTCCAGTTTTGTTATTTTAAAAATAAAAATTGTTTTTTTCGACCTTTTTAATTTATTAATTAGAAATTTATTAATTTAGTTTGAGGCCAAGTTCCTTATTATGAATTAACATAATAAGTACTTTTTTCCAAAAACTGCTACTTTTCTTCATCAGGATACTCTCCTGACAAATACTTCACAGAGTTTTTGCTTTCAAAAACCTCTACACTTTCAGGAATGAAAAGACGATTTTTATTAAAAACTACCCCATAGTTAGGAGTAGTCGAAATTTTCATCAATTTTGCTCCATCTCTTTTAGTTTTCGAGATATGGGCCATTTTAAAAAATTGGGCGGGAAAGAAATAGCGCCATCTTTGGAACTTCGGATACATGGGTGGCGCCATCTACCGGATAATAACAGTAACATGAAAATATTATATTTTAACAGTAAATTTTGTAAAATTTAACAAATGGGTTCTTAAAAATTTGTTATAAATGATTTTTAAAATTAACACTCAAAATTAGTTAAAGTACTGAGGATTTTTAGTATTTTGTTAAATGGAGATAACTAAAATCATTGCTTAAATCAGTGTTTCAACTAAAAATTTGTTAAAAATTAGTCCAATCGATTTGAAACCGGTTTGACAGATTTTTCTACTGCGGTATTATTTTAAGTGTACATACTTATTTCTATGAGTGCATTTTTCGTTTAAAGCCAGATTCAGAATGCTGTAGTACTCCATTTTGATTGGATTTTGTTCCTTTCTTTTTCTCACTTATATATTTTTCGTATCATGCCATCTCTATTTTAGTCCACTCCAGTCTGCAGCGTTGAGCACTCCAGCATTATGAATCCTGCTTAATTTGTTTATTTTTTCATTCTATAAGAAATAAATAAGTAGATTTATAATGAATTATTATAATTTGCATAATGAGTTATTATAATTTTTTAAATATAATGAAACAAGAAAACCCCGAAACCCCGAAAAATCCCCGAGAATTTTTCAAAATCTCGAATCCAGTCCCGTTCGCCATCCCTAGTTCTAACTAAAAAAAGTCTTTTGTAAAGCTATAATTCAAAATTAATTAGAACACCATTGCAAGGAAGGATAACGTTATTCTTGCAATTTTTTATAAAATATGCCTTTTGTTTAATAACTTTTAAAATATTGGTCAAATATTTTAATTCAAAATTTTATCAAAAACTAAACCCAGTGAAATAGTTCTATGATCATGAAAGTTCCATCATAAAAATTATCAATCTTTTTAAAACATCAAATAAAATTTAATATCACAATATCGTATTAGAATTTGGACGTGAGGTCGAACAATATTCTAACTAAATATATGAAAATATAGAAAGTCCGAAAACCCATTTTTATATATTTTAATGCAAAAATTAAAATAATTTTAATTAAACAACTGTAATTATAGTTAAAAACAACTACTACTGATTGCTTGACAAACAACGGTCATATTATAACTGTCAAACTTTTTTAGTGTAACTTTTCTTAACCTAGTGTCTTCAAATGCAATGAAATGTGCAAAGAAATTTGAAAATAATACACAAAACAACAACAACGAAAATAATTTTGTTGTTGCTTTGTGTGTTATTTTCAAACTTCTTTGCACATTTCATTGCACATGGCGCATAGTTTCCATTTTTAAGTGCATGAAATTCCTTGCCCTAATGATGATATATCTTTAGAAAGTCGTCACTGACATTTCCAGCACGGGTCAGTAAGTTGTTATCACCACCTCAACTTTTTAAAACCGCTAAAAAAAATTTTGAGTTTTTTATCATTCATACTTCCACAATTCTTATTCTTTCTATCTTTCTTTTCCTTGTAGTTAATTTTCTTCTACTAAAAATTTCATAGTTGTTCCTTTGGTATCACACTTCACCAAGCCTCGAACCAGAAGCCTTTTTTGATTTCATCGTCTTACTCATTCACCTAAAGCATAATAATACAAATATTTTTAAAAAGTTTCCTATATTCCACTGTTCTAATTCAAATCTTAAATTTTGTTTGAATCTTCCTGTAATAAAATTCAAATTATATTAATTTTATTTGAATGTTCCCTCCAAATTTGATTTATTTTTTTAATTCAAATTAAGTACATACAAGTTTTAAATCGATTATGGTGTAAATGTCTAGACGCTCAGACATTGATATGTTTTTAGTTTTGAGGTTCAAATCGCTGTCACGACAAATATATTTTTTTATTTTTTTTTATAGTTTTATTAACCCTCTAATGCTCTTTCTTCTGATTACAATAATATTTAAACCATATATTTGGCGTTGAAAATCTACTATGAAACAAATATTAAAATTTTAATTTATCGCTGTGTTTAGGCGATATAGCACAACAAAGGTTAAAGACGTATCTTGAAACCCAGTAGTCAAATAATTTCGGTTTTTGCTGTAAATAACACTATCAATAAAATAAAATTACGTACCAAAAATTGTTGATCAATTGTTGTTATTTCAAAAGTTATGGAGATTTTCGCTTTTTGAGAATTACGAAATTTGGCGAATTTGGCACTAAACATCAATAAATTTTGACGAAGTTAGTTCTGCTTACTACTTACTACCTTTAAGTATATAATCTGTGTTTAATTTCAAGAAAATCTGTTGGCTAGTTTTTGAGTTGGAGAGATATTTGTAAAACGTATCCTGGCGTTATCCTGTGAGTCCTGAAGAAAAATTTTTAATTGATTTTACAATTAGAGGCTCTAAACCAGCTTTGCTGTTATCGGTAATGTACGCCAGATCGTAAATGTATTTTTGGCAATTTTTCAAATATTTTTGTCTGTTTTAAAAAGTTGATTTTTTCAAATTTTCTAAATTTTCACTTTACATGCTTCTCGCTTGAAAACCGTTCCTAATACAAAAAAAGTTTGAAGGCAAAAAAAGTAGGCAGTTAAGTTTTCTATGGATATAATACAACTTGTTTAATAAAATATTGTTATTTAGCAAAAAAAACTATTTGAAATCTGAAGACCGCCAAAAGGCGGCCTTGGGCATTAGAGGGTTAAGAGCGATACTGACTAATAGGCAGTTTGTCAGCGTCATTTAAGAAAAAGTAAAAAAGTGCAGACATTTCTTTAAGACGTCTTTGGTAAATGTCTGAGCCTGCTGACTTGTCACTTAAACAGCGCTGCTTTGAAGAATTAATTCCTTAATTCAGTTTTTGAATTCTGATTTAAAAATTCAGTGAATTCACAGAACACCATTTGAATGGGAATTACTTCATATTTGTTTTCGTGTGATTTCTTTACGAATTAATTAAATCTCTATAGTTCTTTTTATTTAGGTGCGATTACTGAATGTCCAGTTCAAATTTAGCCGGTAGTTAAATTCAAATTTGATATGGGAAACAACAACAAATGTATCAGTTAAAGTCCTAGTTAGCTACTAAGTGGACATTCAGTAATCGGACCTAAATCGAATGAATTCACTGGTGAATTCTTTGAATTTTATAAATCGAATGGATAAAAATTAATTAATTTCTTACCGAATGAATTCACAACTAAATTCATTAAGCGAACTAAAAAAAAATTTCGTCCAGTCAATTGGAAAAAAAAGTTCTTTGAATTGACAAAACAAAAACTACCTTAACTGAATTTAAAAGTTGTTTTCTGCCGTTCAGTGCACAGTGGGGTGTTTTCAAAATATTTTGGAAATGATTAAGACATTTCTTATCTTGGATGTGTATTTTTACAAGTGGCAGAGTTATTATTTCTTTTCGCCAGTTTTCCTCTTGGCTGCGATAACAACCATTGCATTCGACTTAAATTTGACTAAAATATAGTATATTTAGGCCCTGTGCGAGGTGGCTAAATAAATTCTAATATAAATACAAATTGCCAAAAGGGTTTTAAGTTTCTTTGAACATTCCCTACGGGAAATTTTAACAAACTGTCACCGAACTGGCCCCTTTATATGAAATAGACTGGTCACTTTTACATGGCGTTGTCATAGGAGGGGGAAATTGACCCCTTGTGACATGTCACAAGACAAATCCCAGGACAGGTCCCTGAACTTTGTTTTTTATGAGAGTTCAGTAACAGACAAGTTTCTATTAGGGCTTATTGAAAGCTTATTAAAACAAAAGTCATTCAATTAGGAAGTATCATCTTATGACCATCCATGTAAATATATTTAAAAGTTCATTACTCCATTTAATACCAAACTTACTGTTAAAGTTATTATATAATTTTTGCTTTAATTTTTATCAGATTAAATCACGTTTTCATAATTTATTTCGTTACACCTTAATGCTGCTGTTGGTATGATAATGATCAATTAATGCGAATATGTCAACGTACTTTTTATGTACTACGAGTATAAACATATTTTGTAGTTGAATATTGATGTTTAAAATACTCATTTAATTTCCTTAAAAGTTTATTGAACACATTTATTAATTTGTTTACTTCGATTTTTGGTTAAAATACTGCATTTAACACCATAGTAAAGAAATCAGTATAATCAGAGATTAATGACCATAGGGACTTTGTAATTGGTATTTCTCCTTACTTATATTGATCACTCCAAATGACTTTTTCATTTATACAGAAATCAAATGTCCCTTACACAAAATACTGGTAATTTACAAAATTCGAATTATGTTATTGTATTAAACATTTTTCTTATACTGTTTTTGTAAATATGTACAAACAAAAAACATTTTAAATATGCACCAACAATGAAACTTGTAATTTAATTTAATTTCTTTATTTATTACAACAACCTAGCCGAAAGGCCATAATCGGTTACAAATACTATCAAAAGTTTGCAATGCAAACAATAAAATTGAATACAAATAAAAGTGTTAAATAAAATTTAATTTAAATATAAAAAAAATTATTTTTTTTGTAACTTTGAATTTTTATTTTTAAACAAATTCATATGTAAATAATGAAAAAAATACAGTTACCCAAATAACTGAAATACCATTAACCTTAAAATACCGTTATCGAAATAACCAAAATATCGTTATCCTTAAAATACCGTTACCAAAATAACTGAAATGTCGTTAACCTTAAAATACCGACAGCGAAATAAATGAAATAGCGTTACCCTTAATACCTTACCGAAATTATCTAAAATAGCGTTAGCCTTACCGATAACCGCATTGTTTCGGTTACCATCCATGATTTTAAAACCAATTTTGTGGCATCAGGCTCTAAAATAAAAAAAAATTTCTTGAAATGTCGGCCAGATCGAGTTAACAGAGGAAGAGACGCATGCATACTCTTGAGATTCTATGCTCGTTGGTGCCACACAAATAATTCGATCCCCTGCGTAATCTCTCTAACAATTCGGTTGTGACAGGAATGATAAATGGGATTTTTAAAATAGTACCAACCAGCTTAAAAAATAGTACTTTTTCGACCTCTATAGTACCAAAAAAATTTTTTATTTAATTTTTTTATCATTATAAGTTGACAAATAAAAACTCATGTTATATCTAACTCATACAGCAAAAGAAAAGCGTAAAAATTTAGTTAAAACTACTAAAAATTAGTTAAAAACGAGTAAAAAGGTTAAAGTCGGGCATGCCGACTATACAATACCCTACACCAGTCTGGGTAAAAGTCAACTAATTTTTGGATCCGAAATTCGAATGGGTTAAAATGGGGCTTGCGTAAAGATTTTATATAATGTGAGTCAGCGCATCAAATTTCATTAAAATATCTTAATATTTGCGATCTGCAGTTTGTAACCAAGCCAATTTTGGGGGGACCCTTATATGGGCACTAGGTCTAAACATGGACCGATGTTCACCAAACTCAATAGGCTTCGTCCTTGGGGCAAAATAGGTCTGTGTACCAAATTTCATCAAAATATCTTACTTTTTGGCACCTGCAGCGTATAAACAATATAATTTTGGTAGGACCCTTATATGGGCACTAGGTCTAAACATGGACCGATGTTCACCAAAATCAACAGGCCTCGTCCTTGGGCCAACTTAGCTCTGTGTACCAAATTTCATCAATATATCGTAATATTTGCGATCTGCAATATAATTTTGGGGGACCATTATATGGGCACTAGGTCTAAACATGGACCGATTTTAACCAAAATCAATAGGCGTCGTCCTTGGGCCGACATAAGTCGGTGTACCAAGTTTCATCAAAATATCTTAATATTTGCGACCTGTAGAGTGCGCACAAGAATGCATGGACAGACGGACGGACGGACAGACGGACATCGTTAAATCGAAATAAAAAAAATTCTGAGCCAATCGGTATACTATAAGGTGGGTCTAGGACCAATATTTTTTGGTGTTACAAACATAAGCACAAACTTATAATACCCTGACAATAGTGGTGTAGGGTATAATTTATCTTGCATAAAAAAATGCAATCAGATTACTTTTGTAAAATATTAGTATGATAAGAATAGCAAAAACCAAAGTGTTAAATACATATACAAAATTTTAGTTATATTTCAATAAATTTTAGTTAACAGAAAATAACAACTTAACCTGCTAAAATCAGCAATAAATAATTGTAGTAGATTAAAAAAATCACAAAAAACTTAAAATGTTGAAAGCTTTTTTGCAATTTTTTTTGAAACGAATAATAATAATATTATTATTGGTTGCTAAAAATAGTAAACTGAAATCAGCAGTTTACTATTTTTAGCAACCATTTCCGTTGAGTTTAGTACGATAAAATGCTATTTTCATTCAACTAAATTTAACTTAAAAAAACAAAAAATTTTTAGATACAACAGTTTATTTCTGCTATTTTTAGTCTACTAATATTAATATTTTGTGCAGATCTTAAAGTATAATTTGTTATTTTCAATAAACTAAAGTTAACTTAAATATAACTAAAATTTTATAAATTTAACAGCTTTATTTTTGCTGTGCTTGTCTTATCTGCTAATCTCAGCAGTTTCTTTTGTAAGGCGAGTTTTACCTAATTTTTAGAAGCTTTATCTGCTATTTTTACAGGTTATTTCTGTGAGTGTAGGGTTCAGAATTTAAAGACCCTGAAAACTGTATTCAACTTCGTTTTAAGGCGAACATTATTTTAAACGTATTTACGGATCTATTCCACCTTGTGAAGTCATAAGAATATTTTCGAATGAACAATTTGATTGACAATCGAATCAAATGAATTTAATGATTGAATTAGGTGGATTAAGAATTCATTCGATTCTTCGAAATAGGGTTTAGGTATTTAAAAAGGTTGGTTACCGTTATCGTTATAATACCGTTATCGCTAAAATACCGTTTCAAATTGAATACCGTTACCGTTATCGATACCTCTAAAAAAATTTACAAATACCGTTATCGTTACCGGTACCGTTATTTTTATGGGAAGGTACCGGTATTTTACCGGTATTTGTTATTTTATATAAAAATTAGAATTTTTTATTTTATAATCTTGAGTCTTTTTTTTACAAAAAAATTTATATATAATAACTTTACTTATTAAAACTACCAGCATTGAATTTATGGCTTAAAATCTGTATTTTCAGTACTTAAAATTAAAAATATGCCATGTTTTTACTTGTTTTTATATGTTTTTAACATAATTTTTAATACCGGTACGTACCGGTAAAATACCGTTACCTTTACCGTTACCTAAACAAACGAAATCCGATACCGTTACCCTTACCGTTATTCGTTTGGGTAACCAACCTTGGTATTTAATCATTTAGAATTGAAAATCGAATGAGTGAATTATTTAGGAGTTCGCTGCAAAAAATAAAAAAAATTTCTAGATTTCTTAATTCTCCTAATTTTCAATATTTTTTTTTTTTTTTTGGATACGTATTTTAATAAAAACTGCGAAAGAACATTTTTTATTTAAAAATTTTCAATATGTACATATGTATAAGGATATAAAATGAATTTTTATTATTGTGAATGGAATTTTCTGTTTTGAAGTTTAATTAATGAACTATAGAAAGAATTTAGCAACAATACTACAATGAGTTTAACAACAGTATTATGAATCATACATGGGACTAATTAATTAGGTGGACTAATAATTATATATAACTTCTCAAATTCCCTACAAATTTTGAAGCAAAAACTAAACGTTTTTAAAAACTTCTAGTTTTTGGTTGTAGTGTAAATTGATCTTTAGTACATTAAGATTCTTCCAATAAATTTTATGCTTTAAAATTTATATTTTTCGTTTTTGTTTTTAGCTCAACATTATTATCCGGCTAGATCTAGAACTCTTTCAACCAAAAAATGTTATGGCGAACGACAATCATATTTCTCTTAATACTATATACATGTTACAATTCCTCCGCGCAAACCGAAATACCTGCTCAAACAAATACAATAGAATTAGAAGCGGCACTGCCAGAACCTCGAGCTTATATACCAGATTCACAATATCTAGATTTTGTGTATCATAATCATGAAGAGTTAACTAGATTTTTAAGGTAAGGAATACTCAGAATAAAAAATATTTACAGAAACAGCAGAAACAAAATACAAAACTGGACAAATTGTTTGCTGATATCACCATAAGATTTTGCTTTATATTGGTATATTAAAGGTAACAAAATAATTGGTAATAATTATAGTCTAAAGCCTTAACCACATAAACGCAGTATCGACAATGTTTTACCGCAGTGCGACGTTTTGTCGATAAAACAGGTTTTTGTATTTTCTTTAGTTGTTGCAGCCGAGAAATTATGAAATCTTCTAAATTCAATTTAATTTTAATTTCTTTATTTATTACAATAACCTAGCCTAAATGCTATAATCGATTACAATAACCAAGAGCTGTCTTCAAACCAAATTCAATACGAGATTCTTAAAAATATTAAATAGTTTTCGAAAAATTCAAGAACAAAAATTGACAGAACCGCGTTTAATAACAGAACAGTAGAAGGAATTTAGCAACAATACTAGAATGAGTTTAACAAGAGCATTATGAATAAAACTCATGTTAACTCTATGCTAAATTTTCATTATGAATACCGCTGTTAATGTTTGTATTAATTGCGATATAATCGAACGTATGTCAGCAAAAGTAAGTTTGAAAAATTAATAGTTATATTTTTTTTCCAAATTTATCTATATCTGTAAAGTTTTTATTTTTAATAGTAAAAGGCTTTATTTTTGAATCATGTAGGTTGATAAATAGCATCCGGTTTCTAATTTGTTACTAGCACACGCTGTAAAATTGCTTATTTAAAACTTTTATTTGTACATTATTGTTTTCTTCTACTGAACGGCAGAAAACAGGCTTTGAATTCAGTGAACTTATTTTATTTTTTTTTAATTCAGTGAACTTATTTTATTTTTTTTCAATTCAGTGAACTTATTATTTTTTTTTTAATTCACAAAATGTAATTTTATTTTTTTTTAATTCACCGAATGAAATTGAATGAATTCAGTGGTGAATTAATTCAATAAGGAATTAATTCACTTTTTTTCCGTTCGATTAATAAAATTAAACGCGTTCACCGTTCATTTGATTTAATAAAAAGAACTATTGCAATTGAATTAATTCGTAACAAAATAAATCGAACGAAAGCAAATATGAATTAATTCCATTCAATATATGGTGCTTAGTGAATTAATTCATCGAATTTTTAATTCAGAATTGAAAAATTGAATTAAGGAATTAATTCTTCAAAGCTCTGACTTAATGGCAGGCTTTCATATATTATCCCAGCCAGAAAAATAAAAACGGGAAAGCGATGGCAAGGTATTTTAGCAGGTGGTACAAGTACTGACATAAATTGCTTTCCCATTTCCAATATGATAACGTCAATAGACAAAAGGAAAATTTTTAACTTTGGCAAAACGCTGCCAAAACCAATAAATAGGTGGTTTGGAATTATATTTTCCAAAATAAAATTTAAAAAAAGTTCATATCTATCTTTTTTTGGCCCTGCCGTGATGTTTTGTAAAACAAATTCTGGCAAAACGATTTTTGCAAACGCTGGCGAAGCGTCCCAAATGAGTGTTCTGCCAGTCATTTGTTTTTAACATCGCGGTTACCCAGTGGTATGCAGGTACTTGATTTTTTGTACCACTGTCAATTTCTGACTGGGATGTTTCAATATTCATAAAATGTACCACATTATTAATTAACAGCTATTAAATAATTATAAAACGCTTTATTCTATAAAAAATTAGTTACATAACATAAAAATTTTTACAAATAAAGGAAAATTTAAATCCCGAAATCCCGTAAAATCCCGGGATCCCGAAAAATCCCGTAGTCCCGAAAAATCCCTGGATCGGGATTTTCAAAATCCCGAATACCGGGATTTTCAAATATCAATCCCGATTGGCATCCCTAGTTCGATTATAATGGAAAAATCATAAACATAACCTGTTTAAAATTTTTTTGTACTACAATCGGTTTAACGTAGATTTGCTTTAAATACTTCACGTTGATAGACATGAGACAAAATACAGCTAATATACCAGAACTACTGAAAGTTCAGTCTAGTGCAGGGCTGGCATAACTATAACACGCGTGTCAGTAGTGGCTCGCGAATGGATTTTAGGTGGCACACGATGTTTTGTTGGATATTTTCAAAAAATTTAAACTATTACAAGAGCAGCAAAAAATTCAGTTAAATGTTAAATTTCGCTATAAAAATGTGTGATTTAACTCCATAATGGTGAAATTTTTCATAGAGCTTGTAAATCGTCTTTTAAAATGAATAAAACTCTATATTGCCACCATTTTTTGTTTAAAGAAATATGGTTAATACAGAACTCGCAAATTCGATTATCAGAAAATTCTGGGAAAATTTTTCAAATTCTAGATTGAATTTGAAAAATTCTAGATGGAAAACAACTTATAATAAAATTGGATCTAAAATATTAAGTTTTTTTTTTTTAAGGGAAAATAGTTGTTATGAAATAACCCTCAATGAAATAAAAGCTGAAAATAAGTTTCATAATAAAAAAACCCTTTTGTTGGAATTTGAAATTGGGTTTTGATCGTGTTTCGCAGAGCCATTTCATCTGAAATAGGAATTTCTCTGTTCAAATCCATAATATTCGCTTTTTATTCATTATTATGATGCTAAACAACAAGCGATTTATTTAAACAAAATCAAATTTTTGCTCGAAGCACATTTTTCAACTAGTTTCTTACGTACTTAAATAATTAATGGCGTCCAATAATTTTTTTAACAATATGAAACAACAACCAAAAATGGAATAACTCCCCAAAAAAATGAAAAGGCAATAATGTTCAAACTGTTTTAATTTTATTTCATTGGGGATTTTTTCATAATGATTATTTCTCAATATTTAAAGCTTAAATAAACCCCCAAAAATTAAATAACCGTTAAACATTATTACGTCATTTCTTGGATGTTATTTAATTTTTCCCTTTGGGGGTTATCCATAGCGCTGATAAATATGTACATCTGCGATGATATTTTTAAGAGAAGTTTTCCAAATTTAAAAAATTTGTAAAAAAGGACTTAAAAGACAATTAAAATTAAGGTAGCACGCGAGAAATTTTTAGAAAAAAAAATTTTCCGTTTCTGGCACGCAGCGAAAAAAGTCTTGCCACCCCTGGTCTAGTGCAATAAAATTTACAGCGTAGCTATGATTTTTGGAAAAGTACTTTGTTCTCTCCAAAATATTAAAAGAAAAAAAGTTGGCAACTTTGAGTATAAGCACAATGCACAGGTCCCCGTTTTTTCGATAATTTTGGCATTTAATTCCGGTTATTGATTTCCGTGAGAAGATACAAAATAACAACAAATTTTGGAGTAAAAGTTTCGGTTTCGGCATTTAGAAAAACTTGGTTTCGTTCGAACATCAGTAGTTCAGTTTAGGAAAATCATTAAATTGTTTTGCTATTTCTACCCACATGCCGTTTTTAATTTAATTTCATAATATTTAAATTTTATAGAGCTACTAGTGCCCGTTATCCTAATTTAACAGCTTTATATTCAATTGGTAAATCTATACAAGGAAGAGATCTTTGGGTTTTAGTTGTGTCATCATCACCATATGAACATATGGTTGGTAAACCAGATGTTAAATATGTTGGAAATATTCATGGCAATGAACCGGTGGGACGAGAATTGCTCTTGCATTTAATACAATATTTGGTAACAAGTTATGAAACTGATCAATATGTTAAATGGTTACTAGATAATACACGTATCCATATATTCCCATCAATGAATCCAGACGGCTATGCTGTTTCAAAAGAAGGCACCTGTGATGGGGGTCAAGGAAGGTATGCGATAATGTTTAGCAATGAAGCATATTAAACTAGGAGATACAATAGCTATCGGATCGCACATCGGACCGGACATCGAACAGAACATTATGACATGTCTGAGAACATTATAGCGTTGTCTGACAAAGGCGTAATGTTTTGTCCGATCCTATTTGCGATCCGATAGCGATTGTATCTCCTAGTTTTATATGCTTCTTGGTTTAATTTAAAAATAACACCATATTAAATTCAACTATTTGCTTTTATAGATACAATGCTAGAGGTTTTGATTTAAATCGTAATTTTCCCGATTACTTTAAGCAAAACAACAAACGTGGTCAACTAGAAACGGATGCTGTCAAAGATTGGATATCTAAAATACAATTCGTTTTAAGTGGCAGTTTACATGGTGGTGCTTTAGTAGCCAGTTATCCTTATGACAATACTCCCAATGCTAGTAAGTTTAATTAAATTTTAGTTTAAATTCCATTTGACCGTTAAGCACCGTAAGTTGTTTTTCACGTGGAAACAATTCACTCGAACTTTAAAGGCCTCAAATTGTAACTTAATTTATAAAAATTAACATTTTTTAATTTTATAACAAAGACACAATCACAATAAACACAAAATGTCACTTTTTCCCAAGAAAAATAATAGTCTTGTACATTTAATTTGCGTGAAAACAAACTACACAATTTTCACGTGAAAAATGTGTAGAGTTTGTTTTCAACCAAATTTAATACACAAAACTTGTATTTTTCTTGGGAAAAATTGACATTTTGTGTTTATTGTGATTGTATCTTTGTTATAAATTTTAAAAATTGTTAATTTTTATAATTTACATTACAATTTGAGGCCTTTAAAGTTGGAGCGAAAATTTTCCGCGTGAAAAACCACTTACGGTGCTTTAAGAAAAAGAAAATCATATTATGAAACATCCTTTCATTGTAGTACACTTAGAATTTTTTTTTATTTTTTTTTTTTTATTTCAACGATTATATTTAATCCTTTTTTTAATCATGCTTAGAATTTCACAAAGTCATTTATTAGTTAGTTTAATCAGTTATATAAAGTTGTATTAAAATTTTTTTTACTTAAAAACCAATATGGCGACTGAAAGGAATCTGTAGATCATCGGCATTATGCGCGAGTGAGTAGTTTAGTTTCTAGAAATATATTACAAATCAGCAAACCATATACCACATAATAAGGGCTTCGAATAAAAAGGATTAGATCTTAATTCGTTTCATTATATTGAAAAGAATATTTCAACCCTATGGGAAAAATAATACGAACTAACCTCATGACCTGGCCCAGGGCATGTCACTTTACCATGACGATGCCCTAAGAGGGCTTTAATTATATTATCATGTCGTATAATTTTTCACGTATGGAACTTTTTAGCGAAAATGGAATAGTGCGATACATTGGCTCATGTGAATAAAAAATAGATATTTCTAATACGGGGAAATACAGGGTTTTCTAAGCAATTACTTCACAAATCTAGTCTGCTTGGGAGTAGACTAGAAATTTAATTTTTTAATTTTCGTTTACATTTCATGCTTTCTACCAGCCAATTGGTAAATTTGGAGTTGCAAGCCATTCCTAAGCCCAAAGTAATTACTTCGAAGTAATTGCTAAGTTTTATTCATATTGACCCATTGCCTTCCAATGTCGTATATGGTGTAGGGATGCCAAACGAGATTGGGTATTAAAGAAATCTAACACTTTGCAGGGGGAGTTCATAAGATTATAAGCTTTGATCAGATTAGTTGAGAATAACTGCTAGAAACAGACAAAGTGATTTAAAAGTTATCACAGAAGAAAAATATGTTATTGCTACTGGTTATTGCTTGGTGCCGGACACTTAAGTGATGCTGATTTTAAATATGAATTTCCTTTTTGGAATCCATATTTTCAAAATTGCCTTTTTGATATGGACAAAGATTTTAATTAGAGAACATATGGTATGGTGAACTCAAAAACTACCTTTTACTGTTTAAAAACTACAATATTTATCAAATTTTCTGCGCCCTGCTTTAAGAATTAACTAGACCCAGAGAAGTTAAAACGTTTTTTAAATTGCCAATTCTTAGGGAACACTAGTTGGAGTTTGATATTAATTATTATTTACTTATTTATTTCAGTCTGCTGTTTTAATTTTATTATAGTTAACAAATTTCTTAATTTGAAATTAAATAATTGCATAATTTTAATAATCTAATTACACTCTTTAGTAAATAGATTTAATTTAAATTTAGATTTATTGACATTAAAATTTAGTAATGGAGGGAAGCTGTTACAAAATTTCAAACATCTAGTTATTGGTCCATTACAGCCATAATTAGTTCGATGAAATTCTTCATAAAACAGAGGCGCTTGGCGAAATTCCCGCCGTGGATTATATAAATTTACTATCGTCGATAAGGCTTCATAGACTGTTTAGACAAAATGTTGTAAATGAACATTAAAGAAAAAGATGATCTGTGATCCATTACTTATAGTCTTGACTAGCCATGGACAACAACAAATTTTATTTGTTGTTATTGTTTTGCATGTAATTCGTTTCATGTTCGCACAAATCCATGGCTAGGCAAGACTATAAGTTAAGGATTGCAGGACTAGGAGTTTGCATCTTGTATCGTAAGAAGGTGCTTCATCAGACAAATTTGGACAAAGTTGGTAAACAAAATTTGAATTCTCTCAATTCCTTTGGAATGAACCTCCGAGTAAAGGCTTAATTAGTCTAATCGTTAAGTAAAAAAAACGTATCTGTAATCAATTCAATGTATTAAAATAATATAGAAAATATTTTTATCTTTTTTCTATGCATTGAAACTGCTGTCAAGTAAAATCGTAAAAAAGTTCTGTTGAAAATAGAAATTTTCTATTTTATTACTTGACATTTAATTCTATGCACAAGAAAAAGATAAAAAATACATAATTTTTATTTTTTATACTCTTTTTATTCATTATGAGAATGCTACGTTACTTTTTTTACGATACTTCCAAACTAATTTGGGCTTAAGGGTTCTCAAATCGGCATCATCATATACTCCTTAAAAGCCTAATAATTAAAATTCTTCGAATTAACCAGCCTTTTATTAAACCAAGGAGGTTTATTTTCAAATAACTGTGTTTTATATGGTATCATTAAAGAAAAACCAAAATTAATTTTTTAATATAGGATTTAATGTAGGATTTTTAATATAGGATTTGGGGTAATTCGGGCCTGAGCAATTTAAAAACTATATATTCTGGGTCATAGATTACATAGATATCTCACTCTTCTTCTTCTTCTTTTGTCAACAAACAAATTTTGACACGGAAATCTAAGTAAATTTGAATATTTTGTAAGCCATCGATAAAGGCTAAAACAAAGATTTATTTTTGAGCCTATAGAATTTTTTAAATTATTTTTTTTAAATTATCATTTAAATATATTTTTTATTTTTGAAAAAGAGTCCAAAGAAAGCGACTTTTTAGAAAATCTTAATAAAATCAAAGAAATATTTTCTAAATAAGCTGTGTTTGTGCGGCAAGCTATCAACGTTGGCATATGTCATCCCCATACAAATTTGACATTAGTAACATTAAGAGTTAACGCTAAACGTTCGCTAATGTCAAATTTATATGGAATTGACATAAGCAAACTTTAATTGCTTGCCGTTTATACTATACCCAGCCAGCAATTTCGGAGCGCTCACAAATAAGATTTTTAAATAGCTCATAGAAATGATTATTGTTTTTTTGAAAACACTCTTTTTTTTGGTAGAAAATATGAACCCTCAGAAAAGAATCCAAAAAGTTGTCTCTACAATCTAAAAAGCTGTCTCAAAACGAGGGTTCATTTTTCGGACTCAAAGAAGATTTCAAAATTATTTTAATTTATGAAGAAAATTTCGATCTTTTTTCTGAGTCATTTCTGAGTACACAGGGGGCTCTTTTGGACGGACCACTTTCATAGGAAAAAGTGGAAAAATGTTTATGTTTTTGGAGCTCATTTCTGAGTCATTAATGATCATCTTTGTTTGCTGGTTAGCTATAAATTTAAATGTTTTTTAAGGAAATAGTGTTAGTGAGTAACATTTATTAGAGAGTTAATCTGGCATGTGATGGAAAACGATCGATTTTGATTTCGATCGATTTGGTTAAAAATCAAAAATTAAATGCAAAAAAAAAACAAAGATGATCATTAATGACTCAGAAATGAGCTCCAAAAACATAAACATTTTTCCACATTTTCCTATGAAAGTGGTCCGTCCAAAGGAGCCCCCTGTGTACTCAGAAAAAAGAACGTATAAAATCGAAATTTTCTTCATAAATTTAAATAATTTTGAAATCCTCTTTAAGTCCGAAAAATGAACCCTCGTTTTGAGACAGCTTTTTAGATTGCAGAGACAACTTTTTGGATTGTTTTCTGAGGATTCGTATTTGCTACCAAAAAAAGTGTTTTCAAAAAAACAATAATCATTCCTATGAGCCATTTAAAAATCTTATTTAAGAGCGCTCCGAAATTGCTGGCTAGGTGATGAATAGAAAAGGCAAAGAGGTTTAAAATTGTTTTTACCCGCTTTAGTTGTATCAGGTGTACGTATCTATTTACGTCTTCTTTTCGCTTTTAAATTAAAAATAACACGAAATACTCAGTATTGAAATTTCAAAAACGATCGATTTGAAACCGATCGATTTTCATCACATGCCAGAATATTCGGCTTTACCATCTTTTAAACTTATCGTGTTTGTAAAGCCACTTTAATAAAAAAAATGGTTAAAATATAAATTCATGCCAATTAAATATAAATCCCGAAATCTTCAGATTGGCATTCCTAGTATGAAAATATTTTTTAGTCAGAATTAACCGTCTTTATGTTCTTTTTAAAATGTTTAAATATATTTGTTCTTTGTTTACTTTAACATGTCCCTTGGGCGCAGTGTTTCAAACGTACTCGGCAGCTCCGTCACTAACACCAGATGATGATGTTTTTAAACATTTGTCGCTAGTGTATGCTAAAAATCATGCCAAAATGTCAAGAGGTGTAGCTTGTAAGTCTGCCACTCCTGCCTTTGAGAATGGCATCACAAATGGTGCGGCTTGGTATCCTTTAACTGGGGGTATGCAAGATTATCAATATGTTTGGTATGGCTGTATGGAAGTAACATTGGAAATATCATGCTGTAAATATCCACCGGCATATGAATTGAAAAAATATTGGGAAGATAATCAATTGGTAAGTGTTGGAAAATTTCTCTACTTTAGATAAATGACTATTTGATAATACAAATCTACTTGTTTTAAGTCTCTAATCAAATTTTTGGCTGAGGCTCATCGAGGTGTTCAAGGTTTTGTACTGGATCCTAATAATTCCCCAATTGAGAGAGTTTCCTTAAAAATTAAAGGCCGAGATGTGGGATTTCAAACCACGAAACATGGAGAATTCTGGAGAATATTATTGCCGGGCTACTATAAATTAGAAGTAAGTAAACAATATATGGTACATAACAAAAAACGTTTTTTACCTGTTTCGATTTTATCTAGGTCTTTGCCGAAGGGTATGCTCCTAGAGAAGTTGAATTTGTTGTAGTCGAACAACATCCCACATTATTAAATGTTACTTTACAACCTTCAAAGGTAAGGAAAAATTAAATATTTCTAATTAACAAATTTAATTTCTCTTTTATAACAATAAGCATGTTGCACAAAATTTCATGTAGATTTTTTTATCTAAACAATTCGTCTTTTCTCTTTTAATTATCTTCCTTTTATTTATTTATTCAATTATTTTATTTTTATTTTGTATTACTTTTTTTTAATATATATTTCAGCAGTTTACTACACCTTCTATAACAACAACAATCATGAATAATCGTAGAAATGTGAATAATAAAATCAGTTTCCCCAAAGATTAGTTTCTTTATTAAGTTAAAAAGTAGACATATTTGTTGGTTATATTTTGAAAAATAGGTTCCTTGTTATTATAAATCTAGATATTTAGCAATAAGTTTATAATAAGCCAAAGATGAATGCTTATATCGAATACAATTTCAAAATCTTTTAAACAAAACTAATAAAGATTATTGGAAAATATTATAAAAATTATGGTGCTTGGTTGTATATTGAACTAACATTTGAAATGGTGTTCTTTTGGTAGTAAGTATATAATAATTTCTAATATTTAAACAGTTTCTCATATAATAAAACAAAAACCTCATTATTTTTGTAATATTTAACAGTTAACACATCACTCATTTAATTTAAATAAGCACTATTATTTCTTTATCTGTTTAATAAGTTTAGTTCTAAGATCGTAGTATACTTTTAGGCATCGTTTATACTCTTACAGCCGAATGAATAAAGTTTCTAAACAGTTTAATTAGACGTTTTTAAGATAATTCGGTAAAAATGGTGTGCATAATTCGTTTAATAATGAACAATTAAATAATCTGTTAAACTAGGGTCATGCGTAAAGTAAGTGTTCAAAAAGTCTGCAAAATAAAAATCTCTGTTGAATCCATAAATATTTAGTTTGCATATTTAAAGACTTTTTCAAGGGTCATAAACACAAAAATTTTGTAGCAAACAAATTAAAAACCACCACCATTAAGCCTTTTTCATTAAATTTTCTCAATTCGGTGTACAAATAAAATAAAAAATAAATTAAACAAAATAGTGATGTTGATTTAATCAACACGTATTCGTCATTCGAATATTTTCGGTGTTCGTAGTATTAAACTGTGTTTAAATACTATTTTACACTATTAAATAACTCAGATAAGTACACAAATTGTTTTTAAATTTTTTTGATTTATTACAAATTATTTTTATTAATAAAATCTTCAAAACTACATTATTTACCTATGATTAACGAGTCAATCGTTTACTAAGTTTATGATTCACTAACAATTTATTTTAAAGTGGAGTGAAATTAAATAAGGCTGTTGCAAGAATACTCGCAAAATAAGAAATTAACAAACTGTTTTATGCATGACATTTTTTAATAAACGTTTAATAAGGAAAATGAATACTTTAGCAATTGTGTACCTTAACGCAAAATTAAGAAAAGTTTATGCATTAGAACCTTGTACTACTCTCTGGTAGACAGAGTGTTTCATATAAAGATAATATATTGTATATAATGATTAAATTTGAACCGTTTGTTTTTCTTTTATCTTATTTCCAGCGTACCGATAATATTCCTGTTTCGCAACTATATCGTCCAATACCCGGTCCACCACCCGGTCATCACTATAGACCTCCTTCAGCTTATAGTGATTCTGGAATATTCTCATCCATTACCAATGGTCTTAATAATCTATATTCAAATATATTTGGCTGATCTTTTTTGTTTCTAATCGAGATCTTTCTTGATTATCGTATCATATTTTTATTTATAACATTTTTCATTATCATGTCCATTATTCATATAGCAAGTCGAGAAAATTTCGATCCAATTATTGAGGAGTAAAAAGTCGGAGCAATGCATCTGTAGAAGTGCTGCCTTAGAGAAAGCAGCAATGTATAAAATTTATTTAAATTGTTCTGTAAATCAAAGAAACAAGTTATTTAGATTTAAGCTTATTTATTGTTAAACAATATAAGAGGAATTAATAATGTTGAAAAATAAAATTGTTTTCATCTTTAAGAGTATTATTAAGACAATAAGTTATGAACACAAATTATTTTTTAAATAAAAATTTCTATTTTTTAGAAACTATAAACAATATTGAAATTCAGAAATGATCCAAGTTTGAAAAGTGTGGCAACCCTGCAGATTTGCAATTTGAAAAGGGTAGGGACTTCACTTAAAAGGTAATAACTTTTGTTCTGTGAAAGGTATTGGAAAAATTAAGTTTGTTTTTTTCGAATTTTATACCTATATCTATAACGATATAAAAAACCATAGAAAAAAACGACTATCCGTACTTACCTGATTTTCTTTTATTTTTTGTAAACAAACAAAATTTAAACATTTGGGCTCGCCTTCGTACAAAAGCTGTTTTCGTACGAAGACTTCGCCGGAACTCGAAATGGAGCAATAATCTTGTGTGCCCTGCTGTACCTTTACCAACAAACGCATAATTCATTTGTTAACTTGCGTTGTTTCAGATATTTTATGAAATAAAAAATTCTAAAGTTTCAAATATTCTTATGACAAATATTTTGGTTTACACTTGAAAGAGAAAAGCCAAGAATTTTCAAGACTTGGCAGCATTTTTATAACTATTTAATTTTTAAGAAGCTAAATTTATACCTACTTAAAATTTTTATAAATGCTTAAATTTGTATGGAATATTTAGTATATAAAATTCGAAAAAACAAACCTATTATTTTTGCATCGAGATTAAAGAAATAGTTAAGAAACTTAACAATTATTAAAAAAAAAATTATTTTTTGAAAAAACCTTTTTATATAGCCACATATATGTATGTTCAAATACCCTGAAAATTGTGGAATTTTAAAGTGGAATCTCTACACTCAAAAAAAGTAAGTAAAGTCAGCATAAAATGTTGCTGTGTCAACAAATTTTTAGTCAGGAGCGTAATCCAAAACTTGCAAAAATTTTGTCCGTTTTGCTTATCTCGCTAAGTTTTCGAGATAGAGGCCATTTTCTAAAATAGGCGAAATTTTTGCTCCATAAGAGTATTAACACACCGCAATAATATAAATAGGCCAGGTCTTGCAACGCTTCCGATTGATCCATTTCTATAAAACAGTCATGTGGGTCACCGTGACTGTTCATAAAAATTGATTCCTGGGAATCGCTCTCGGATGTACCTCATGTGGATCAATGTATGCGCTCCTATTATTCACTAGAGGTAGGTCCGAGAGCGATTTCCAGGAATTAGTTCTTATGGACAGTCACGGTGACCCCCGTGACTGTTTTATAGAAATTGATCAATCGGAAACGTTACAAGAGCGGGCCTATTTGTATTATTGGGGTGTGTTAATACTCCTGTGGAGCAAAAATTTCGTCCGTTTTGCCATTTTACAAAATGGCCTGTATCTCGAAAAGGGAATTAAATGAAATAAATTTAATTCCTTGACTAAAAGTTGAATTGAATGAATTCCTTGACCAAAAGTTGAATCAACTAGAATTGAATGAATTCCTTGACCAAAAGTTGAATTAACTAGAATTGAATGAATTCCTTGACCAAAAGTTGAATTAACTAGAATTGAATGAATTCCTTGACCAAAAGTTGAATTAACTAGAATTGAATGAATTCCTTGACCAAAAGTTGAATTAACTAGAATTGAATTAATTCCTTGACCAAAAGTTGAATTAACTAGAATTGGATGAATTCTTTGACTTAAAATTGAATTAACTCGTGTTGAATGAATTCTTTAGTGAATGAATTCTTTAAATCGAATTCTTAGTGTTTTGGTCAGGGAATTCATTCTATAAATATGAATTCTTTGAATTCATTCACAGGAATTAATTCCTGCTTATGTTTTATTAATAAATTCATTCCTTGAATTAAAGAATTGAATTAAATTTTTGGGAATTAATTCCAAGAAGGAATTAATTCTTTAAAGCTCTGCTCATATGTCTCTTAGTTTACTGCAAACATAATATGCAATGCTAAACGATGAACTAACAAGCTACTAATAATGCACAGATTAATACCAGATGTGAAACCAATGACAGGTGTCAAAAAAGTATTCTCGAACCGTATGGTTTTGTTTACCTGGAAGTCAAGTCAAGAGGGAGATAACAATATAAAATCTCCATACATTTTGTATTGCGCCTTTTTTGTATATATCTGTCTCTTGTTAGATTATTGTGCTTTATCTTTTGTGTTTTTCTTAAATTTTTGCGTTTTGTTTTGCTCATTTTCTGTCGGCCATATTGCTCAAATCAGGTGATTCATATCTGGTATAATTTGTGTAATAATGTTCAATATCTCGGTTGAATAAAGAAAATAAATACTCTTTGATATTAAAAAATGTAGTGAACACCAGCAAAAATATCAATAGAGTTGACAACATTGGTGAGAGTATGCGAAAGAAAAAATGGAGGAATAACAAAATCCGCCATTAAAATAAAATAGATTCTATCTCACAACAGCTACGCCCAGCGATTTTTAAATGTCAAAATGTATGGAAAAAATCACTGGCCCAGAATAAGAGCTCAGTGAGCAGGTACGTTTCCATTTAAGCGTTAGTAAACATTTGTATACATTTCTTCCTGTGGTTTCGAAACAGCTGATTCGTTACAGTTACGTTTATGGTTGGGTTAATCACCCTTAAAGCTAGAATTAGTTATATGTAATAAGACGAATCATCTGATTCAATCTAAAATAATGAGTTAAGCCTAAACCACATAAGCGCAGTGTCGACCGCAGTGCGACGTTTTGTCGATAAAGCAGTTTTTGTATTTTCTTTATTTGTCACTGCCGAGAAATTAGAAAAGTTTCTAAATAAACAAGAGCTATTTCTAAACAAAACACAATAAGAAATTTAAAAAAAATTTGAATCGTCTTCGCGATATTCAAGAACAAAGTTTGACAGCACTGCCACTTGCCACTGGCACTTTCACGATGTGGTTTGGGCTTAAAAAACAAATAAACTGGCAGCTATGCTCTTTTAACTCATTAGATTTTCCATAAGGATATACGTCGCGTTACGTCCACGTATGGCTAATGGAGCTTTAACACACACTTAAAAATATTTTTCAAATTGTTCCCTTATACTTTTACCTAGTGTCTTCAAATGCAATGAAATGTGCAAAGAAATTTGAAATTAACACACAAAACAACAACAACGAGAATAATTTTGTTGTTGCTTTGTGTGTTACCCAGTGTCTTCAAACGCAATGAAATGTGCAAAGAAATTTCAAAATAACACACAAAACAACAACAACGAAAATAATTTTGTTGTTGCTTTGTGTGTTATTTTCAAATTTCTTTGCACATTTCATTGCATTTGAAGACACTAGGTTAGGGTTTCCTACTAGAATAGAGTTGTAGAAATTCGTATCAGAGCTGCAAAAATTCGTACTTTGTTTACAAAAAATTTATTTTTTTGACAGCAGAAATATAATTGTAAAGAAAAATACAGAATTTACCATAAAAAAGCAAAATTAAATGCCAATTGAATTGGTGAAGAATTATGGCAAAACAAACACAACCATATTCTTGTTTTGCTTTTCTTTTTTCTGAATGTCGACGGTCGATTGTCGCTGAATCGCGACAACTTTTGCTATCGTCGGTCGACAATCGACCCAGCTGTGATTAATCTCTAATCTCTGACATGGAATTCCAAAACATATGTGCCTATGTTGATATTTCTTTCTTAAGCCCAGTATTTTGTTCAAAAGAGCGAAAACAATTTCGCTCTATGTTTGGAGCTCAAAAACTATAATAAAAACATAAAAAGTTACAATCATAATTAATCCAAATGTCACTTTTTCGCTACATTTTCATATTATCCTGTCTATTAAATTCATGCGAAAAAAATTCCACCGCAATTTCGCAACAATTCCACAAAAGTGAAAAATCATTTTTTCATATGGAGTTTGACGGTTTTGTTCGCAAAAGTACGAACAAAATACCGGGCTTTAACTTGTTTTTGTCAGTATAGCTGCCAGATTTGACGATTTACCGTAATTTTGACGATTTTTCATAAAAAAATCCCCAAATGACTACTTCACGATTTTAGATCGTTAAAGACGATTTTTAATTAAATGAAAATAAGCAAATCCTGTATTTTCATAAAGCTTTTGACTTTGGCAAATAAACGACTCCATATTTTAATGAATATCGCTACACGGCTAAAAGGATACTTGTATTATGGAATTGTAGACGGAGCTTTGAAGAATTAATTCAAAAAGAGTATTTTCAAAGGTGACTAAAACAAAGTGGTTTCTAAATTCGCGAATCAAAAAAGTATAAAGATAATTCACGCGAATTGTTTCCATATTTTTTGATTCGTGAATCAGTGCAATAACAAGTGATGATCAACAAACAACGATATTTCTAAGCTGTGTGTTTTTTATGTAAACATGAATGTCGAAATATTGAGAAATAAATTAATTTTTATAATAACAACTGGCCTCGATCTCGAATATTTTATTTAATTATCCTTTTTTTTATTAGTTAACAGTATGAGACCCACCGTAAATGTAAACTTTTTACCAATACTGAGACTTATGTTAAGCGCTTTAAAATAGGTAAAACAACTAAGGACTGATTTTTATGACGTAAACAGGCACAGTAACAATGCACGCAGAATAAAAAAACAGGTGGAACTTTATCTAAGTGATATGGAATTATACAACTACATAAGTTCGAAGAAAGTTTTACAATTTTCTAGCAAAATGTATGTAATTTTTCGAATATTTTCCACTACAAATATATATATTTTGCAAGGATTGTATATATTTTACAAAAATTTGCATTTTCACTAGAACTTTGTAAAATTAACTTAAAAATTAAGTAGTTGTATAATTACATAGCTCTTAGATAATATTCCCCCTGTTTTTTTCTGTGTGTACTGACGTTTCCAAAATCAAAGGAAGTCGGCAAAAACTACTTAAATTATCTGTGCATATTTTAAGTCGTTCAAAGACGTTTAAATTCTTTTGAAAACCTTACAAATAAAGAGACTTTACTCTTAAACTAAAATTTTGTTTGAAATTTTTGAATTTCTTAAGAAATTGTACAAATATTACGTTGTTTATTCAAATCCAAATATTGTGGGGAGAATTCAAGCCAGAAATGCCTAAATAATGTTTTTATTTCCTTTTCAAAATTCGCAAATATTGTTCCGATATTTGCCAAAAAAGCAGCAATGGTGATAAAACACTGCGAGTATCACTCCTTAGTTATTCCTCCATGGGCAAAATTGAAGTTCCAATTTTTGACAATTTGTTTTAATAGATTTGACGATTTAAAAAAGTAAAATCGACGATTTTTCGGAAAAATCATCTGGCATCACTGGCTGTCAGTTGTGTTTTGAGTCTAATCAAATGTCAAATACTATACATTATTTTAATTAAAACAATTTTGTTTTATATAAAATATTTTTATTTGGTTTTTTTTAATTGTGAAATTAGTTTTCAATTATAGACTTTAGTTAAACAAGAAAAAAATAACGGAAATACAAATTCTATTGGACACTTGTCTCTAAAATGAGTGAATTTGATGGTAAACAATTTTATGGATTTTCTATGCAAAATGATCCAAGTTTATCAACTACTACTAAAAATTTCGAATTTCGGGTAAGTAGTTGCGAAAACGACGAATACAAAGAATTTTTATGCCCTGGTTAGTAGAAAATGCTAAATTTCGACACTTTATTCCTACTATTTGTAAGCAGAACGGAATTTCACATTAGGCTTTCCTACATATCTCATGGACAGAGCTTTGATTCAAAAACTCTAGGGCATAACTCGGATTTGTTTAAAATTTTCACGCACGATAGAACTTTCAATGCCGAGTTCAACGATTCATGTTTTTTGTCGGCGAACCACGGTTCCCGAGTTATAGACACCCAAAGTTTGAATTTTGATTTCTATGTATCTTCGCCATTTTTTATCGGTTAAAAACAAAATATATATCGTTAAAAATGTTATTGAATTATCCTTAATTTGAGATATACTACTCCCGAGTCCATTAACCCATTTATCGTCAAATCGTAAAAGTCTGTTTTTTTATCCATACTTTTTAGAAAAAAACTCCCAATATCTCAATATTTCACGGATATAAAGATACAAAATAACTATTATTCAAGGTTGGTTACCGACAGAGCTTTGAAGAATTAATTCCTTTTTGAATGAATTCACTACCAATCGAATTCAATTTTCTCTACAATTGAATGAATTCCTTTTCTTAAGTAATTCACTGAATTCGTTCAACTGAATGCGTTCATCAAACAACAAATTCAAAGAATTAATTCAATTGCAATAGTTCTTTTTATTAAATCAAATGAATTAATTCACCGGTGAACGCGTTCAATTTTATAAATCGAACGGGAAAAAGTGAATTAATTCCTTACTGAATTAATTCACTACTGAATTCGTTCAATTTCATTTTCGTTCAGTGAATTAAAAAAAATAAAATTACGTTCAGTGAATTAAAAAAAAAAATAATAAGTTCACTGAATTGAAAAAAAAATAAAATAAGTTCACTGAATTGAAAAAAAATAAAATAAGTTCACTGAATTCAAAGCCTGTTTTCTGCCGTTCAGTAGAAGAAAACAATAATGTACAAATAAAATTTTTAAATAAGCAATTTTACAGCGTGTGCTAGTAAAAATTAACAAATTAGAAACCGGATGCTGTTTACCAACCTACATGATTCAAAAATAAAGCCTTTTACTATTAAAAATAAAAACTTTACAGATATAGATAAATTTGGAAAAAAATATAACTATATAACTAGTTTGAAAAATTAATAGTTATATTTTTTTCCAAATTTATCTATATCTGTAAAGTTTTTATTTTTAATAGTAAAAGGATTTATTTTTGAATCATGTAGGTTGATAAACAGCATCCGGTTTCTATTTTGTTTATTTTTACTAGCACACGCTGTAAAATTGCTTATTTAAAAAATTTATTTGTAGATTATTGTTTTCTTCTACTGAACGGCAGAAAACAGGCTTTGAATTCTGTGAACTTATTTTATTTTTTTTCAATTCAGTGAACTTATTTTATTTTTTTTTTAATTCAGTGAACTTATTATTTTTTTTTTTAATTCACTGAACGTAATTTTTTTTTTTTTTTAATTCACTGAACGTAATTTTATTTTTTTTAATTCACTGAACGAAAATGAAATTGAACGAATTCAGTAGTGAATTAATTCAATAAGGAATTAATTCACCAGTGAATTAATTCTTTTGATTTAATAAAAAGAACTATTGGAATTGAATTAATTCGTAACAAAATAAATCGAACGAAAGCAAATATGAATTAATTCCATTCAATATATATTGCTTAGTGAATTAATTCATCGAATTTTTAATTCAGAATTGAAAAATTGAATTAAGGAATTAATTCTTCAAAGCTCTGGTTACCGAAACGAATAACGGTAAGGGTAACGGTAACGGTATCGGATTTCGTTTGTTTAGGTAACGGTAAAGGTAACGGTATTTAAGACTGCAATACCGGTACGTACCGGTATTAAAAATTATGTTAAAAACATATAAAAACAAGTAAAAACATGGCATATTTTTAATTTTAAGTACTGAAAATACAGATTTTGAGCTATAAATTCAATACTGGTAGTTTTAATAAGTAATATTCAGAGACCCAAAATAACTGTTATATTTCTAAAAAAGTCACCACCCAAATTCATTTAATTAGAATATTTTAATAATGCACTATATTTTATAAATCATATGGCACAAAAAAATCGCAAAGATTGGCAAAGATTTTAATTTTTTCAATTTTTATATTTTACTCTATAAATTTCTGTTGTTTTTTGATTTTTATTTTAAAACTTTTTATAAAAGTTACAGAATGATTTTTTTGAAAAAATTAAGAACTAACTTTTTTATTTGATAATAAAATAGAAATTAAAAATTGATCTAAATTGAATGTCGGAAGTGGCTGGACTATACATATTTACTCACTTTAAATTACTGTTCAATCTTTTATTAACACTAGTTGACATCATCAGGATATTATAATTGGTGAAGTTATTGGTTCTATGGCTTTTGATTTATATTCTTAATTGTTATTTTTTGATAAACAAAAAAAATCACAAAATAACTTTTATTATTTTTGAAAAAATAAAAATCGTGTTAGGATTTTTTTTGTTTGAATTAAAAATAAAAATCAAACAGAGCAAACAAACAGAAAATTAAAAATACTCAAACAAGAAATAATTGTAAAACAATCACTTTTTTGAATAAAAGTCATAACTGTTACGTCCCTGGTAATTATTCGGTTTCACATAAAATGATATGTTGTTGTTGTACAAAAACGAATATTTTTATGTGGTTTCGTTTTTCAGAACACTCCCGTATAACGGAAAATTTATAAACATAACCTGTTTAAAAAATTTTTATACTACAATCGGTTTAACGTAGATTTGCTTTATAGATTTAACTTTGATAGGCATGAGACAAAATTCAGCTTATAGCTCCTATAAGTACTCATTAATAAGTAGATACTTATTATGTATGCAGTTTCACATAAAGACTCTAAAAGTTTCTAGATTTGCTTAGTTTACACGATACACGAAACCTTACGTGAATCCCCCATTGTTTTTCAGTGCAATATTTAATAAAAACAAAAATTCCAAAATTTTGATCAAATTGGACCTAATTGCATCAAATTTTAACTATTAAGATATTATTTAATACAATAATGTCTGGTCAAAATTCGGATTAAATTGTATATAATTTAAAGTAATTAAATCCAATTTGATCCACGTAGATACATTTGTATTCACCATTTTTCGGATTAAATTGTATCTGATTAGTTATTGTATTTCATCAAATTAGATATGTCACCATATCATCTTTTTTAATCGGGCATATATAAAAATACGATTTTTTTTTATTTTTCAACAAAAACTTTAGAGAAATTGATAGTTAAAGTAAATTATTAACAATAGCTGTATTTTCGACTTAACTATATCCGTTAACTTTAAAAAAAACCCAAAGTGCATAAAAACGTTTTTCAGACGAAAACTAACATATTACTTTTCGTATGCACGTTAACTTACAACGTGGATAATTATCAACGTTGAAAACTCAACGTTTATACATTTTCACACATAGCGTAACTTCTTCGCGTTACTACCTAAAAAGTTTTGCTGATGTACGTTCGATTATACCGGAACTATCATGAACACTAACTATTTAACAAATTTTTATACTCCGATCAGTTTAACGTAGATTTGCTATAAATACTTAACGTTGATAGGCATGAGAGAAAATACAGCTAATATCATAAATTTGTTTTAATTTAAAGTCTAAATAATACAAAATCTATCGTATAATATGTACATCTATTTACACTCTAATAACAATTTAGAAATTTTAAACTAAGTTAAGGAATTAATAAACATAAATTATTGTACCTACTTCAAGTAGAGATTATTCGACAACTTTCCACATGTATCTCATACGTTTTCTATTGCATTTCAAAATGTACCAAATTTTTATAGATTATAATAGGATACTCTGGCCATGCTCTTCATATTGGTTGCAAATGCCAGCTATAATAAAAAATAGTAAATTTTAATACAATTGTTGGCAATTAAATTAAGAGATTTATATTGTTTTAATTTGTTTGCCCCCAACATGTTTTTTCAATGAATGATTTATAAGACTTTATCTTTTCTTCTGAAAGGAATATGTCTGAACAAGAAATTAATTTAAAAAACTCCTTATCTCAAAGTTAAGGAGTTTAAATAACATGCTCTTAATAAACAAAAAGAAAATGTTCTGAATTAAAAATTTTTAAATTGCAATTTGGTGATCATAATTTATTTATTACACAGACGTAAAGTCCAATTCATTCAAGAATCCTTGTAAATATCGTTCATTATACATTCATACCAATTTAGCTTAAAAATTCATGCAGATTTTAATTCAGTACAATATGGATAAAAAATAAAAATTTATATGACTCCATATATGGACTTACGTGACATATATTATCATATATGTAACAATACATGAATACATATATGAAGATGTATGACATATATGGAGCAATATATGCAAGGTATTATCATATACAGTGATGTGCAATAAAATAGAGCCATTCAAGTTTTTTTCGAATTTTATTCTTGTTGCCTTTATTTTTAAAGATCAAATTAGTGGATTGATTCGCCCCAAAATGCGAGGAGATAGTTCAGAAAATTGTGTAGAATTTTAACGTGATGTCTGTTTTTTTATTTTTTCACTTGTTTTAAGTAGGCGTGGCTTGTAATGAAAAATAAGCAATATCAACCTTCTATCAAATTACGTAGTAACATTTTGCGAGTACTGATCAGTTCTGTAAAAACTGTATATTTTTGGAATTCCTATAAAATTTCCTTAAGAATTGCATTATTTTTTTCTACAAATGGTCGCCAGACTTAAAATGACAGTGCCTTAAACATGACCCAATTTTTCTTTGTTTTTAGCGATTTTAAAATATAGTTAACAACACTGAAATTTAAACACGGAATGCTTTATACTATAACGTTAAAAAAGGCCTGACTGATTTGTTATATCGCGGTAAGTATAGAATAAGCCCATTCACTTTTAAGTTTCAGTGTTGTTAACTTTATTTTAAAATCGCTAAAAATAAAGAAAAATCTGGTCATGTTTAAGGCACTGTCATTTTAAGGCTGGAGACCATTTGCGCATAAGGATAATGCAAGATTTAAGGAAATTTTATAGAATTTCCAAAAATATACAGTTTGTATAGATCCGATCAGTGCTCGCTAAATTTTACTATATAATTTGATAGAAGGTCGATATCGCTTATTTTTCATTAAAAGCCACGCCTACTTAAAACAAGTGAGAAAATAACAAAACAGACATCACGATAAAATTCAACACAATTTTCTGAACTATCTCCTCGCATTTTGGGGCGAATCAATCCACTAATTTGATTTTTAAAAATAAAGGCAACGAGAATAAAATTAGAAAAAAACTTGAATGGCTCTATTTTATTGCACATCACTGTATGGTGTCGTACATTTCCATATATGAACTTTTATATTGGATGCATTTATCCATATATGCTCCCATATATGTCAGATATGTTCATATATACAAACATGAAACAATATATGGCAATATATGAGCATATATGATCATTTTCAGCCGGGTATATGAGGCATATGTAAATATATACAGGTCTATATATAATTGGATATTGTAATATGTTGGGTTATATATTGTACAATATATAACAATATATATTTATATATTTAGGATATAATTTCGTAAAATTGTATATAATTATATCTTAGTATATATGTTCCGATATATAATTATACAAAATTGTATATGATAATATATGACTATATCAAAACTTTTTTACTTGGGCTATTAAAAATGGTTATAATATAATGGTATATAATTTGATACAATCATATCTAATCAAGTGTGGTTAATGTGATATTTTATAAAATTGTATGTAATTTCATCAATTTAAACAAAATTATACAACTTAGGTCTAATAACATTGGGTCATTTCCCCCATAAAATTTTATATGGTTATATATGGTCTAACAATTTATATATACTTATATACAATTTAATAGGGAAACTGACCCAATGTTATTAGATCTAAGTTGTATAAATTTATTTATGTTGATTCAATTATATACAATAATATATGATATCACATTAACCACACCTGATTAGATTTAATTGTATCAAATTACACAACATTTTATAAAAACTTTTTTTACTACCCAGCTAAAAATCGACATATATGAATACATACAGGTTAAATGTATGTTCATGCATGCTCATAAACATGCATTCATGTCCATACATGGATACATAAATCTCCATACATGCGTCATATACGTCCACACATGTGCATTAACGAAATTTGAGGTAATATCTACATGAATGATCATGCATGTTCATGCGTGTTCATGTGTGTTCATACATGTACACACATGTAGATATTACCTCAAATTTCGTTAATGCACATGTGTGGATGTATATGACGCATGTATGGAGATTTATGTATCCATGTATGGACATTAATGCATGTTTATGAGCATGCATGAACATACATTTAACCTGTATGTATTCATATATGTCGATTTTTAGCTGGGTAGGGAAGCTACTTAAAATTAGTTCAAAATGAAAAACTGCTGAATTAGCAGAGTATTTTTGCTAAATATAAATAAGATAGGAACAGCAAAAATAAAACTGTTTAATATATTTACAAAATTTGAGTTATAATTGAGCTAAATATCAGTGATTAAGAAATAAAATTAGACAAAAAACATCACATAAAATTTAAAATTTTCAAAGTTCCTTTTTCGTTTTTGGTTTTTAATAAATAAATTTAGCAGTTTTATTTTTGCTGTTTTTATCTTACTGCAACATTTTCAATTGTATTTCAAAATTTATCATTATATTTCAGAAGTTATCAATTGTTTTTCAGATTTATCAATTGTATTTCAGAAATAATCAATTGAATTTCAGTTTCATCAATTGTATTGTAGAAGTTATGAATTGTTTTTCAGATTTACCAATTATATTTCAGAAATAATCAATTTATTTCCAGTTTTATAATTGCTTTTCAGAAATTATCAATTGATTTTCATATTTATTAATTGTATATCAGAAATTATGAATTGTATTTCAGAAACTGAAAATTGTATTTCCGAAATTTATTAATTGTATTTCAGAAATTCGCAATTGCATTTCAGAAATTATCAAATGTATTTTACAAATAATCAATTGTATTTCAAAAACTGGCAATTGTATTTTAGAAATTGCCAATTGTATATAAGAAATTACCAATGTATTGTATTTCAATATTTTTTGAATCCGCTCAAGTAATTACCTCCATGACAAAAAAGACTTAAAACATTACCCATATATGGAATAATATATGAGTTCATATATGAAGATATATGGAATTAATAAACCAATATATGGACCAATAAATGCAGTATATTATCATATATGGATTCATACATTTGAATGTATTTACCCATATATGCTTCCATACATAACATATATGTTCATATATGATCATACATTAAACCATATATGCTCCTACATGAAACCATATATGACAATATATGAACATATATGAACATTTTCACTTGGGAGTTCATTTTTCGCGTTCAGTTGAACGAATTCAGTGAATTACTTACGAAAAGGAAATCATTCAATTCTAAAGAAAATTGAATTCGATTAGTAGTGAATTCATTCAAAAAAGAATTAATTCTTCAAAGCTCTGCTTTGTCGGGATACACGGCCTGCCTTTTTAAAAGAAATGTCTTCTTTATTAAATAATAATAAAAAGTAATAACTATCTTTAAACTCTTCTAAAATAAATTTTAGCAAATAAGTAATAATATAAATATAAGAAATAAATTGAATTGAGTATGCAGTGAAAAAGGTATTCTTGTAGAATGCATTCGCTTTTTTACTGGATCTTAAATATCTTAATATTTGCGACCTGTAGCGTGCGCACAAGAGACAGACAGACAGATAGACGGACGGACGGACGGGAATATTAAGAAAACAACATTACTTAAAATCAATAATGGAAATATAGCACGACTATGCGTTTTTGAATAAGCTTACCGTCATGATTACGAAACTCGAGGTAAAGGTGTGTAAAAACAACTCAAAAATTTTTTTGTTAAATTTGACCTCAATTTGCTCAAAAACCAGATGTGTTGGAAAAATTTGTAAACTAAATTCGGACTCAGCACGGAAATGTTACTTGAAAATGTGTGGTTGCATGCCTGAAAATTCCAAAAATTTAAAAATATTTATTAGCGAAAATGTGTGCGGTTTGTTATTTATAACTTTTTCAGCACTCAAAAAAATTTATTCACGCGAACAGAGTACCGATTCCGAATGATTTGTGAAGCTGTGAAGCGGTGAAAAATATTTTTCACTTATTTAAAAGTAATGATAACCAATGACAGTTTTTATCACTTCACCGCTTGCAAACTATTCAGAATCGGTACTCAGATTACTTCTTCTTAATGTATTTTAAATAAGTTAATCTAGAAAAAAATTAGTGCCACTAATGTGAAATTTTTAATTTTTAAAATATGAAAATGACCTGTTTTGTAGATTTTTCCATATAAATACCCTCAACTAAAAAAGTCTGTATGGCTACTGAAATTTTTGCTGTTATTACGGGAAATTTAACTGTTTTGAGCCCAGCGGTATTTTTTGCTAATTTTAGCAACACATGTCTGCTGATCTGTAGTACAACAAAATTAGTAGAAAAAATTAGTAGCCGCTAATAAAATTTAATAAAATTGTTACAAAATGAAATTCAAAATCGATTTGCTAAAATTAGTTAAAAAAATTACTAAATATCAATAATTCTAGTACAATGAAATTAGTATAAATAATTAGTTGCCGCTACTAAATTTCAGTAAATTATTGTAAACTGCAATTTAAAATCAATCTGCTGAAATTAGCAAAAAAAGTGTATAAAAGTTAATAAAAAAACTGTAAAAAAAAAAGTGTTGGTTTTTAATTTTTATTTAAAAAATAAAAATAGTTTTTTCGACCTTTTTTTTGCTTTCAAAAACCTCTACACTTTCAGGAATGAAAAGACGATCGTTTCGGGGATTTTCCAGGTCCCCTTCATCAGTTTTCTTTAGAAAGTGATTGCAGTAGTGCAATGCAATTTGAAGCATCAAAATCTCATATTAAATGTAGTCTGCTACATTAACAAAGTGGGAATGGAGCAAACAATAAAATATGTTTTCAAAGTCTTCTGCAAAGCATATCCAACAATAGAAATATTATGAAAGTTTTTTGTTTTTGTATTTCATACCATCGGTATAAATTAAATACAAATTTTATATTTTAAAAAAACTGTAAAACCTAAAAAAAATTAAAATAAAATTTAGGAAAAAAAAAATTCAAAAAATGTACAATTATTTCATCGTACTTGAAATTTGGAGTCAAATTGCAAACGATGCTCCAGTTATTACCTTTTTACAAGGTTGACAAACGATACCGTTATAATACCGTTATCCGTTTCAAAACCCTTTCAAATTGACAACCGATACCGATACCAATGCCGAAATTCTTGATTTCAAAAAATACCGGTATTCAAAAACCTTTTCCCTTAATACCGGTGTCGTACCGGTATGGAATCGGTTTTAAAAAATTGGTTTTTTTTTCACGGTTTTAGCAAAAATACAAATTTTTTTAATATAAAATTTCCAAAATTGTTAAATAATTAAACTTTATTATTTATTGTTAATAGAAAATCGTGTTATAAATTTAAAGTGCGGTTATCAGCCTTTAATTTGCATTGGCAACATTGTTTTTAATTTATTTAACTTCATAAATATTCTCTAACTTTAACAAATTTAGTAAATATAATTTAATATATAAACTGGTTTCTTAAACCTTTAATTGAATTTACAGTTTCTTTTAGAGAATCCTTTTATTAATTTTGTAAACTTATTTTTTTTATTTTATTATATGATCTCAATACAAATCATTGGCGTACCTAGACCATTTTTCTGGGGTGGGCAAGGGCCCCATTTATGTTTGGCTGTTTATTTGCCCATTCTCAGACCCTTAATCTTATAAAAAAAACTTTCGACATTATGCTTGCGATTTTTTCATACAAAAAAAAATTTTTTTGATAAAATTTTCAAATGTTTTTTTATAGAAATTTCTTAAAAATGTATCCTTTTGTCTGAAGAAAACCTCATGCAGTAAATGCTATACGCTCAGAATCTAGGATCAACCTGTCTCATATTTTCTCCCACTTCTGACGAACCCATTCTATCCCCATATTTTGACCACTTAAATTACCGAGGTGATCAAAAAATTACATTTTCATCGTAGAATTTTTGCTTCTAAAAGATATTGAAATTTCCCCAAAATAGTACATTCATAGAAACATATCTGTAAAAATAGCAGAAAAAGTAACTAAAAATTAGTTAAAAATGATGCTGCAGAAGAAACTGTTAAATTAGCAGATTTTTTTTTTTGCTAAATAGAAATAAAATAATAACAGCAAAAATAAACCTGTTAATTTTACAGTTTTACAATTTTTTTTAGTAAATATTTCTGTCAATTTAACATTATAGACTGCTATTTGCATTCAACTAAATTTAGCTTAAAAATAACAAAAAATTATAGATATAACAGTTTATTTTTGCTATTTTTAGTCAACTAATATTTATTTTCTGTAGATTTTACAATACATTTTGTCATTTTCAATTAACTAAAAGTTAACTTAAATATAACTAAAATTTTTTCAAACTTTCAAATTGTTTATAATTTGTTAATTTATTAATTTAATTGTTATTTCCTGAAGATGCTACACAATGGAGTAGCGAAATATCGAAAATAAAGAATTTTTATATATAAAAAACAAACCTTACGCTCAAGAAAATTGTGAAATTAAAAATTTAAAAAGAAGGTTAAATAAACGACAAAAATATAACTAAAATTCTGCAAATTTAACAGCTTTATTTTTGCTGTTCTTATTTTACTAGTATTTAGCAAAAAAAAAAAACAGTTCTTTCTGGAGCATCATTTTTAACTAATTTTTAGTTTCTATTTTCACAGATTTATTTCTATGAGTGTAATATTAACTAATTATTCGTTTAAAAACTACTAAATCCAAGAAATTTTTCTCTTATAGCCAGAACTTGTTTCTGAAATATTTCTTAAGACTTTTTAAACAACATTTTTTATTTCAGCAATTTTCAAGACAGAAATCGATATTAGCTCTGGCTGTAAAACTGACCCCTAGATTCCAACAAATTATCTTCCCAAGAACCTAGAAGACATTTTCCCAATCAAAAACACAGGATTTACTGATATTAAAAAAAGTAATCATAGAACAAGAATTATGGCCAGTTTGTTTCTAAATTCTGGGGTGGGCAAAAAGCAGGCCTATGTCCGCCAATGATACAAATATAAAATATTTGTATTGAATCAACTTGTGTTCCTAATAGTTTTAAAAAAATGTTTGTGTTTAAAAAATAAAACACTTACAATTAGAAATTTTTAATAACTTATTGTTTTTTGTTCATATTATAAAAACATTTCCATAAACTATACTTAGCCTTTATAAAAATTTAATAAAATTGAGTTTTTTTTATAATTAAGAACGTTTTTTTATATTTTTGTAAATTTTTTCAATAATACCGGTATGTACCGGTATTAATGTTTAAAATACCGTTACCGATACCGATACCGAAACAAATAAAAAATCGATACCAATACCAATACTGATACCTACACCATTATTCGTTTCGGTTGCCAACCTTGCCTTTTTATGCATTGGAGATACAATAAACTCTTCTGAGTGTTTTTTCCAAACTAGGAATTATCAATAGTTACAAATATAAACTATACAAGAATTGTAAAAAATAAATGAATTTTTGTAAATAAAATTTTTTAAATTAGTAGGTATATTTTTCTGCTAATTTAGCACTCGGTTTTGAAAAATTATTAAAATGTTTTGCTGAAATCAGCAGCGAGAATTAGTAAAAAAAATCCGTAATTTGTAATAAGAGAATAGCAAAAATGATTACTAAAAAAAATTTGTACTAAAAATCCGTATAAAAATAGTAAAGAGCGATTGGAATGTGTTTACAAATTTTTTTACTAACTTTTTTATCTGAGTGTAGATTTTAGCGAATTTAGCGCAAACTAATAGTTTTAGCGATTGGTCTGAAGTTTATGAAATTATTACCTTTTCTGCTTAATGGAATAGTTTGATTAAAACGAAAAATAGTAAATACCACGTGATCTTCTATGACCGATTGAAGTTGGTGATAAGAAAATTTATGAATAGTTTTCAGAGATCCGTTGGAAATTTTTCAACAAAATTTTGCAGATGTATAGTGCAATGCTTCGTAAAGGAATTTTTACAATTTGTTTAGCCTTATAGCGTCCTCTAGTGGAAACATTGGCAGCAAAAGCTGAATTTTTAATGGGACCACAAAAACGGTTCCAGGAACATACATTTTGTATTTTTTTTTGTAGACAAATTTTTGTTTTTGCAAAAATAAAGTAGTTTGGGCCATTTTCATAAATTGTCAAAATTATAAGACATTAGCTTTGTTCCACGTCAGGGATGATAAAGTTAGTACTATAGTACTTTTTCTGGTACTACAGGATGGCGCAAAAATAACCTTCCGATGTTTTTTGGCTGTAATTTAAAAAAAAAAAATGAAAAACTTTAATTCTTCTTGTGGATTATTTTTATTTGGTCTTTTAATTTTTTTTACATCAAGTCGAGGATATGATGTCATGTAAATGGCCGCCGCCACAGTTGATTGTCATTTTAGCCCTTTTTATGGCATTTTCGAAGAAAAAAGGTCCGATGACTCCTCCAGCGAAAACAGCACACCATACAGTGACTTTGAGCGGGTGTAATGGCTCTTCGTGGGTTACACGCGGATTTTCAGTGCCCCAGAAGCGTAAATTTTGCTTATTTACGTACCCGCTAAGATGGAAATGGGCCTCATCATTCATGATTGGTGATGAATGAAAAAATGGGCTCAAATGACAATCAACTGTGGCGGCGGCCATTTACATGACATCATATTCTCGACTTGATGTAAAAAAAATTAAAAGACCAAATAAAAATAATCCACAAGAAGAATTAAAGTTTTTCATTTTTTTTTTAAATTACAGCCAAAAAACATCGGAAGGTTATTTTTGCGCCACCTTGTATTTGAACCTCAAAATTTACACATTTCCCGATTTTTAAATTTTCTTGCTTTTTTAATTTTCAAAGACATTGTTGTGTTTATTTTTTTGAATAAAAAATACTTATGTTGAAAATATTTTAAATATTAGATATTGCTATTGAAAACTCAAGTTAAACACAAAAACTACCTAGTTTTTGGCCGTTGCTAGTTTTTACTTGTCAAAACGCATACATAAAAACAAACAAAAACTAGTTTCGTACAAAAACTAGGTAGTTTTTGCTCAGTCTAAATTAAGTATAAAACGTAGTTCAATACCATTTTCAGGGACTTATAATTTTGAACTCTATACTCATAGAAATAAACCTGTAAAAATAGAAGAAAAGGGCAAATAGCAAAAAAAAAAAAACAGAATTACAAAGAAACTTCTGAGATTAGCAGATTTTTTTGCTAAATAAAGATAAGAACAGCAAAAACTAAACTTGTAAATTTACAAAATTTTAGTTATATTTAAGTTACTTTTACTTCATTGAAAATAGCAAATTTACTGTAAAATCTGCAGACAATATGAATATTAATAGACTAAAAATAGCAAAAATAAACTGTAATATCTACAAATTTTTGTTATTTTAAGTTAAATTTAGTTGAATGGAAACGCCAGTCTATCCTGCTAAAGTCAACGAAAATGGTTGCTAAAAATAATAAAGTGCTCGTTTCAGAAGACTAGATTTTTATTCTTATTAAAAAAAATTTAGAAAAAGCTTTCAAGATTTTAATTTATTTGTGACTTTTTAGTCCACTAATTATTATTTTTTTCTGATTTCAGCAGGTCATGTCGTTATTTTCTGTTAACTAAAATTTATTCAAATATAATTAAAATTTTGTATATGTATTTAATAGCTTGGTTTTTGCTGTTGTTATCGTACTAATATTTTACAAAAGTAGTCTGATTGCATTTTTTTATGCAAGGTAATTTTTAACTAATTTTTAGTAGTTTTAACTAAAATTTTTACGTTTCTCTATTGCTGTATGAGTAAAATATATCAGAACTCTTTATTTTTTATGAGTTTTTATTTGTTAATTTATAATGATAAAAAAAACGTCAAAAAAGTACTATTTTTCAAGCTGGTTGGTACTATATTAAAAATCCCATTTATCATCCCAAAAGCATTTCTATTGTCAAAATTACCGCAGGCACCCGCGGCAATGACGTGGAACAGACCTATTATAATATTTTAAATCGCAGTAGTATTTCAAAAAAAAAAAATTAACATCACTTATGTTTTGAGTGAAAACAGAATACATTTTTGCATCTTTTCATCTCTGTCTATTTGGAAAATTGTGCTTCGATCGGTCAGATTTACATAAACGAATAAAGTTTCGTATTTTCTCATCAACCTAAAATTTAAAATATAAAAGTTTGCTCTTTTTAGTATTTTTAATTAATTTTCGAAGACATCCCATCAAAAAAGGGTAAAAATTGATTATTTAAAACAAATATTTGGCAACTCTGGATTTCACATCAGTAAGCCTTATACTTAAGTTCCATGGAACGGGTGCCTGGACTAGTTCCATGAAAGCCGTGACTTAATTTAAAATTTTGATTCTTTATATTCACAGATTTTACACATTTCTTCGTTAATGGGCATAACTTTGTCGGTGTTGAAACAATTACTTTAAATTTTTATTATACCCTACATCACTATGTGGTCATTATACCCTACACCCTACAGCCTATTGATTTTGGTGAACATCGGTCTATGTTTAGACCTAGTGCCCATATAAGGGTCCTACCAAAATTATACTGTTTATACGCTGCAGGTCGTAAATATTAAGATATTTTGATGAAATTTAGTACACAGACCTATATTGGCCCAATAAGGCAGCCTATTGATTTTGGGGAACATCGGTCCATGTTTAGACCTAGTGCCCATATAAGGGTCCTACCAAAATTATACTGTTTATACGCTGCAGGTCGCAAATATTAAGATATTTTGATGAAATTTGGTACACATACCTATGTTGGCCCAATAACGCAGCCTATTGATTTTGGTGAACATCGGTCCATGTTTAGACCTAGTGCCCATATAAGGGTCCTACCAAAATTATACTGTTTATACGCTGCAGGTCGCAAATATTAAGATATTTTGATGAAATTTGGTACACCGACCTATGTCAGCCCAAGGATGAAGCCTATTGATTTTGCTTAACACCGGTCCATGTTTAGACCTAGTGCCCATATAAGGGTCCCCCCAAAATTATATTGTTTATACGCTGCAGCTCGCAAATATTAAGATATTTTGATGAAATTTGGTACACAGACCTATGTTGGCCCAAGGACGAAGCCTATTGATTTTGGTGAACATCGGTCCATGTTTAGACCTAGGGTCCCCCCAAAATTGGCTTGGTTACAAACTGCAGGTCGCAAATATTAAGATATTTTAATGAAATTTGGTGCGCTGACTCACATTATAGAAAATTTTGACACAAGCCCCATTTTAACCCATTCGAATTTCGGATCCAAACATTAGTTGGCTTTTAACCAGACTGGTGTAGGGTATTGTATAGTCGGCATGCCCGACTTTAACCTTTTTACTCGTTTTTGTATACATTAATAAAATATCAACACACAGATTAGACTGAGTAGAGTTTCCACATTTAAAAATTTCTGACTTGTGGTCAACCCTAAAGTGTAATAGGCACATAGGCATTTGTTCATACATTTATACTGTTAGAAATACATAGCTACTTTTGCTAACTTCTTAACAGTTAGAAGTATCGGGGACGATTTGGTGAATAAATGTACGACCAATATTTCTTATTAATGCAACTAAAAAAAGTTTAAAAATAGCACATAGCTAATTTGCAGGGCTCAGGGACGATAGGCATGTTTTTAAATTAATTTTCTATAAAAAGCAATTATCACAAATGTTTAGGTTTTTATATGAAATTTATTCTTTACCTCTAGTATGTTCGTCCAGAATTTCTTGAAAAAGCCATACAAAAAGTTCACAACAAAGATGATTCAAAAATAAAACAAAAAGATGTGATGTGGCAAAATTATTGTCGAATGCGTCCAGCTACACCCGAAACCGAGAAAAAACATATTGGTATCCTTAAAAAAGATCTTGATGTGGAAACTCGAATTAATAATAGTATTTCAAAAGATACGGAACAAATACGCAAGCTCAGTGATAACGAAGTGGAAAAATTAATTGATAAAATTAAGCATAAACACGAAGCGTCACCAAGTAACAAATCAACTATTCATTGTTACAGTCCACATGAAAAAGGTCATCAATCTCGCCCTCATGATTGCTCGCCTAAAGAGGAAACATCAAGTCCTACAGAAAGTTATGTACACAAATATAAAATGATTTCAAGTAATAAAGAGGAAAGCTGTGTCCAAATCGAAGATATGGATCAAAAGAATCAGTCATCAGTTTGCACTTCCATAACAAAAAATAAAACCATTTATATGGTAGATAATTTCGAACCACAAATGAGTGCAGCTCACACTCCTCAGATTATTGATGTCGTACTAGAGGAATATCGAAGACCACACCCTAAATGGGTAGAGATTGAAGAACCCAGCAGAGAGTCTCGTTTGGAAATAGACCTTAATTATAATGATATAGAAATATATAATTGTGGAACATCTCAACCCCCTTATTCCAATAGATACGATTATTACAAAAATCATAACATGGAGTACCATCAAATGCCCATGCAACAATGTCCTCAAAAGACTGATTGTATGCCGATTGTTCTTATGACCGAGGTTATAACCGATAATGTAAGACGTGCCGACGAATATGTAAATTCAATGCAATATAATGGGGGAAATATTGGCAATTACATTGTGGAGGATAGTGATATAGAACTGGAGCTAATACATCGATCTCAGTATACCAAACATATTAAACCTCGTTCAAAACCAGATGAAATGTTAAATTTATCAATTTTTGATGATCAAAATCGTGTAGCAGAATTTGTAGAAATTGAGGTTGGTTTAAATTGACATTCCGGAAAGTATCGGAATTTTCATAAATTGATGGCTGAATTGTTTTCTTTATTTCTAGAGTGGCAAGCCTGAAGAAGGTGAACAATATTTAATAAATTCATCACCCCTGCAATTCGCAGACTATGCGGATGATATCTTCGATACGCAATCACAGAAAAATAATCACGTAAGTAAATAGAATTTCCCTTTATAAATATCACATAGATTTTTTTAAAACTAAACTTTCAGATGAAAATATACATTAATGGTTTAACAAAACAACCATGTGAAAATGAGCACCATTCAATTACATCTGAAACCACTAAAACTACTGATAGATGTTTGTCACCTCAAAAGAAACAAGTTCACACTAAGACCACTAAAACTCCTGATAGAGGCTCATCATCAGCTCAAAAGAAACAACTGCCATTGAAATCTAAAACCAAACCGACTTTAACACAACAGCTACCGAGTGGCACTTGTTCAAGGTCAACTGCACATCATGATCGTGTTGTACGAAAATCTACACCAGATCCTTCACAAAGTGGTCTCTCTTTTAGATCCGCTTCGGTCGATAAGGAAACTTTCACAAACCGCAGGCAAATAAAAATTAAAAACACCGAACTTTATTACCAAAGATCCAAAAATTTGTTTGTTAGCAAATCTATAGAAGATTTAAAAGCAGAAAAAACTAGTATTTTCCATAAAATGACAGCAACCCAAGAAAAGATGATAGAAGTTTTAGATAAATTAAGGTAAATTTTAGCACCCAAATACATAAATATATTCTTGATTTTTATAACAGCCTTATAAATCAAATTAAAATAACAACAAATTATAAGACGGTTATACCTTACTGTAGTTAACCATAATTTTTTAAAAGCAATAAATTATAATTCGGACTTACCAGAAAAGTTGCATCAAAAAGCTCTTTTTATAGATAAACCTGTTTAAATTAACCTTAAATATCATAGCGTGGTTATATGACGGTACTACTCCAAGAACCGATATATTTAGAACGCACTCAAAAAATTTGTAGGTAACTCTTCTGAAAATGGCGGTTGAAACAAAGACAATTGCAGTTAAAAATGCGACAAATGTATAAACATTTAAAGTAACTAAAAATGTAGTTATTTCTAATTGATAGAAAATAAGTAACAAATCCATTTAAAATCAATAACATTGAGGGTATTCACAGTTTAAGTGCTTACGTGCTATTCTTGTAAAATATTGTATCATCATTTTTTAAGTTTAACTCATAGAATTATTACTACAAACATCTTAAAACAACTGACAAAATTAGTAAAAACAAATACAATTTTTAAAATTATTTTGTTTTTATATTAAAAAAAATATTTTCAATAAAAACAATTTTTGTCCTTCGATTACATAAAATGTGCAATTTCCTACTTCATCCTACATAAAATCTGAAGACAAAATTTCAAACGGTCCTTCAGTTATTATCAGAAGAATACGAACGATAAAGCGATGGCAAGGCACTTTTTCATTTCCAAAACTGCTTTTCCATTCCCAAAATAATAACATCATTTCAAAAAGCGTCGAAATAAACGCTGGCTCTCAAAATATTCTGGGAGAAATACAGACATGATTATACTCAAAGAATGGTTAATGCAAATTTTCGAGATATTAGGTCCATTCGATTACTTTTCTCAGTCAAGTCCAGTAAGAATTACTCAGTAAAAACTTACAGAGAGTAAGACAAGATTTACTCTCAAAATAAAATTTTACCAAACATGTACGCGAATAGAAAATTTGCAACAATTTGCAAGTTTGTAGACACAGCTGATTACAAAACCAAATATACAAATAAATTTTAACTGGTGGCTATGGAAGAGCATTTTTGATGTTAAGTCTTGAGCAGACAATTTTTAGAAGGTTTCTTATCCATAATTTCCATAATTTAATTTGAAAGTTTTACTGCTTTGCATTTCCATAAAATAACATAATTGGAAAATAATTTTTTTATTTACAATAAACAAACATATGTTTTCGAAACATGTTCTTTTCCGCTTGCAAACTTTTACTGGCGAAAATTTGTCCAGTAAAAATTTGCAGGAAAAAGAAGACTTAGAAACTCTCATCATAGAACTGTCACTTTATTCTCTCTTTTTGTTTTCTGTTTACTTAGTATTTGTGTTAACGAACACCATCCAGTAAAAATTTGTATAAATTTGTAAAAATTATCCAGTAATCGAATGGACCTATTTTATGACTAAAATGTCTTATTTTTAGAAATCGATTGAAGTTTATAAAAATCTAAATATTCTATAAAACGTAAAAAATCGCTACGATTTGAAAACTGTACGATTTTGTTAAAAATTGTTGGACATTTGGATTCAGCATGAGGAGGATTGTAAAAATATCAAATTAAAAAAATTTGTCTTCCAAACTTTAACGCACTTGGAGCGATAGTTTTCATATATTTTCTCTATAGTTAGACTTAACTGTCAAAAATACACATATGTTTAGACCAGGGGTGGCAAGACTTTTTTCGCTGAGTGCCAGAAACGGACAAATTTTGTTTGTAAAAATTTCTCGCGTGGCACCTTTATTTTAGTTGTCTTTTAAAAGTCCGTTTTTAAAAATTTTTAAAATTTTGAAAATTTTTCTTAAAAATATAATCGCAGATGTACATATTTATCAGTGCTACGGATAACCCCCATGAAATAACCCCAAAGGGAAAAATTAAATAACATCCAAGAAATGACGTAAAAATGTTTGACGGTTATTTAATTGTTGGGGTTTAGTTAATCTTTAAATATTGAAAAAATTAAACATTATGAAAAAATCCCCAATGAAATAAAATTAAAACAGTTTGAACATTATTGCCTTTTAATTTTTTTGGGGGGTTATTCCATTTTTGGTGGTTATTTCATTTTGTCAAGAAAAAGTTAAATTATTTGGCGCCATTAATTATTTAAGTACGAAACTACACTCATAAAAAAAAGTTAGTACACAAGTTTGTTAAACGCGTTCTGATTCTATTGAACTAATTTAGCATTACAACTACTTTCAGCAGTATTTAAACTAACTTTGCATGCTAATTTTTAGTAATTTGTGTTTCTTAACTTTACAAATTTTTCAGCTAATTTAAACCACGATTATTTTCTAATTATTATATTTTTGTGTCTCTGCTAACAATATCACATAGAGATTGCGCTATATTTTAATTTTTTTATTATAAGATTGTAAAATAGTTTGTATCTCGGAAACTTAGCGAGATAGAGAAAAATTGACAAAAATTCGTCAGTATGTACCTATAAAGTAACACTTAAAAGTTGATATACCATTTGGAAGTAGATATATATCAGATGAATGTAATCAAGACAATATAACATGGATATTCAAAGCACGAAGTGATTTGATAAAATTATATGTGAACCGATTTCAAGTAAATGCATTAAATATTTGCACACTATGTAACTCTGGGGAAATTGAAAACATAGAACATTTTCTAGGGCGTTGTAGAACTTTAAGTGAGTTCAGAATTATCTATTTAAAAAAGATTGTTCTTAATGTAGACGAAATTTTACAGATACTAAATGGAATAACTGTTAGTTGAAATTCTTTAGCAAATTATGTAAAAACTTGTGTAAAATACAGAAATTTTTTAATAATGGAATTTAATAACTAAACACTTATCTTGAACTGTTAGTATTTAACATTGGTTAAACGGCTGACAATAGTCAGAGTCGTATATTTATATATTTATTTTTTATTCTGTAATTATTTATATTGCTGAAAATAAAAATAAAATTACTACTACTACTCCCAATAATAAATATGGGCCCGTCTAGGGTCAGATCCCGGAAGTCGAAATTTTAAGCGACATTTAAACAGAAATTTGTAGTTAAATCAGGTAAAATTTATGCTGAATTCAGCTCAAATTTCCTACCTAATTTAACTGAAATTGTCCGTATATTTAGTAGTATGTAAAATTTAGTTTACCTAAATTTAGCAGACATGATTTTTAACTTCATTGAAAATTCTGCTGGCGCAAATTCAGGTACTATTTCCTGTTATTTTAGCAGAATTTTGAACTATTTGTACGGGTTTTGTTTATGAGTGTAGTTGAAAAATTTGCTTCGGGCAAAAATTTGATTTTGTTAAACTAAATCGCGCGGTTTTTATTATAATGAATAAAAAGCGAATATTATGGATTTGAACAGAGAAATTTCTATTTCAGATGAGATGGCTCTGCGAAACACGAACAAAACCCAATTTCAAATTCCAAAAAAAACTTATTTTCAGCCTTTATTTCATTGAGGGTTATTTCGTGCACCTATTTTCCCTTTAAAAAACTTAATTTTTTAGATCCAATTTTATTACAAAGTGTTTTCCATTTTTGTGCAATTTTCTGGTACTTTTTATTTCTCCGATTATGACGCATTTTCCCATCGAAACATTTAAACTTCTTTCAATCTAGAATTTTAGAAATTTTCCCAGAATTTTCTGATAATCGAAATTGCGAGTTCTCTATTAACCATATTTCTTTAACCAAAATATGGTGGCAATACAGAGTTTTATTAATTTTAAAACACGATTTACAAGCTCTATGAAAAATTTCACCATTATGGAGTTAAATCACACATTTTTGTAACGAAATTTTACATTTAACTGAATTTTTGCCGGTGCCACTACTGACACGCGTGTCTTAGTTTTGCCAGCCCTGGTGTAGACGAAAAATCAACAAAATGGGTTAACATTAATTAAGTAGAATAATTTCGCTGTCTCAACGGGCTATTAAAGTCACTGATTCTAATTAAATGAACAAAATGAACCTACCAAAGCTAGTCAAAACTTTTTGTTACGATTTAAGTTGACAAAATTGGTTGATATAAACAAGTTGGTCGTATGTGTGTTACCCACTTTACGGCAGTATCCCAAACATCGACACAAAATCCCAACATCTACACAAAAGTAAATCCAATATTAATTTGGAAATATATCAAAAAGATGATACTTTTGTCTACCATATATCCAAATTATCAGCTTGTACCGATTGGGAACACTTCTTGCCAATTGGAAATCATGTTATGATAACAGCCTTTATCTTATTTTATATAATTTCAGGTTAAGTTTATTGGAAATAAATATACCTGAAAATTGTTATGAAAAGACTAGACGACAAAAGAATGCTTTCGAATTTTCGGTTAGATTTTCTAGGAACTTTTTATATCCCTTAAAAGGAATGGTAAGTTGCTTTAAACTATACTCGTACAAATTTCATTAATAGTTCCGAAAATTTGCCATTTTCGTTAGCAAGAAGATTTGCGTTTTACTTCTAATGAACAATTCAACAGTCTATCCTCTAATGAGGCCTGTAATCGTTTATGCTATATGTATGGTCTACTATTGCAATCTTTAAATACATATCAAAAGCAATTGCGTTTCTTTCCACTGGATCATGTGCACCAAAAATTAATAACACTAACTGAAATAATCTGTAGTACCACAGCGATTTGTTTAGAAAAGAAAATATTTTCCAAGCATGATGTCATCGTTGATTGTTTGCAGCAACGATGTTCAAAATTTTTAGCTTTTCTAGTGGAGTTACAAGAGGGACGCCTACAGAAGGACAGACAAAGTTATCGTAAATTGACTTCTAATAAGGCTCAATCAAAATACGATTTGAAAATGTTTATGAACGATTTGAATATGTATGAGCCTAAATTGGTTCCCAAAGTTATTGTGCCAGATAGATCAGCTAAAACCAAAAGGAATAAAGTGAGTATTTTTCATAAGACATTTTCATTGTTCATTAAAAAATATAATTTGTTTCTTTAAGGCTAAACGACGAATTAATCAAGTAATAGTAGATGATTCCCCAGATACTTTAGTAGAAAAACAACCAGAGGATACAATTCCGACACATATACAGGGTGTTAGTAATAATAAAAGTTCCGGTTGTGTTCTTAATTCCCAGTGCAATATGGCATCAGGAGACGGTATTCCCTTAGATAAAACTGTTATTGAAGCTTTACAAAATGTTACCAAAGAACAAATCAGACAAGTTTTGGAACCGATACTTCAAACTTTGGGTTCTGCATTGGATAATCAGGTATGTAGATATACAAAATATAATCTAAATGTCTGTAATTGATTATTTATGGTTATCATCTTTGAAGAATACAGCAGAGTGGCATGCTACTATAAAACAAATGTTTATAAAGTATTTTTAAATTTGTATTTTAAAATTATTTTGTTACAAAATTTTGTTGTTTCTTTGTTTATGAAAAAATATTTTTGGCAGCCATACCAGAATAGGGATTTGATCAATATGCTAATAAATCCTAAATGCAACCAGTTATGCCAACATTTAGAAAGTTTCCCATAGTATTTGATTCATTCTCTTTTTTTAATAAAAATTTGCATACCCAATTGTAGCACTTATTTGAGCTGGACGTATATATAGGTCTTATGCAACAGGATATAGTTACGAAAAAACGTATATAAAGTGGTGACAAATTTAATAGGAACGATTCAAGTTTTTTTTAAATTTTATTCTCGTTACCTTTATTTTTAAAGATCAAAATAGTGGCTACTTTCGCCCCGAAAGGCGAATAGGTAGTCTAGAATATTGTGCAGAATTTTAACTTAATGTCTTTTATTTTTTATTTTTTTTATCTTTTATTTGGTCACTTGCTTTAAGCTTTAAAATAAAGTTAACAACACTGTCATTTTAAAGTGAATAGTTTTATGCTATACTTATTACGATATAACAAATAAGTAAAGTTTTTTTCTACGTTAAGTATAAAGCATTTCGTATTAAAATTAAGTGTTAACTTTATTTTAAAATCGCTAAAAACAAAGAAAATTTTTTTTATATTTAAGGCACTGTCATTTCAAGTCTGTCGACCATTTCTAGATAAAAATAATGCAAGACTTAAGGAAATTTTGTAGGATTTTCAAAAATATACAGTTTGTATAGATCCGATCAGTACTCGCTAAATTTTACTATGTAATTTGATAAAAGGTCGACATCGCTAATTTTTCATTGAAAGCCACTCCCACTTAAAATAAATGACAAAATAAAAAACAGACATTACGTCAAAATACTGAACAATATTCTAGACTACATATTTGCCTTTCGGGGCGAATTTAGCCACTATTTTGATTTTTAAAATAAAGGCAACGAGAATAAAATTAGAAAAAACTTGAATCGTTCCTATTAAATTTGCCACCACTGTATATGTACGTCTTACGCAGCAGAAGGGTTAAGTGTTTTTCAAAGCATTAAAGTAATAATAACAATTTTTGTTTATGGTGTTTTCATATCAGCTTTATTATATTGCATATAATAAATTGGATATTGTTTTGAACAAATAAATTTGATTATATAAATTAATAAGCGTTATTTAAAAAATACATGCAAAATTTTAAAGTAATTTGAAATTTGTTCGTTAGAAGAAGCTAAATTTAAAATGTTTTTTAAACAATTTATTGACGTACAAGTTTTATAAAACGTATCAAAAGATTTATATGAAAATAAAACTAATTTAGTTTTTATAAAAAATTTGAAACGTTTCGTGTTGTTTAATAAAATTTGTTATAAATTGTTCAAAAAATTTTTTTAAATTAGCTCTTTATTATGGCCAAAACAAAAATATTAATTTTTTTGGAATGTTAAAATAGTGTGTTTAATAAAGATTACAAATATTATAATTTTTTGTTTGATTTTTTTTTTGTATAAAAATAATGAGCATTAAAGAAAAGATTAAAGATTATTATTAGTTTTATGAAACATTTAATGTTCTAATTTTTAAAGGATTTTAACGAAAAAAAAATTATTTGGACAAAAATAATATTCAAAAGAAAAGGATTTTTCAGATGGAATTAAGCGAAAATTGAAAATGAAAAATATTTTGAAATTATAAAAATATTTGTGAGTAGAAATTTCTTTTTTAATTTTAATTTTTTGTTTAGCATGTTTATATGATCAATAACCACTGTGCATTATAAATACGTGGGCGATTCCCTAAACAATTGCATTCATACAATAATAAAAACGAGGCTTTGTTGATATCACTGTGGTGTAAACAGAAGAGGGCCGGGTGAGAAATAATGACTAAAACTATTCTTCCGCCTTCTTCCTTCTTCTTCCTGAAACCTGTGTACATTTTTTGTTTAAATAGTTGTAGTAGTAGTGTGATTTCAAAAAAACTTAAACAAAAATAGGTTCGTTGTTTTTTCTACTATTAGTATTCACAATTATGTATAGTTTGACGTAGTTTTTAGTTTTTGTCTATTTTAGGCGGAACATTCGGTGCATACAGGCTTATTTTCTTCAACAGCAAATGTTGAGGCTGTTATAGGATTCGCACATTTCTATGGAAAAAGAAAATTTAAATAATTTTTACAAAATAATTGTTAAACTTCGAAAAGAAAATGTGTTGAAAATATTATACCTTGCATTTAAAACAATCTCTATGCCACTTGGCATCCAATGCCACAATAGCATTTTCCGTTATGGGTTTAGCACAACCCGCACATCTGGCAGCAAATAATTCTTCAAAGTCAATTTTACAATAAGCTTTACCATCTCGTTCATAAAATGAAGAGCCCACCAAAGGTTTTTTACAAGGTCCTCCGCAGCAAAAACATTCTTCATGCCAGGTAAGGCCCAAAGCCTTAATTGTACGCTTTGATTGAAAAATATAATAATCGTATTTAGTAATTTCTATTTTATTCAATTTATCTATAGTGTTGTCTTAACCCTCTCATCTATTGTTTTATTTTTTAGTAATTAAACCTCATTTTGACCTTTAAAATGAAAAACAAACTTCTCAATTTCGTATTTAAAAATTGTCTATGATTTTTTTTTTCTTTTCATTGTTATTATTTCTAACGCAAATGCGTTTTTAAAAATGTGCTAACAATTAAATAATCATTTTTATTTTATTGTCATTTTGTAAATAAATGGATGATTTAATTTAACATTAATTCATGGTTCAATTTACGCTAATAACAACTTTGAAAATATATTAAAACAAAAACAACAACTCATTACATTTCAAATTTTATTGTTTTCGTATTGAAATGAAATTCTACTATTCCATACTAATTCTATGTAAATACACACACACGTATGAGTAGGGTGACCATTCGTACTGATTTGATCAGTACACGTACTGATTTTTGGTCACATGTACTGATAAAAAAAGTCGTATACTGATTTGTACTGATTTTTTAAAATTTGTACTGATTTTTGGAATTTAAACAAATATTACATTTTTTAGTAAAAAAAAGCCAATATGAAGTTTTTTTATAGGATAAATTTTTGTGAATGTGAGAGGAAAGCATTCAGAAAGCATTCAAAATGATTTTTCTACATGTAAATTTCTTAGCCTAATATGTAGTTTAATATACAGAGAAGATTCGTGGTTACAACCGAATTTATTAAATAGTTCCATTGCGATAATAGAAAATCAGTTGATAAAAATAATTTAATTATCCGGTTGTCAGAGCGGATGTAAGAATGATTCTGTTTTCTGAGTGTAGGAAATGACATCAAATGCTGAAAATTTTTCCGTACAAAAATCCTTAAAATCTGAAGAAATATATGTGGGTATTTCCATGGAAAAATTTTTGAATCTGTGGGATTTTCAATAGAACAAAAGTACACAAAACCTTAAGATTTTCATTTCTAAAAACATACGTGTTTTTGTAGAAAAATGTAGCCAAAATGTGAAGTTTTTCTATTTCAGAAATCATGCAGAAATTACCAAAGAGAAAAAAGATTTATTCTGACAGCTAATTTGTATCCAATCTATTGGTTAGTTTGTAATACAAACACAAACTTTGTATATACAAAAAATTAGTTTAGGCAATGCAATTTTCTCGTGACAACAGAAATTCGTTGGTCTTTCATCAATCTCTTCCAAAAAAAAAAAAAAAAAAATAGAAAAGGAATGGTAACAGATCATTGAAATTTCTAAATAATGGGTCCGTTTCCTGTATGTAAAGAACTGGATTTTTTCATGCGATACAAATTTTTATCTTGGCGTCTGTATAGGGAGAAATGTCTAAGGTTTTTGAGGATGGTATAATGGTTAACCGAAAAATTTTGTTGCCTCAACCAAACCATTTGGTTGACAACAAATTAAGTTAGTTGCATTATAATTTTTTTTTAATGATAATATTTTTTAAAATTTGTACTGATCTGAAGTCAGAAAAAAATGGTCACCCTACATATGAGTCATATGAAACAGTGGGATATAAGTTTGGAAATTGGGGAAATTTAATATACAATATTTTATGGGTTATTCGATATGAGCGCGGCAGGTATTTGTGCTTTATTCGATATTATACAAATTTTTCCCGAAGATCATGTTTTATTTATACTTTAAATGTGTGGCATCCAGTAAAAATTTGTACAAATTATCCAGTAAACGAATGGACCTAATCGAAAGCTTCAAAGCCCCATACCCGTAATATATATAAAAAAATATATATAAAAATAATAAGTACAGCCTGAAATATTTTTTTTAATGGCTCGTAACCGAAAATTTAATTAAATTAAAAGAAAAAACAAATACTATTTTGTTTTGTTATAACATTAGATATAAAATAAATAATAAAGTGCCTATGCATAATAATTTGAAAACCTTATAACACTATAATAAAATGAATTTTATATGAAAAATTTGTTTTATAAGTCACTTTGGCACCATATACTCCAGTGGGAGTTAGAGGAATATTTATATATAAATTTTAAAAGTGATTATGCATATGACCCTAAAACAATAACAATAACAAAAAACAAAAATTAAATTCAGTCTTGTTCAAAAAGTAAGTAATTAATCAAAAGACATTGGACAAAATAATAAGTACATTTAGTTTAAATAAGCAAAACAGTAAAAAATTCAAATTTTTTCTGCTAAATTGAGTGATTTTAGCTGAGTTTCGTTAAAAGCCGGTATATCCACCATTATCTTGAATTATTTTGTTGACTCTTTTTGGCATGCTGGCTATAAGCTTCCTGCAGGTCTCTACTGGTATTTCATACCAAGTTTTTTGAACAAAATTCCATAACTGATCCCTATTTTTAAAAACATCCTTTCCAATTCTTTGTTTTAACTCCAAAGATTTTCGATGGGGTTTAAGTCCGGAGATTGACTTGGCCAGTCAAGAAGGGCCACATGATTGTCTTGGAACCAATCCTTTACCAACTAAGAAGTATGCTTTGGATCGTTATCCTGCTGGAATGTCCATCTAAGAAGCATATTTTCCTCAGAATAGGTCAACATCGTATTTTCCAAGATATCTTTGTAGTGGTCATTTTCCAAGATATCTTTGTAGTATAGAATCTGGTCATAGTGTCGGTAATTAGATGTATTGGATTGACACCATACCACGATAAACAACCCCAGACCATAATATTGCAGCCCCCGTGCTTTACCGTCTTCTTTGTAAAGCGCATAGTCGTTTCCAAATAAATAAATTTTTGTTTCATCGCTCCACAAAATGTTTTGCCATTTTTTTACCGTCTGCTTCGGACCAATTGGAATGACTTCTTGTAAACGCCAACCTAGCCTTTAAATTTTTTTGTCTAAGCAAAGGGACTCTTCTGGCTATCCGTCCTGGTAAATGAACTTCTTGTAGTCTACCACGCACCGTCCGCGATGAAATTACATTTTCACTATGTGCTGAAATCGCTCTTGAAGACACAAATGGGCCCTTCTTCGCAAGAGTTACAATACGATATCTGTTGTTTTTGAAGTTTTTTTGGGTCTTCCGCCAGTTTCGACGCGGTATTTTAGGCTTTAAAACATTTTGTACAAAAACTAGCGACCGATTAATAGTTTCTGCTATAGAACGAATAATTTGGCCACTTTCTCTTAGTCTTAAAACAATTTTTTTCTCCTCCGGAGAACAGTGACTTTTTCGACCCATCGCTGATTTTTTTACTATATATTTCGTTATGAATAATGATAAACAACAGTAAAATAACTAGCCTTTCCAAAAAAACTAGAGCAGACTGCGAAAATATTAAAGAATTCAGCAATGTAGTTATTATTTTGACCAAGTACTGAAATCACCCCTGTACAAAACTAACAGATAATGAAAACCACGGGGATGCCCCAGTTTTGTTTTTCCTTTTAAAGGCATTGCCATATTAAAGTTATTTAAATAAAAAATAATTCCCAGGTTTACTTTCCGTTAAAGTAACTAAAATTAAACATAAAGAAAAAATAAGCAGGTGTACTTATTATTTTGACCATATGTGTATATCATTATCGGTGTTGAAAAACTATTGAGTCTAAATATTAATTAAAAAAAATGTTTACAAAAAAATCTAGAACATTACATTATATTTGAAATAACGGTAAAACTAAGTTAATATTGGCCACGCATTTTTTTTTTTTTTTGAAATAATGGAAAAAGTAACTAGTTATTAGTAACTCATTATTATATGTTTTCAAATAATGTAGAAAGTAAGTCGGTGTCATTACTGGTAGTCCAAATTACCAAGGTATTGCCTTCCCTATCATAATTTCTGAGGGCTGATTAGAACTCAGGGTGTCAGCATATCTAAAAATCCACCCCTTTTGTTTTCTGTAACTGACAAAACCTTACGATTTCCAGGCAACAAAATGCTTTAGATGATCATGTGTATTTTTAAACATAGTTTGCCGTAACTTAGAAAATTATCCATGAACTTTTTCTAAAATATCTTTTAATTGAAATCAAATGGGAAGATCCGCCATTAAAGTTTCAGTTTTTTTTTTATTTTTAAGGGTTTAAATTAAAAGATTTTACATTTATTGCCATTTTCTGTGTTTAATATATATTCAAATATTAACAATTTGCAAACTTTATGTTAATTTAAGTTTCAAAAAAAAAATACATCGCAATCATAACAATACATAAACAACCTAGATAATTCAACAAAACATTATACGCGTGCGCACAAGTATCTATTTATACAACACAAAAACTGAAATGTAAAGCAATTTATTTCAATCTTTCAAAGACGAAAAAATTAATCAAAACAATAAAATGAAACCTTTCAAAATGTGAAATACATTATTGAAGAAAACATAACAAAAAAAAAAACTGCCAAATTGGAATAATCAAAACATAAATGATCTTAACAATGATTATGAACAATATCAATGATGGTAATGATCATTGTCGTCATCATACGCGATGATTCTTATTAAAAGAATTTTTTCAACAAAATCTAAAACTGGTCTTTAAAACCAAATAACAATAAAACAAGTGGGACTTTTTTATTCTGCTGTAACGAATTTTTAATACCCTCCTTCATAATATTAATAAAATATCAGACTTGAAAATTTTCAATTACAAATTACATGTAATTGAAAGTGATTTCAATTACACATTTTAATTAGTTTCGTCTAGTAATAAGTTGTTTCCTGAAAAAAAAACAGCGAAGCTGTTTCGAAATATTGAATTGAAAAGTATTTTATGACATTGATTGAGCCGAATGAAAACTCATCATACAAATATAATGCAGAACAGAGCTGTACAGTTACTTAAAAATATTTCCTTAAAATCGCATTTTGAAATATTTTCCGTAATTATACTTGAAAGTTCAAGGAGAAGTATTTTATTTTTACTTAAATAGGTTTTTAAGTAGTAAACAAATATTTATACTTGAGTTTTGAAATATTAATACTTTTTTATTTACTTCAAATAATTTGAAGTAACTAACAAATATTAATATTTCAAAGCTGAAATATAAATATTTTGAAATATTTGAAATATGCATGTAGTTAAAAAAATACTTAGCTCTACACAGAAAAAACAGTAGGCACCAACAATGGGAATTTGTAAAAGCAATCACATTTTCTTTTAAATTGAAATTTTATTCCCAACAATTTTTTTGTTTGAAATATTTGTAACTCGTTTGTAAATTGTTATCTTTCATATAAAAATTGTTTAAAAATAAAAATTCAAAGTTACAGAAAAAAATTTTTTTTTTTGGATATACAAATTTCTTTGTTGGTGCCTTTTTAAAAAGTTTTTTTTTTGTATTTACAAATTTGGTATGAGAAATTTAATTAGAATTTTGTAAATTCTTTCTGTACATATTTAAAATATTTGTGTAGTGTAACAGTTTGAGTACCTTTGACGAGCAAGCTCGGTCATTGGCGCAAGCTCAGTCCATAAAATGCATTTTAGTCAAAAGCTTTTAGCCATTTATCTGAATTGATTTTCAGATTTTTGCAGGGTTGGCAGGCAATACCGCTAAACTACCGTTATCGTTTCAAAACCCTTTCAACTGACTACCGTTACCCCTAAAAGACCGTTACTGAAATATTCGGAATACCGTAATGATTAAAATACCGTTACCGAAATAACTGAAATACCGTTATCCTTAAAATATCGATACCGAAATAAATGAAATATCATTACCCTTAAAATACCGTTACCGAAACAAATGAAATATTGTTATCCCTAAAATACCGTTATCATTATTTTTAATTTTCTGCTTTTGGTAATTTCATAATTTATAGTAGAGATGGGCGCGTGACACGAAATTTTCGTGTCACGCGTGATCGTGAGTTAAAATGATAGCACTCACGTGAGTCGTGCGTGAGCGTGAGTTAAAAAAATGTTCGTGCGTGAGTAAATTTTTGTACGTGAGTTTGCGTGATTATATTAAACCAGATTGCGATAATTTACAATTTTGGAAAAATTCCAGAGATCTTCCCCTGCTTCATAATGGCTCATATGAATAAGAAATAGGTATTACTAATAGGGGGAAATACAGGGTTTTATAAGCAATTTCTTCACAAATCTAGTCTGCTTAGAAGTCGACTAGAAATTAATTTTTTTTAATTTTCGTTTACGTTTCATGCTATTCTAGAAGCCAATTGGTAAATTTGTAGTTAAAAGCCATTCCTAAGCCCAAAGTAATTACTTCGAAGAAATTGCTAAGTTTTACTCACATGACCCAATGTGTATTCCAGTCAGTTCAGGAACTAGCGAACGGGTGTTTTCTACTTCTGCCAGAATTCTTATGTAAAGAAGAAATCGACTTCTTGTACAAAACACAAAAATTTGGAATAACATTTAAAGATTTACAGTGAATTTTTTAAGTTATTTAAAAATTTTAAATATAAAATTAAATGGAATTAAATGCGCTAAAATCGCAAAACCTAATTAACAAATTATGAAAAATAATCTGTTAAAAATATGTCCCTATCCAAATTTTATTCTTGAATAAGGCAATCGTCAGGTGGCGACGTTTTTAGTATTTCTAGAAATATTTGTTAAATTAAAGTGCAAACTCAATGAGAATTTCTTCTTCTCGTCTAGGAGCGGTTCTAAACATTTAAAATATCAAAGAAAAAACAAATAAAAAATACCAGAATTTGCTTTGTCATCTTCCAATATACAACTCTGTTATTTTGATAGAAAATAAAAGGTTTTTTAAAGTGTCAGTAATAATACATATATTATATTTGCATATTAGTTAAATTTTTAACAAAATTTTTTTATAGTTAAGCCAATTTTAATTCTAACCCCCGTTAACAATAAACAAAAAACCTAAAGTTAACACAGACTGAAAGTTAAAAAATTCAAATTTGTATGGAATTTGACATCTGTAACTCTAAGTTAGCTCAAACTTTAAGTTAATTTGTTTATTGTTAATGGACCTAAATAAATAAAACTTATATTCAATAAAGAAAGTTTCCTTAAATAATTAAGATAAAAACAGGGTTTGCAGGCAATACCGCTAAAATACCGTTATCGATTCAAAACCCTTTCAACAGACTACCGTTACCTCTAAAATACCGTTACCGAAATAATCGAAATACCGTTACCGAAGTAACTGAAATACCGTTACCCTTAAAATACTGATACCGAAATAAATTAAATATCGATACCCTTAAAATACCCTTACCGATATAAACGAAATACCGTTACCCCTAAAATACCGTTACCGATATTTTTAATTTTCTGTTTTTGGCAATTGCACTGGATTATTGAGTATTTTTCGTACATTAAGTTGGTAAATTGGTTGTTTTAATCTCGTTTGTTTTTCGTAAAAAAAATTGAGGGATGCATTGAAAAAACTGACTACCGATATCCTTAAAATACCGTTATCGAAATAACCGAAATACCGCTAACCTTAAAATACCGTTACCGAAATAATCAAAAAACCGAAATAATCTAAAATAGCGTTACCCTTACCGATTACCGCATCGTTTCGGTTACCATCCATGGATAAAAACAAATTTCATATTTTTCGTGAGTATTTCGTGAGCGTGAGTACTTCGTGAGCGTGATTCAAATTAAAATTAATGACGTGAGCGTGAGTGAGCGTGATTATAAAAAATGTTCGTGCGTAAGTCGTGCGTGATTATTATTTTTCTTTCGTGAGTGAGCGTGAGTCAAAATTCACTCACGCGCCCATCTCTAATTTATAGTTATCGAAATAACTGACTTCCGTTACCCTTAAAATACCGTTACCGATATAACTGAAATACCGTTAACTTTAAAATACCGTTACCGAAATAACCCAAATATCGTTATCTTTAAAATACCGTTACTGAAATAACTGAAATACCGTTATCCTTAAAATACCGATACCCAAATAAACGAAATAGCGTTGCCCTTAAAATACCGTTATCGAAATAATCTAAAATATCTTTACCCTAACGATAACCGCATTCGTTTCGATTATCATCAAGGGTTTTTGTTATTTTTTTTTTTTGAAAACCACACGTATTTAAAAAATTTTAAGTATTTTAAATATGTCAAAAATTTTAAACATTTTAATTATTTAAAAAATTTGCAAATATTTCAATTATTTAAAATATTTCAAATTTGTAGCCAAGTATTTTACTTAACTACATACTTCGAATATTTCTGCTTTGAAATTTTTATACTTTTAACTTATTTGAAGTAAATAAAAAATTATTAATATTTCTAAGTTCAAATATTACTATTTTTGAAATAAATAAATACAGCGGTATTCAAAATGAAAATTTAGCATAGAGTTAACATGAGTTTTATTCATAATACTGTTTTTAAACTCATTCTAGTATTGTTGCTAAATTCCTTCTAAGTATCTGTTATCAAACGCCAAAAAACAAAAAATTCCATTCACAATAATAAAAAAGCCTTGTATTTTCAAACACAGGTAGAGTGTCCAAAACCGTAACCGAAAACCGGTTAACCGGTTTTTTTAATTTCCAAAAACCGTCCTGTTTCGAATAATTTCTAAATTCGAATAAACCGAAAACCGGTTATTATTTGTTGGTTAACCGGCTTTTTAAATATGTTTTCATCAAAACTAATTTTAAACTAATCGTTCGAAAATTCTGTATTTCGATTGCATTTTGTTTTTAAAGTATTATTTTAACAAACGAAATGCAGTTTTGTTCTCCTTTATATAAAAAATAAAATCTTTTCACATTTATGTATTCGAATAAATAAGATACGAAAATCCTTTGTAATCGTTTGGAATATTTTTTTAAATACAGGGTAACTGATGAATGTTGCTACAAAAACCTAAGGACTTTTTTCTGTTCCATTTAAGAAAAAAGTACGATTAGGATGATGAAACAGGAACTGCAAAATGTACAAAAATTTTAGTTATATTTAAATAAATTTTAGTTGGATGCAAATAACATTCTATCCTGCTAAAATAAGTAGACGTTTTTGCTGAATATAAGTAGGCTTAAAATAGCGAAAATAAATAGTATTGCTGCTGTTTTCAGAAGAGCAGATTGTCTTCCCATTTAAAAAAATATATAAATTAAATTTTGGAAATGTAATTGTTTTTCTGTGATGTTTTTCTGATTTCAGCAGTGTAAAATGTCCTTTGCAATTAACTAAAATTTAAATTTTTGTATACACTTTTGTCTAATTGCATCTGATCGTGCTATCTTTAGCGCTTTTGTATCACCCAAAACTCGCATTATTTTCGGTTAGTTTATAAAAAGCCGATAGTTGAGGTTTCTCTATTTTTTACTTAGCGCTTTCAGTACCTTTATGGTAAAACCTTTAATTTGATACAATTTTTAGTAATTTAAATGTTTTGTTATTATTTTTATAATAATGTGATATTAAATTATATTTCACCATAATAATGATTTTTAGCGCTTTTTAAATGTTTGGTCGCACCAATTAGTTGGAAAGTACCTATTTTGATCATAAATTAGTTTCAGTAGGTGTTTCTGGAGGGCGCTTTAAACTAATCTTTGTTAGCTTTTTTGCTATTTGTACAGGTTTATTTTTATGTATAACAAAAAAAAACCGAAACCGGTTTTAATCGGTTTTTTGAAAGGAACAGTAACCGAAACCGGTTTTTTAAAAATAGTAATTTTCGAACAAACCGAAAACCGGTTTTCTGAAATGGCCGGTTTTTTGGACACTCTAAACACAGGGTTGGTCTTAATCGGTGTGCTAAGAAATCATTTTGAATAAACTCTATGCTAACAAGATGCTTGGTCTAAAAAACATTCTAGTTAACATCTCGTTGTGTGCGATGTATAAGAAGCTACTAACTTTTCATTTTGAATACGGGGGATAGTTTTCTTTAAGTTTCATTTAATTTTTACAGACAGGCCCTCGTATACATCGCACACAACGAGCTGTTAACTAGAATGTTTTTTAGGCATAGCAGCTTGTTAACATAGAGTTTATTCAAAATGATTTCTTAGCACACCGATTAAGATCAACGCTGTGTTAGAAAATACAAGGCTTTTTTATTATTGTGAATGATTTTTTTTTGTTTTTTGGCGTTTGATAACAGTACATTAGAACAAATTTAGCAACAATACTAGAATGAGTTTAACAAGAGTATTATGAATAAAACTCATGTTAACTCTATACTAAATTTTCATTTTGAATACCGCTGTAGATGATTATCTTAATTTTTTTGATGATGAATATAAATAATAACTTTTATTTTTTAATTTTGACAATTTTGGATCATACAATTTAACACTTTTGTTGATAACGTAAATAGTCAAAATTATAGGAATTTAGGTATCGCTCCACATGGAAGATATAGTTTTTTCACCTCTCTACTAAATATTTTTATGTGTTGCAAACAAAATGGCAATCAAGATATACCACCTACCTTTAATGAAGTATATAACAGCAGCAAAAGTAGTGATTATGCTGTTTTTGGTTGTTGGATTCAAAAGCAAACACTTTTAAATAAAAGTTTTTACGTTTTCTAGAGTGTGTCATATTATGATAATTTGTGATTTGTTGAGATTTTTCAATAGATTTTTTGTGGTAATATGGAATACGTAATATTTCAGTTTGTTTTTTTTTTATCATTAATGTGGGAGATTTATGGTCGTATTTATTTCAGATGTCATTCAAAGATAGCAATGGCAGCAGACTAGGGTTTATGTCCCGGGAATTCCCGGGACGGGATTCCCGGGAATCCCGCCCTTTTTTGAATCCCGCAATCCCGGGAATTTTATGCGGGATTTCCCGGAATTTTTTTTTAGTCTTTTACAGTAGTTTTAGCTAGTTTTATTGCAATTTTAGAAGCTTTATTTAAATTTAAAGCATTGATTTTTTAAAATTAATTTAAATAAAGAATATTTAAAATTAAAAAATACGGTTTAAAATTTAATAATCTGAATTAAGCCAAATTGTTTTTGGATGCCAATTGAATTTGGTTTAGTTAAACCAAAAAATATTATATTAGCAATTACCAAATTTACAAACTAAAATACTTGTCCTGCGGGAATTTTTTTCTTCTTTAAGATGATGATATTTGTTCAAATAAAGCAATATTTATATAGGCTGTTTTAAACTACAAGATTCTCGGAAAGATTTTGCAACCTTGCCTATATGTTTTGCACGTGTACTGAATTAAAATCGTACTGAAAATCTTATAGTGTAAACCAGCCTTATACAACATTTCAATATCATTATTTCAGTTCCAAATACCTCCACTAAACTAGGGATTAAAGTTAAAAAATAGTAATTTTTTCGTATTTTCAATTATTTTGAGTTTCTTTTACTTCAAATAATTTCATTTAAAGTTCAATTGCTATTCCTTTATTTTAAATATATTTTTTAAATATTATTAATTTTTAAAATAATAAATACATCAGATGCTTTTTTAAATTATTTTGAATTTTGTATATGCTAATTTAAAATGCAACTAAATATGAAAATTAAATAATTTCTGAAACTATTTAATATTTTAGTGTCTACTTTTATAAAACAATTTAGGCGAATTTGCCTAAAAATTTCTGTGAAAAATGCTCACTTTTAAAATTTTTAATAAAACTAATTCTAGACGGATGCTTCTGAAAATCTGCATAGAAGAAAACAAAATATCTAGAAATAGAAATTTTTGGATTTCATGTACAAGAAATATTTAAAAATTTGATTTTAGTTCTGACTATAAAACTGGTGCGACACAAGTTTGCACCCATTAACAATTCCAATATATCCTGAAAAAAGGGATCAAAATAATATAACCGTGTCTTTCACTTTTTTATATCAATTCGTTTAACAGCTTAAACCGCGGAATTAATATTTAGTTAATATACTACTAAAAGTTTTTTTTAATAAGGACGGCCTTCCCTATAAATATATTACATAAATACTAATTCACAATTTAAATTGTTAAACGAATTGACCTGGAAAAAGTGGAAGACATGGATATTTAGCCCTCCTTTCAGAACATTTTCTCATGGATACAACCAAGAGATAAACTTTGTCGAACGGTGTTTAACCAAAAAATAGTTTTTCAAGTACAATATATGTCGAATTTATATATTTTCTAACGAGCGGGAATTCCCGGGATCCCGGGAAATTCCGAAAAAAATCCCGCTGTCCCGGGAAATGAAAAAGTCCGGGAAAAGAAAAACCCTACAGCAGACAGATTTGAACCATGAATGAAAGTATTTTATATTTAACCAGATGACTGACTGCTATTCAATTTTCAGTGTGTTGTTTTGGTTTTTTATAACTAGGCTCTAAAATCAAAGAGAGGCGCGTTTGCCGCTTACTCGACGCTAATATTTGTGCGTTCACTCTTCATCAATAGTTGCGTTCGCGTACTGGATAATTTGTACAAATTTTCAGAAGTTTTTATTGGATGACGTTCGTTTACACAAATGCTCCATAAACAGAAAGAAGAATAAGTAGGGTTTATGTACCGGGAATTCCTGGAAATCGCATCCAGCTGTCTCGGGAATTGTATGCGGGATTTCTCGTGTTTTTTTTCATTTTTTTACAGAATTTTTATACCCTACACCACTACGTCGAGAGGATATACTAATTTTGTGCTGATGTATGTAACACCAAAAATATTGGACCTAGACCCAACTTATAGTTTACCGATCGACTCAGAATCACTTTTTATTTCGATTTAACGACGTTCGTCCGTCCGTCTGTCTGTTTGTCCATGCATTCTTGCGCGCACTCTACAGGTCGCAAATATAAAGATATTTTGATGAAATTTGGTAAACCGACTTACGTCGGCCCAAGGACAAAGCCTATTGATTTTAATTAAAATCGGTCCTTGTTTAGACCTAGTGCCCATATAAGGGTCCCCCTAAGCCTATTGATTCTAGATAGGATCGGTCCATATTTGGACCTATCGCCCATATGGGCTATATTTTCGATTTTCTTTTCTTTTTATCGTTTTATAGAAAATTTTGACACAAGTCCGTTTTAACCCATTCGAATTTCGGATCCAAACATTAGTTGGCTTTTAACCAGACTAGTGTAGGGTATTATATAGTTATTATATAATTTCGCACTCGAAACACTCAAACGACGTGTCAAGTTCATTATTGAAACTGTCATGAAACACTTTTTTATATCTTGTTACTTAATTTTTTTAGATATGGACTTATAAATCCTAAAGTTTATTAAAAGATAATAATCATATATATTAACCTTTCATTCGAATAAAGTAATGACGTTGGGTGTTCAAGGACATTTTACTGAATATGCAAGGAAGTTTAAATTTTCCATTTTTAGTTTATTCCATATAAATTTCTGCTATTCTTTTTTTCCACAAAGTTAAAGAAAATATTCTTAAATTTAATTTAGTTAATCTGAAGATTGAGTGTTATTTATTTTGTTCGGTTTTAAGATCAATTATATTTAATTAGTTTTTTTTTTAATTAGTTTTACAACAAATGGAGAAAAAACTTTTTGAAAAAGCTTTTCTAGAACCAATGGTTCACAATTCATTTTCAGGTACTACCAAGTACTATCATCATCAAAACTCATTGTAATTTTCTTAAATTTTATAAAAAACTTCATAATTTTTATGAAACTTAAAACTTTTTCGTTGGGTATATGAAATTTGTATGATGTAAAAATTTTCATAAAATTCTATGCATTAACTTAATGAAAAGTTTCAATGGACAAACTCCGGGGAAACTTCATTGAATTAATGCAAAATTTAATTAATAATAACAACTTAAGGAGAGACAAGGGTAAATGTAAAGCATTCCAAGCTCGAATACAATTTTTTTAAAACTAAATAAAAATGTGGTAAAAATTGCAATAATCATGGACATGCAAATCTAGTTATAAATTTTGATTAACTTTTCAAATATTTTCGGATCTACTTAATAGAATTGAAAGTTTGAAGCCAGTTTCTGTTCATTACGGTTTCTAGTTAATGGACATTTAGGAAGTAACAAAGTTGATTATCACCTATTATATTTATAAGGATTAAACTAAGAAAAGAGCAGTGTCTGTCAAATATACTCACACACCTACCGACGGCGTAAAATATTTTTTTTAGAAAATATGCATTTCAGAAGGAAGTTCTTAATTGAATTGTGTTGTTAGAAGTTTTCAATAAAATTTTAATTATTGTGTGAATGTCAGACAATGATAGTAATGATGAACTCATATTAAAAACAAATATCAAACTAAATGTCTACTTTATATAACTAGTAAAAAAATTTAATATTTTATCATTGCCTTGTTTAACTCAGGGGTATGGCATCACCAAAAAAAAAAAAAGTTATAAAAACATCGTTATCACTAGATGGCACTTTGTTAAAAAAATTGACAATTTTCTTTTTTTTTTTTATTTAAATTTAAATAATAAAAAACAACAAAGAAAAAAAAACAAACGGATACATCAAATTTTATTATTTGAATATATTCCGCGCTTGTTTTTTCGTTATTTTGAGCAGTTTTTGAGTTTTTAAATATAGGCTCAGCTGATACTAAATAGTTGCTCAGGTAATACTAAATTACAGCGCCCTCTACCGGTGAGTAGTGTAATTTTTGATTTCCTATCTCCATAATTAATTGTTCAATTACTTTAAATAACGTCAAACTTTAACTAAATTTGAATAATCCTAACTAAAAATTGTTAAAAGAATAAAATCAAAACCAATATTCCGAAACTAGATTTATCAAATACACACCTCTAAAATAGGTTGTTTACATCCATGACAGGTGCCAGAATAATTTTTCATAAAACATTTTGAACATACAGGTTCACCTTCTTGTATATTAAATGTGGCCTCTTCAATAGGTAACTGACAATCTTTGCAGGCAAAATGTTCTGGATGCCATGTCTTTCCCAAAGCGGTAATAATACGATGTGCAATAACTTCATTACATTTGTGACAAATAGATTCAGACTGAAATGAAAAAAGAAAATTTTAAATTATACATTAGAAATATTTCAGGATTTTAAGCAGGGATAGAATTAACTCGCTCGTTTCGAAATTTCTAGCACTCACATTCGAATAAGCGTTGCAATTTATAGCACGTAAATTTGACAACATTTTTGGGTTCACTCATTTTTCAATTTGAACAGGACTCCAGGAGCAGTAAAAAGCTCTTTCTCAGAGTTGAGCAACAATTTGGCTAAATCAACTTGTTTCATATATTAATCAAATAAAATGTATAGATACTGATTTTCATTTCATACTAGTGTGTGCGGGAAAGAAATTTGTATTATCTGAGAGATTTAATTTGTATAATCTCGGATTCCTCGGCACCTATACCCTATACCTTATTTTTATAATCGAAGTGTGATCTTTGCCACACTTGAGAACATTTTGCGCTATCTCGCTTGGAATGGAATGGGGAACGAGTAGAATTGAAACACTTAACATAGGAAGCGGAGAAGGAAATATACAGTGGTGGAAAATTATAATAGAAACGATTCAAGTTTTATCTAATTTTATTCTCGTTGCCTTTATTTTTGAAGATCAAATTCGCCGCAAAAGGAGAGGAGATGATTCAGAAAATTGTACGTTTGTTTTTTTTTTATTTTGTCACTTGTTTTAAGTGGGCGTGGCTTTTAACGAAACATTAGTGATATCGACCTTTTATCAAATTACGTAGTAAAATTTAGAGAGTACTGATCGGTTCTGTACGAACTGCATATTTTTGGAAATCCTATAAAATTTCTTTAAGTCTTGCATTATTTTTATCTAGAAATAATTGCCAGACTTAAAATGGCAGTACGTTAAACACGACCAAATTTTTCTTTGTTTTTAGGAATTTAAAAAAAAAATTAACAACACTGAAATTTTAACATGAAATGCTTTTTACTATAGCACCGTAAGTTGTTCCAATTTCACGTGAAAAAACTGTTATACTCCATATAAAAAAATGATTTTTCACGATAATGAGTTTCACGTGAAAAGTGTGTAGACTATTATTTTTCTAATAAAATAAAAAAAATATTTATTTTTCGAATTTAAGCACCGTAAGTTGTTTTTCACGTGAAGAAATTTCACGCGAACTTAAAAACCCTCAGAAGTTAATTTAAATTAATTAATTTTTCATTAAAAGCCACACCCACATAAAACAAGTGACAAAATAAAAAACAAACTTTACGTTAAAATTCTGTACAATTTTCTGAACCATCTCCTTGCCTTTCGGGCGAAATTAGTTTAAAATTTTTGGTTTTAACGTTTTTTATTTAAAATATTAAATATATTTTTGTTTGTTTCGATACTTTTACATTTTTTTAATATTTAGCAAAAAAATTTGGGGGTCCGTGAGCTAGTAGAAATTACTCAAGGGGTCCATGAGGCAAAACTAAGTGGGAACCGCTGCTTAAGGGGGTCAAAAAGGTGCATTTAATTGAAAGTTAGAGGGTTCAAATTTTCCACAGAAATGTTTCCCGTAGTATTTCACATAAGTTCGCTGAACACATCCTATACCTAAAATGGAAGATTCACATGGTTTCCTTTGCCGGTTCAAAACAAACGTTTGCAAAAACGTCGATACACGTATATATTTTTTTTTCGCCAGAATCAATTGTCAGAACGTTGTTATTTTGGAAAAAAATTCGACTTTGTTGTACAACAATTTCTGTATATATCTTTGTTTAATATTCCTCTTTGTTTACTTTTTTTAGTTATCATTTCCCTAAAGAATCTAAGGACAATTTTCTGTTGCACGAAATTTTTGTGAATTCTAAATTTCCTTTTCAAGCTTTTTAATTTGTATATTTATTTATTTGTGCGTACATTTAGAAAATCACGTAGTCTGCTAGAAAAGATGTTAAACAAACAATTCAATTTAACAAAAACAAAATAATTGTTAATTATTTTTTGTTTTTTATGAATTCCATACAGTTTTAAATTATTTGCCTTTGTTATTTTTTGACAATATTAAATCCAATTATGGACTCCCTATTCGCCATGTCTTTTTGCTTTTTTTGGTCTTATGTAACCCCTTAAGAATATTAATTAATTTGATTAACTGCAAAAAGTGACATCAGTTTATTACTGAAAATGAATAATATTTAATTATTTTAAAAAAGTGTTTTAAAAACAATTTTAATTGTTTTAATTAATGTTTAAAATTTACTAAATTTGGGTGGGAAGAGGAGAAGGTTATTCATATTCATTCAGGTGCTAAAATTAATGTTTTCTGTCAACCAATTTGGCATAAAACAATAACAAACTTAAATTTTAAATAAAAGTTAACGTTATTTTCAAATGAAACAATGGAGTATAATGGAAATTATTGATATAAATATGAATTGTATGCTTGAATGCAGTTGTTAAAGAAATAAATAATCGGGGTCGACTGCCAAATATAAAACAAAAACAGAAAAAGCAGCGGTATATATATTTTTTTAATTCTTATTAATATTTTTATTATATATTGATAGCCTTTTTAATGTTTTTAATTGTTATTCATTATCATTTTTGTTTGGCAAATTTATCTCCCTCTTTATTTTATTATTGTCAATTTTATTTGCACTTTGATAACAAAACATTGTGAACATAAGAAAATTACACGAGTAAATATCAAGGAAGGTACTCCACCTTGGACATCCATCTATTCCGATAAAATTAAGACATGTTGTTGAGAAGAACATTATTTGTTTCGTTGTTAAATCTCATATTTAGTAGGCAAATATAATAGTCTTAATATAGTAATTGATTTTTTAAATATCAAATACACCTCCCTTAAAAATTTTAGTGGGCTATGATTGTAAATAACGGATTTATAGTCATTAAAAAAAGCCGGTTAATCCAGATATATACGGCGTTATATATATCTAATTTAGTATATAATCCAATATAAAAATAAATAAAAATATATATTATTTTTATATGATTATGATATATTTAAAAAAACACAATTTTGTTTTGGATAAAATTATATATAACCAAAGGAGCCAATCGTCTTTTGGATATAATTATATATTACATCAAACACTAGGCAAATTTTATATCTCATTTTATATATAATCGTATCATGTGACTTTTGACAAAACAATTTTAGTCGACTTAACCCATTTACCGCCGCCGTACTCATATGAGTACACCTCAATTTTTACGATTTTTTCTGAAACTATTGATCCTATAACTTAAGTAAAATAATTTTCTGATAGCCAACTAAATTTAAAATTCAAAACACGAAAGTTTTTTCTAATCTAAAGATTTTTATGCAGTTTAAATTAACCTCATTTTACAGTAATTCAAAAATAGGAAATCTTTGCAAAATTTTTCATAAAACAAAATTTTAATTGCCCAGCTAAAAATCGACATATATGAATACATACAGGTTAAATGTATGTCCATGCATACTCATAACCATGCATTCATGTCCATACATGGATAAATAAATCTCCATACATGCATCATATACATATGTCCACACATGTGCATTAACGAAATTTGAGGTAATATCTACATGCATGATCATGCATGTTCATACGTGTTCATGCGTTTTCATGTGTGTTCATACATGTACTCACATGTAGATATTACCTCAAATTTCGTTAATGCACATGTGTGGACATATATGATGGATGTATGGAGATTTATGTATCCATGTATGGACATGAATGTATGTTTATGAGCATGCATGAACATACATTTAACCTGTATGTATTCATATATGTCGATTTTTAGCTGGGTGTTGAAATTTTTAATTAAAGTGTTATGAAATATTTTAGTAGTGTTTATTATTTATTCAGGCACTAATTAAATCTATTGATTCAAGTTTTTCAATACCGATTTTATAAAAGGTTCGTGCGTCGGTGCTGTTTTTCTCTTTTCGCTCTTTGCCTATTCGCAAACTATCTAAATTTTTTCAATTCTGATTTCACTCTTTCTTATTTGACAATTTTGCCTCTTATAGAAATATTTTTTACTGAATTCTCTCCGCCAGATTTCATTTGGCCGTAAATGGGTTAAGAACATTTTCCAAGATTTTTGTCGACAATGTAGCTTTTGAATTCGCATATTTTTGTGTTTCTCATATTTTTAACATACATAATTATATGAGCCATATGTAACTATATATAGGTCTATATATAATTGGATATTGTGGTATGTTGCACTATATATTGTGCATATAATTTCGTAAAATGTTATATAATTGTGTCTTTTTAGATATGTTCCAATATATAATTATACAAAATTTTATATGATAATATATGACTATATCAAAACGTTTTTACTTGGGCACCCTATTAAAAAAAACTAATATGGAGCTTTATATGGTAATATATAACTTAATGTGATCCATATACCATTTCATCCGAAAAATGGCCCGATATAATTGTGTCAGTTGGTTATCACTTTTTATCGAATTGTATCAGTTTAGATCTTAACTGATTAGATTATATAGTAATCAGATGAAATTTTATCTGATTTTTGACCTGATACAATTTTATCGGTTTATGTCGCATGGTATTAGTTTAGATCCAAATAGATACATTTTTATACAAACTTATATAGTTATATCTGCATTTTGACCTGATGCAATTATATCTGCTTTAAAACTTTGATACAATTATATAAGGCAAATGTCGGATACAAATATATTTTATTTATATAAAATTGTACCAACTACGATCTAAACAGATACCATTAGATATAAACCGGTAAAATAGTATCAGGTCAAAAATCGGATATAATTTCATCTGATTAATGTATAATTTTATTAGTTGAGATCCTAACTGATACAATTAGATGAAAACTGATACACAACTGATACAATAACATCGGGCCATTTTTCGGATGAAACTGTATATTTATACCGATATAAGTTAATCACATTTTATACGACTATATGTAACTGTTTTTACTCGGGCAGGTAAAAATTCTAGTATGTCTTATTTGATAAGTTCCCATATATACATACAATTTTATCCGAAGAATGGGTCATCTAAATATGTCTAATTATATTATATTAGACCTAATTTGATACAATTAGATCCGATATTTGTCCATATCTAAATATATCTGATTTTATATACAATAATTTTATCCGAAAGAAGGTAGGATTTTTATGACTAGAAGTTATGCTTAACAGCTATTAAGTTGGCAATTAAAATTTCTATAGGTGACCTTCTCCGAGAAAAGGGACCTAGTGTGTCAAAAACGGGAACTTGGGAAAATCGATAATAATGAAAAAAACATTTGTTTTTCTAATTTTTATCGATTTTCCCAAGTTCGCGTTTTTTGACACACTAGGTCCCTTTTCTCGGAGAAAGCCACATAGTTTAAACAATTTTAAAGGCCCAAATTTTATAAAATAAAACAAATAAATGTTTAAAAAAATTTTCTGCGGAAATTGGTTGTGTTTTATAAACAAATTTATTTTAATGCTTTTGTCTTATAAAGCGTTACTATTATTTTTTAATATGAATTCATATATGGGTGAAATCAAAAAATGTGATAAGCCGAGTAAAAACGAGTATATATGTGACCTTCTCCGAGAAGGTCACATATAACATATATTTTTTAATACACTCACAATAACTTTACCGTAAAAGTTCAACAGTTGTTTAAAAAGTAAATCAGTAAAGTTGTTTCAATTGAATAAGTAGTTAAATTGCAAAGAAATATATTTTTTAACTTTTTCTATCAGTCATTCAATAAACAAAATACACAAAATACGGACTTTCGGTAGAAATTAAAATATTCAATCAAAATTTTCTATTAAAAACAATCAGTTGTTATAATACGATTCATTTTAAAATAAGCGAGAAATCTATTATTTTTACCGACTTTGCCAGTTAATAAATTAACATTTAAAAATAAACGACAAAATACAACTGTTTTGAACGAAAAGTTGGTAGTCCTTTTTTTAACTTATTTTCAATTGTTTTAATGTACATATTCGGTTGATTTTAAGGAAAAAATATTGTGAGTGTATTAAAATATATGATAATATAAAATATTGTATGCGACTTTATATGTTTTTATATGATGAGATATTAGAAAAAATTTTGAAAATTTTCTCATATGTAATTATATTAAATCATATATCAGTATTTGCTTTATTGCAAGTTGTTTATATAGGAATATATCATTGACAAAATCTTTAAAAATTTTGTATATAAATAGATACGAAAAATATTTTTGATTTTATTTTATATATTACAATATAGTTAATCTCATACACAAGTTCGAAACTTATTTCATCAAAAACAATTTTTTATGTTTTACTCAATTTTTTCATTAAATTAATATTTTCTGAGCTTTTTTTATTTTTAAAAGTTTTTTATTTAATTTAAAAACTCCAATTTAAAAAAATTAATATTTAAAATCATGACCCGACTCGTAATGGGTTAATAAGTCTAGCATGTTGCATACCATTGGTTAGGTATTTCAAGTACCTTTTCAATGACATAAATATTTTGTTCTGGTCTGATAAGTTTTGAGTAGAGAAATAAGCTATTGAATATTGTTATAGATCATTTTCAGCTCCATAAATTGGGAACTAGGTGACTCCAACAAAAAAGAAGTGCATTTCCGGGGTAATCATTAAAATTTACTTAAAAATGGAAAAAAAAACTTACATATTTAAAAAAAAATTTCAAAGTCCAATAAAAATTGCCATATCTGAGAAAAAATTATCTACACCCGTATTTAAAATGACAAAGAGTATGCTAACTAACTTGCTTGGAAAGCTGGCAGCTAGTTAGCATATGCTTTTTCATTTTGAATACAGGTGCTAATCTTTAAAGAATTCAACAATAACGGATTTAAACAATAACGCCTTAAATATTTACTTATTATCAACAGTAGCCTGCGGCTGGTAGCGTGTAGTACGTGAAATCCTGCTGCCCTCCAATACAATTTTTTTTTATCATTTAAATTTAATCATATCGTATGGTATTAACTTATATTCAATTTGATCGGGACAAAACTCGGATATAAGTTGATCATTTGATATAACTTTGTATCCTTGTAAATATAATTATATCCGATTTGATACAATTTAATATAACCATTTTTCGGATGAAATTATATCCAGTTACATATTCCAAATATATCCATTCATATATTTTATATAAACTTTATATAAACTTTTTTACTCGGGAAGTTTTTGGGCCAAATTTGTGAGAAACAAAATGTGTTAATACTTCGGTTTTTTTTAATGGAATCAGTAAGTTTAGTCATTATAAACCTAATTGCAAAAAATCTCTTTTACAAGTTGTCGCAATAACTTTTTTGCGCAATTTTAAATGTTTTTTTGTGGTAACGGAGTTTACATTTCCACCAGCAAAAGATATAACAAAAAAAAATTTACGAATTTGCTTCAATTTATTAGTTTTTCGTATTTGGGTTTTCAACATGCTCTTCAATAATATACAATTTGTGTTTATCAATTTGGTGGTTTCGCGAATAAAAATACAATTCATTCCACGGAAAAAAATCTTTTTTTTTAATTTTGTATTTTTGGTCCTTTTAAATGCTTTTCAAAAATATAAAGTTTTTTTAAAATCCAATCAGCGGTTTCGAAGTTACAAAATATATTAAAAACAACATTTCGCAATCAAAAAATTCCTAAATTGTGTGAAACAAATTTAATTTGTGAAACTTATGTCAGTAATGGCTCAAAATATCGATTCCAAACCAATGAAATGCAAAATCAATCGTTTTTCGCTCCAGCTAGAGTTTGCTGTTCGGTTTTAATCGAAATCGAAACCGCGGTTTTCGAAGCCTCAAAACCGAAACCGAAAACCGATAAAAATAAGTCGGTTTTTAACAAATACTTTAACCAATTTAAATAATTAATTAAATTGCATATTATTGAATCTTGAATTTTGAAATGACTCAGCTCCTATTTTACAAAATTTCGTATTTAATTGTTATTACGGATAACATAAACTGAGGCTTATAATGTTAGTAAAAAAATTGCATCAAAAAATCAAGTGGTTTAAGAGATATTAAGGGTATTCACGTCAATAAATTTACTCTTGCAAAATTGGAAAATTTAATGGACCAAAATTTTCACAAACACTATATATCAGATTAAAACAACACTGTATTATGTCAGTCAAGTTTATTTTTTATTTATTTATATTTTTAATTATAATTTTTCTGGTGTATAAAATGAAATCAACGACTATATAGACTAAAGACAAACCACCAGCCTCAACTGCTGTTAAAAAGTCTCTTTAATTTTATATGCAAACTGGTTTTAAGAGAAACAGTTTTTAGTGTTTTTTTAACGCGTATTTTTTAATATTAATAAGCAAAATTTTGTGCTAATTATACAAAACTAATGCAGAGAACATATCAAACTACACAAGTGCACTTTACAATTTAATTAAAATTGCTTAAAACAATAAAAATAATTAATTAAAAATACCACTTTTTCACGTTTTTTGTTATTTTACATTGAATCTCTCTTAAAACCAGTTCAGTTTTTCTGATGAGAGCCGTGGAGAGTGCCTGCTTAAACTCATGATTCGCGATTTAAATTTTCCTTTATTTGTAAAAATTTTTATGTTATGGAACTAATTTTTTTATAGAATAAAGCGTTTTATAATTATTTAATAGTTGTTAATTAATAATGTGGTCCATTTTATGAATATTGAAACATCTCAGTCAGAAATTGACAGTGGTACAAAAATTCAAGTATTTGCATACCACTGGGTAACCGCGATGTTAAAAATAAATGACTGGCAGAACAGTCATTTGGGACGCTTTGCCAGCGTTTGCAAAAATCGTTTTGCCAGTATTTGTTTTACAAAACATCACGGCAGGGCAAAAAAAAGATACATATGAACTTTTTTTAAATTTTATTTTGGAAAATATAATTCCAAACCACCTATTTATTGGTTTTGGCAGCGTTTTGCAAAAGTTAAAAATTTTGTTTCTCCAGTACTTTTCCGGCGCTTTTTGAACTGCCGGTCCTTTTGTCTATTGACGTTATCATATTGGAAATGGGAAAGCAATTTTTGTCAGTACTTGTACCACCTGTTAAAATACCTTACCATCGCTTTCCCGTTTGTATTTTTCTGGCTGGGATAACATACGAAGGCCTGTCATTAAGTACACTTGCGCCCAGTATTTTGTAAGCAGATTTTAAAGCAGATTCGTTGCAATAACCTTGCCCACTAAATCGTGTAATTACAGCAACAAAGTTATTTGGTTATCGTTATCAAATGTTTTCATGGAAGAATTCAAACTTAAAGTCCCAACCAAAACTTACAGTCTCTGTTTCAGAAATCCAATTTCGCTTGGAAGAATAAATAAATAAAATAACAAACAAACTTGATTTTTCGCATGTTTTACACAAAAACTTAATATTGTTTACCAAAATTTCAAATGTTTCTGCAAAGTCTTTGCATAGTTTACTCGAATAATCTAGGTAATCTAAAATTGCTCACTTTGTTTATTTGCGTTTATATTAATATTAAAAAATAAGAAAATCCCGGGATTCGGGATTTTGCCAATCCCGAAAATCCCGGGATTTCGGGATTTCCCGTTTGGCATCCCTAGTTGGAACACGTACCCTACGGGAAATTTTAACAAACTGCCACCGAACTGGCCCCTTTATATGAAATAGACTGGTCACTTTTACATGGCGTTGTCATAGGAGGTGGAAATTGACCCCTTGTGACATGTCACAAGACAAATCCTAGGACAGGTTACTGAACTCTCATAAAAAACAAAGTTCAGGGACCTGTCCTGCGATTTGTCTTGTGACATGTCACAAGGGGTCAATTTCCACCTCCTATGACAACGCCATGTAAAAGTGATCAGTCTATTTCATATAAAGGGGCCAGTTTGGTGACAGTTTGTTAAAATTTCCCGTAGGGTATTTACAACAAAAAGTCTTTTTTTAACATTTTAGAATTTACGAAAACGCAAAAAACCTAAAGAAGCAAAAGTAAAACGTTACGAAATTGTACATCGGAATCATATTAATTTTATGCGAAATATGCGTTAAAACTTTAAATACCCTCTCTAACAAAAACTTTTTTTTAAGTGAAATTATTAAAAACTGCATTCTTAACTTGTAATTAATTATGTTTATCTGTTATATTTGGTCTAAATATGCAAAAATGCCATTTACATCTGGAGAAGCAATTTGCGTTTTCAATTTCACTTTTAAGTGAAATTGAGGTCTGTGACATGCTATTTCGAAAAAAATAATATGACTTATAAAAAATTTCATAGTCCAAAATTAATAATAAAAAATTAGTAAAATATTAATAAAAAAAAAAGAAAAAAATTATAAGATAATTCTGTCAGTATGAAAATTAATGCACATTACTAAAACTCGGCCTTATGGTTACACTCAACCAAAAAAGTCTGTAATTGCTACTGAAAATTTTGCTGTTATTACGGGAAATTTAACTGATCTGTAGTACAATAAGATTAGTAGAAAAAATTAGTAGCCGCTACTAAATTTTAGTAAAATTTATGTAAACTGCAATACAAAATCGATTTGCTAAAATTAGTTAAAAAACTTACTAAATATCATAACCCAGCAAAATATTGGTAATGACACCTCATTACTATCTGCATTACCAAAAATGATATATCATTACCTTTTGCATTATTTTATAATATAAAATAATGAATTCCTAATAACGGCCTATTGTATTCATTGATTCTAAATATAAAGTAATGACTTACTCGTAATAGTTTAAATAAGTACTTTTTACACAGTTAAATTTTATACATTTTTATTTATTATATGTAAATATGTTTTATGTTTAAATTTTTATGACGAGTCCTAAAATTACACAATAGAGAAAACTTAAATTTTTCTGAATGTATTTCTTTAAGCAAATAGTATTTGCCTTACTCCTTATTTTTAATAATCAAGTAAGTAATCGGATAAACACTTATAATTCAACTTTTTGTAAGCATGTGTGTAACCACTTATTATTCAAAATCTCATAACTACTTATTTCTCTTTTTTCGTAAGCGAGCGGGTAAGTGTGACTACTTATAAAAACGACCACGCCAAACAAAAATAATGAGTTTAGACGCCAAAAAATAAGTTGTGCGGAGCTATGAATTTCTATTATATAACCACTTATTTGGTAATGAAAGATTTTGCTGGGAATTTTAGTACAATGAAATTAGTGTAAATAATTAGTTGCAGCTACTAAATTTCAGTAAATTGTTGTAAACTGTAATTTAAAATCAATCTGCTGAAATTAGCAATAAAGTGTACTAAAAAATAAAAAAAAAACTGTAAAATTTAAAAAAAACTTTTTTTTGATTGTAATAAGCGTATAATTACTTCATCGTACTTGAAATTTGGAGCCAAAATTGCAAACGGTTCTCCAGTTATTACCTTTTTATGCATTGGAGATACAATAAAATTTTCTGAATGTTATTTCCAAACTAAAAATATATCAATAGTAACAAATATAAACTAAACAAGAATTGTAAAAAATCAATAAAAAAAGTTTAATTAGTATATTTTTCTGCTAAATTTAGCACTCGGTTTTGAAAAATTAGTAAAATATTTTGCTGACATCAGCAGCGCGAATTAGTAAAAAAATCCGTAATTTGTAATAAGAGAATAGCAAAAATGATTACCTACTAATAAAAAATTGTACTAAAAATCAGTATAAAAATAGTAAAGTGTGGTTTACAAAAGTGTTAAGTGCGGAAACGGTTTACAAATTTGTTAAATAACTTTTTTATCTGAGTGTACATAAAACTATTGTATTTGAGAATTAAATGTTTAATATAAAATTCTAATTGTACACTCAGATAAAAAAGTTGGTAAATAAATTTGTAAACAGTTATCTAATCGCACTTTACTATTTGTATACTGATTTTTAGTACAATTTTTTTTAGTAATCATTTTTGCTATTCTCTTATTACAAATTACGGATTTTTATTACTATTTCTCCCTGCTGATTTCAGCAAAACATTTATGATATTTAGTAAGTTTTTTAACCAGAGACTCAAATTAACGGTTATATTTATTAAAAAGTCATAACCCAAATTTGTTTAATTATATTTCAATACTGCCCAGCAAAATATTGGTAATGACACCTCATTACTATCTGCATTACCAAAAATGATATATCATTACCTTCTGCATTATTTTATAATATAAAATAATGACTTCCTAATAACGGCCTATTGTATTCATTGTTTCTAAATATAAAGTAATGACTTACTCGTAATAGTTTAAATAAGTACTTTTTACACAGTTAATTTTTATACATTTTTATTTATTATATGTAAATATGTTTTATGTTTAAATTTTTATGACGAGTCCTAAAATTACACACTAGAGAAAACTTAAATTTTTCTGAATGTATTTCCTTAAGCTAATAGTATTTGCTTATTTTTTTGAATCAAGTAAGCAATCGGATAACCACTTATAATTCAACTTTTTGTAAGTATGTGTGTAACCACTTATTATTTAAAATCTCATTACTTATTTCTCATTTTTTCGTAAGCGAGCGGGTAAGCGTGACTACTTATAAAAACGACCACGCCAAACAAAAATAATGAGTTTAGACGCCAAAAAATAAGTTGTGCGGAGCTATGAATTTCTATTATATAACCACTTATTTGGTAATGAAAGATTTTGCTGGGTGCACTATATTTTATAAATCCTATTGCACAAAAAAATCACAAAGTTTGGCAAACATTTTAATTTTTTAAATTTTTGTATTTTACTCTATAAATTTCTGTTGTTTTTGATTTTTATTTTAAAGCTTTTTATAAAAGTTACAGAATGATTTTTTTAAAAAAATTAAGCACTAACTTTTTTATTTGATAATAAAATAAAAATTCAAAATTGACCTCAAGTGAATGCCGAAAGTTGCTGGAATATACATATTTACTCACTTTAAATCACTGTTCAATCTTTTATTAACACTAGTTGATATCATCAGGATATTATAATTGTTGAAGCCATTGCTTCTATGGCTTTTGGTTTATAGTTTTAATTGTTAATTTTTGATAAAAAAAAAATCACAAAATAACTTTTATTATTTTTGAAAAAATAAAAATCGTGTTTGGATTGTTTTTTTGAATTAAAAATAAAAATCAAACAGAGCAAATAAACAGAAAATTTAAAATATTCAAACAAGAAATAATTTTAAATTTTACTAAAATTTAGTAGCGGCTACTAATTTTTCTACTAATTTTAATGTACTACAGATCAGCAGACATGTATTGCTAAAATTAGCAAAAAATACCGCTCGCTGGGCTCAAAACAGTTAAATTTCACGTAATAGAAAAATTTTCAGTAGCCATTACAGACTTTTTTGGTTGAGTGTATGAAAATTTTTACAAATTAATGGAATGACGATATTTTATAAAAAAAATTAAAAGTAAATACTATTGAACAATTTCATATATTAAAGAACATTTTCATTAAATTTATGAAGATCTAATTTATGAAATTCAATGAATTTTTTTAATGAAATTATGAAATTTTATGAAAGAAAAGTTATGAAAAATTTCATATTAATTAAATATCATATACATAATGAAATTCTTCATTGATTCTACGAAAAAATTCTATGAAACTATATCATTAATATCATGAAGGAAAATTCTTTCAGTATATAAAGTTGAAAAACCTTATGAGTTACTGGTTACGGAGTTTACATTTGGCCTATAAAATTGGTCACAAATTTTATGTATTAACCAAAAATTGGTCAGCTTGTTATAAACTTTGTAAAACAAGTGACAATGCGCTGATATAAATCGAAATATATAACTCAAATGTAATCCATGCATTAGAAATTAGCTGGTTACATCGTTTTTATCACATTTTTTGATATCACCCATATACAGAATTACGTGAAAATGATTTGGTTACGAAGCGTTATATGGTTATATGTGGATCCATATGTAATTAACCCTTAATTTTCAGATAACTAAATTTGATGTTGAACTATATATTAATATGTATGGGCTTATATAAAATTATAAGGAAATATTTTCATGTAACATGCAATCATACACCCAGAGAACAGATTCGTTGCTGACAACCGCATTTTTAGCCAATCGAATGGTTCGGTTGTGGTAGCCGAGTTTTCCAATGGTGGCAAAAGAAACCCAGTTGAGACAGGACTAATTTCACCATAATAACGGAATTTCAGTTTTACTAAGATTAATTTGGTAGTCGCAACCGAAAAATTCATTTGGTGCAATTGAACTATTCGATTGGCAACAAATTGCATTGTCAGTACCGAATCTGTTTTCTGGGTGTATGTAATCATATCGGCCACTACACATAATTTGATACGAAATATACAATTATATATGCAGAACGATTTGGGGACATATTGTAATATCAATTACCATATAAAAAATTCATGGTATGAATGTAATCCATATGTAAAATTTTTTACACGGGTATATGTAAGAACAATAATTACCCTACTAAAAAAAATTATATTTATTAGAGTTCGTCACAAAAATTTGATTTTCGGATATCATCACTTTTTTTTAGAGTTTTTGCATAGAAAAAAAGAATGGCGTTTTTTTTTCTTTTTTCTTTCAACTCCTTCCAGTGGCGCAAGTCGGCAAAAAACGCTAATTTTACGACCCTTTTCCTTCAGAGCAAAAACAGCTGCATTTATAGGAAATCTGTTTTTACCATTCGATTCTACAACAAAATTTAATACACAAAACTTTTTTTTTGCATTTTCAAAATACACCAGATAGCTATTAGAGTGGTTCAAAAATCCACTTTTTTCAAAAACTTATAAAAAGTTACTTTCTTATTACACACAATGAGAATGTATTTATAGCTGAGTACATGGGTACGAAAATTTTGGATATACCGCGAACCGTTATAAAGTTATTAGCTACTCAAATTTGGATTTTTTTTAATTCAATGAAAAAGTATTTGAGCTAATTAAAATGCAGCTTTCAATACTCGCTGCCGCATTATAAATTTATTTTTTAGTAAAGACAAAATAATTTGTAGGTTTTGTAATGTTTGTGCCGAAAGTTGGACGAAAATGGCCCCTTTTGGAAAAAAGTGTATTACTATTAAAAATTCCCAAAATTCGAAATTTCAAAAAAAAATTATTTTTTATTCCATTTATTCATTTAATATAGTCAAAATGATTCATACATGGAATTTTGACTTCATCGGATATCATTAACCCACTTTAGCCTGGAATCCAAAATGACCCACAAATTTGATAAAAATGCAAAAACGTATTTTTTTTTAAATTAATTTTAAAGATTTTTTTAAAATGCCTATTTGGAGATGTCGATTGCTATTTGTACCACATAATAGTTGATATTTCTTTTTTCTATTTCTTTCTTCCATTTGGGACCATTTCCAATAAAACTGGGGGGGGTGTAATGACAAATCTATTTTTAAGGGACACTCTAATATATATATTCCCATCGTTCCTATAAGGAGCATAGGGCCATATTTGATTACTTAATAACTTTTTAACGGGTCGCGGTATATAAACAATTTTTGCACCCAACAGGGAATACATTTTCATTGTAACTTTTATGAAATTTTTGAAAAAGTGCATTTTTGCACCACTCTAATGACTATCTGCTGTATTCAGAAAACCCAAAAAAGTTTTTATATTAATTTTTGCTGTAGAATCGAATGGAAAATCAGATTTCCCATTAATGCTGCCGTTTTTGCTCTGCAAAAAATGGGTCTCCAAATCAGCGCTTTTGGCCGACTTGCGCCAGTGGAAAGAGTTGAAATAAAATAATAAAAAAACGCCATTCTTTTTTGGATTCCGAAACTAATGATGATATCCCAAAATCAAAGAAAATGAGAACATCTAATTGTACCAAATTAGATCGTATTATGATCATATTAGATCTAATTTGACACAATTAGATCTAATTTGATGGAATAAGATATGGTTTGATACAATTTTATCCGGATTTTGTCCTCATCCAAATGTATCAAATATAATATAATCATATGCCACTAGATTTAATGGTATATAATTCGATACAATTATACATACACTCAAAAAAAAGTCAGTAAAGTCAGCAAAAAATGTTGCTGTGTCAGCAAATGTTTAGTCAGGAGCGTGCTCGCAAAAAAGTTGGTAATTTCAGCAAAAGGTTTGCTGAAAATCAGCGAGCTGATTTTTACAAAAAAAAAAATAGTAATCTTCAGTAAAAGTTTTGCTAACACTTAGTCGACTGCAAATGAAAAAAATCCTTGCTAAAATCACTAAACTTTTTGTTGAATATTGGTAGACTGAAAAAACTAAAAAAAACTTGTAGCGAAATTTTACTTTAGTTAATTTATTTGCTGAAAATTTAAATATAGAATATGTGTAGAGTTGTTTTCCTTTTTTGTCATTTCCGTTTCCAGACAAGCTGCGACATCTACATCTAGTCTATCTGGTTGTCGTCCACGCTATGAATGCTGTTATCAGCACAATTTTTGTAGCAAAATAAATTAATAAAACATTAGTTCAAAATTAGTTTAGTGCTAAAAAAAATATAACTAAAATTTTTGCTGAAAACGGAATTTCAGCAAAAAAATTGCTGAAAACTAGTACACTTGATATACAAGACGTTTTACTAATTTTTCTACTAACTTATTTTTTTGAGTGTGTCTGTATATAATAATATAATTGTAATATGTTGCATTATATATTGTGCAACATGACATATTTATATATTTAGGATATAATTTCTTAAAATTTTATATAATTATATCTTGGTATATATGTTCTAATATATAATTTTATATGATAATATATGACTATATCAACTTTTTTACTTGGGTATATAAAAACATCTTAACAAATTTTTAAAATTAGATCACGTTATATCAAATTGTATAAAATTGTATATAACCTGATCAATATTGATGAACCAATTTTATGGATGAAATTATGTCAGATCCCATGGGATCCTATAAGTTTATGTATGTCATAGTATAATTTTTTGAGTGTATGGTGTATTAAACATACAAATCTCTGTCTATTGAATGCTATTATATTAAGCAAAAAATCTCCAAGTATTTAAAATAAAAACAAAAACCAGCTAACTTTGTCGATGATCTCAGATCTGTGAGCAGTATATCTAATACACTCAGACAGACATCAAGACTAGAGTATATGAACTACTCTGGTAAAAGTTTAGTTATAATAAAAAATAAATTGAAAAAATGTTAACGAAAAAAACAAGAACATAACACAGTTTTATTTTCTGCAACTCTTTCAAATAAATTTTATTTCAGTATTTAACAATTAGCAAATATCAAAACACTTGTATTGAAATTGTACAACAAAAATTGTTAAATGCATTTAACAAATGTAAGAGTAAATACAAATTATATACACTTTGCGCAATGTAATCTGATTTCAGTTTGTGGACTGGTATAATCTAAACAAACAACCGGCATATTTTCTTTACATATAGACGCTGCGCCAGCGAGACTATGTGGGTTATTTTGTAAAACGCAACGCCTTGCGTTGCGTTGATTTATGTGTAAATTGTTATTGTTACAAAAACAATTTGTATGGAAAACAACGCAACGCAAAGCGTTGCGTATTACAAAATAACCCCCTATATTTTAAGAGAGACGGCTTAATTTTACTTTTCCGCGGCAAATTTTAATAACATTTCTTTTTCCACAAAATATTAAATTTTCTATTTTTAGAAATTAAAAAAAAATAACAAGAAATAACTGGGCTCGCTTCCGCAACGTCGTACATTGGGTTGAACAGTATCCAAATTGAGGATTAATTCAAAATTTGATGTTACTATACTCAGAGCTTTGAAGAATTAATTCCTTAATTCAATTTTTCAATTCTGAATTAAAAATTCGATGAATTAATTCACTACGCAATATATATTGAATGGAATTAATTCATATTTGCTTTCGTTCGATTTATTTTGTTACGAATTAATTCAATTGCAATAGTTCTTTTTATTAAATCAAATGAATTAATTCACTGGTGAATTAATTCCTTATTGAATTAATTCACTACTGAATTCGTTCAATTTCATTTTCGTTCAGTGAATTAAAAAAAAATAAAATTACGTTCAGTGAATTAAAAAAAATTAAATTACGTTCAGTGAATTAAAAAAAAAAATAATAAGTTCACTGAATTGAAAAAAAATAAAATAAGTTCACTGAATTCAAAGCCTGTTTTCTGCCGTTCAGTAGAAGAAAACAATAATCTACAAATAAATTTTTTAAATAAGCAATTTTACAGCGTGTGCTAGTAAAAATAAACAAAATAGAAACCGGATGCTGTTTATCAAGCTACATGATTCAAAAATAAATCCTTTTACTATTAAAAATAAAAACTTTACAGATATAGATAAATTTGGAAAAAAATATAACTATTAATTTTTCAAACTAGTTATATAAGCCGTGTTTTCGACTTAACTATATCCGTTAACTCATAAAAAATTTCAAAGTGCGTAAAAACGCGTTTAAGACGAAAACTAACATGTGACTTTTCGTATGCACGTTAACTTTCAACACGGATAATTATCAACGTTGAAAATTCAACGTTTGTACATTTTCACATCTAACGTAACTTATTCGCGTTACTTCCAAAAAACTTTTGCTGACGTACATTCGACTATAACGAAACAATTATAAACATAACGTTTTTAAAATTTTTTGGTACTACAATCGGTTTAACATATATTTGCTTTAAATACTTAACGTTGATAGGCTTGAGACAAAATACAGCTATAGTTATATTTTTTTTCCAAATTTATCTATATCTGTAAAGTTTTTATTTTTAATAGTAAAAGGCTTTATTTTTGAATCATGTAGGTTGGTAAACAGCATCCGGTTTCTAATTTGTTAATTTTTACTAGCACACGCTGTAAAATTGCTTATTTAAAAATTTTATTTGTACATTATTGTTTTCTTCTACTGAACGGCAGAAAACAGGCTTTGAATTCAGTGAACTTATTTTATTTTTTTTCAATTCAGTGAACTTATTTTATTTTTTTTTTCAATTCAGTGAACTTATTATTTTTTTTTTTAATTCACTGAACGTAATTTTATTTTTTTTAATTCACTGAACGAAAATGAAATTGAACGAATTCAGTAGTGAATTAATTCAGTAAGGAATTAATTCACTTTTTTTCCGTTCGATTTATAAAATTGAACGCGTTCACCGGTGAATTAATTCATTTGATTTAATAAAAAGAACTATTGCAATTGAATTAATTCTTTGAATTTGTTGTTTGATGAACGCATTCAGTTGAACGAATTCAGTGAATTACTTAAGAAAAGGAATTCATTCAATTGTAGAGAAAATTGAATTCGATTGGTAGTGAATTCATTCAAAAAGGAATTAATTCTTCAAAGCTCTGACTATACTGTAACACATTTTAATACCGGGTTAAAGAAGATAAAATTCACCATCAACAGGTGTCAAAATGAAAGTTTACTTTGCTTACTTTATTTGCTTACACTCTTTTAAAGTTGAATAATTTGCACCACTTGTAAAGTTGTACCATAATATTGCAAATGTATGGCCCGCTTAAGGGCTGGTATTTTATCTCCAATGATTAGTTTACTTTAATCATTGATTTAGAAATCATTGATTAGCCCTTAAACTTACTTAAAATAATATCGGTAACTTATAAAAATTTAATCAATGATTTGTTAATTTTCGATATTTTCATTTGACAATACGAATAAGAAAAAAAGAAAAAAAAAGTTTGAAAACTCGCGAAATAAGTTTTTTTATTGAATTTTTCGCATGATACGGGGTCATAAAATTATAAAATAGATGACCAGATTGGTTGATATGAATAAAACTTAGCAATTACTTCGAAGTAATTACTTTGGGCTTAGGAATGGTTTTTAACTCCAAATTTACCAATTGGCTGGTAGAATAGCATGAAATGTAAACGAAAATTAAAAAAATAAATTTCTAGTCTACTCCCAAGCAGACTAGATTTGTGAAGTAATTGCTTAAAAAACCCAGTATTTCCCCCAATTAGTATTATCCATTTTTTATTCATATGAGCCATTGTTGTTTTAAAAATCATCAATCGCTAAATGCCTCAAATAGAAAGTGTCTTTTTGCATTCTACACGCATATCTTAATTTTTTTCATTGGGTGTGTATAATTATAATTTTGTTTTTAGTCTAGGAAGTTTTGATTAAGAAATATTTATGAAGGATAAGATGATTTTTCATGTTTTTTAATACATTCAATACAAATTTTAAAGTCAGAATTTATTAGAAAACTATGTTCAAAGGAAAACTAAAATAACTATGCCACTATATTATTTGTTATTCGTTTAGGTAAATATATCTGGATCAAATTTAATATACACATGCAGTGACATCTCCCAAAGCAGTAAATTTTTACAAACCGTGAAACGCAAACGCTTGATTTTCTTGATTCTATTTTTAAGATATCTTCCAACAATTTTGTGTACAAAGCAAAAATCTTCTGAAAAGTCATGTCTGTGAAATCTTGTGTTAATTGAAAAAATTAGAATTTTCGAATTTTGTGAAAAACAAAAGATATGACTCCAAAAATATTCCTCGGGGGAAAAATATATGGCGTACATAAAAATTGTACTGTACTCTTGGACCATTTTTAAAAATGTATTTTAGAATTGAAAAAAACAATAGAGGTTTTCAAAGAAACTCGTATTATACTCGTAAATGGTGTAAATCTAGTATATTTATGAGTTTAATGTCAAATTCCATATGTGACGCGCAAAATAGAAAGGGACCTAAGATCCCCTTAGGTCCCTTTCTCAGGAGGGCATGGGATCGGTCTCATTCGATGCTCAATTGTTGTCCACATCAAAAAAAAAATTGATTTTTTTACCCTTAGGTCCCTTTCTCTATGCGCTGTCATATATATAAAAAATATGGCTTGTATTTATACAAAGTTTACAAGGAATTTACGAGTTATAATGAGTACCCCTAATATATTTCTTAAAAAGACAATTATAGAATCATTTAATATATTTTTTACGACTTTAAAAGCATAGTGACAATTAAAGTACTACATGAATCAAATTTTCCGACCTTTAAAGGGGGTGACAATTAAATCACACCGACGTTTAAAGTAGGTAACAATTATAGAACTTTTAATGTATGTATATGTATTTTGAGTTTCAAAGCGTTATCAGATAAGGTCGGCCAAAACTGTTTACATACACAGAAAAATATAATTAATACCTGGAATACATTTTTTCATACTATGTATGAATAAAGCGTTACCCGATAAATAAAATAGTTCTGCTGCAATTATCGAAATACTGCCTTAGCAAAAGTTTAATGATTTGTTACGAGATTTAATTTAATGACATTAGGGTTGTACATTACATTTTTTTGTTTATTTCCGCCATATATTATATATAAATATAATAGATTTTTTTTTATTTCTTCCATATATGGACAATTCCAAAGAAACGTTTACTTTTAGGGTTTGAAAAAAGTTTTTAATGGCGCATTAAAGCTGTTTTCTACCAATATTAACTAATATTTTAGAAGCAGAAATCCAACAAGATACCATTAGATATAAACCTCATAAAAATTGTATCAGATCAAAAATCGGTTACAATCTCATTCGATTAATATTTAATTAATTCAGTTAAGATATAAACTGATACAATTAGATAACAACTGAAAAATATATGAAATCATTTAAAATATATGAAATCATTTTTTCTATATGAAATCATTTTTTCTATATCGCGATATATCGTGAAAAAAGTTCCCGCACCTAAAGCGTTAAACTTTTAAGAAAAATATATTTTTTTTCAATTAAAACAGTAACTCTTGCATTAAATTACATATTTTTTTATATTCTTATATAATCTTCAATACAAAACCATTTTTCACAAGTCTAAATTTGATCAGATCGCAACATTTTAAGCAGATAAAAATGTCTGACATTAAATTGTTTAATTTATTATTATTATTATTGCTTTAGAAATCGCTTTCGGTATCGGAAGGTTTTTCGCCAAAACAACATAAAACAGTTTTTCATTATCAGTAAAACATTGCCCATATGGTAGTGGAGTGGTATTTTACACTAAAAAAGTTATATTCGTAGTCAACAGGCTAACAAAATTTTTTTCACAACTTTTTTTTAATGATTAAAATTGCGCCTTCCTTGAATTAATCATAATTTTCTCGATCGTCTAACCCACTGTGCATTATGTACAATTCTGTGTGTGTGTTTAAATATGTATAGAAACGCAAAACTACAATAAAATATTGGTTTGGTTTTTTTTTTGTATTTTTAAATTATTATCAATAATTTGCCAACAATGAATGAGTAATCCATACTATCACACTTTAAGCCCCCAACTCCCCAATTTCCCTGTTTATCAAAAGATTTTCAAATTCAAACGTTTTTTCCGGTTAAGTATTTTGCTAATTGTCTAAACAAAAATCAAAATATAAACAAATTCAAAACTAGCAAAAACAAAAATTGGCAATGTATTAAATTTTAAAACGATATTTTTCCGTGGTGAAATATCATTTTAAAATATCGTTGCATTTTTTTTTTATTTTGCTATAGGTTAAAATATAAACAAATTATTTGTTTGTTTATAACTAGAAACTTGTACTAATTTTTTTTAACAATTAATTAAATGATTGGGTTTTTGTTGTTATACAAGTTGTTTCTTAATTTGTATACCTTATACCACTACATAAACAAGTTATATTTAGTTTGAGCTAATGTTTGTGACATTAAAAAATACTGAACTTGGACTTTTATTTTAATTTTATTATACCGATCGACTCATAACTACTTTTTAAATCGGTGCATGTTTATACCTAGTGCCCATATAAAGGTCCCCCAAAAATTAACTCAACTAACAGGTCGCAAATATGGAGTTATTTTAGTCAAATTCAGTACCCTAATTTACATAGGCCTAAGGACAAAAAGTATTGATGTTGGTTAGAATCGATGTATGTATGTTTGGACCTAGTGCCCGCGTAGAGGTCACCAAAATTGCCAATTTGCTTATTCGCACAGTACAGATCGCAAATTAAGATATTTTAATAAAATTTGGTACACTGAATATGGCCCCAAGAACAAAGTATATTGATTTCAGATCTAATGGGAAGAAGCGCTCATATGGATTACATTTCCGACTTTATCGTAAATGCAACTAACATTAGGCAAAATCAATATTCCTTAGTGACTCCTTATTTTGACACAAGTCTTTTTCAACCAATTAAAATTTTGGATCCAAATATTACTTTACTCTCAACCACACTGGTATAGCTTATTATATAGTCTGCATGCCCGACTTTAACCTTTTTACTCGTTTTTTTTTTAATATCTATGGCTAGAGGATAATGTTTCGAGTTTAACTCGTCTGTCTTTCTATCTCAATATGCCACTAAAACAATACAATTAATTATATTTTTTATTTTCAAGCATTTTTTTTGTTTTTTGTTGTGATTAGATTATATTTGAAGTGTCAATTTATAAAACAGTTTTATTGAATAACTAACTTGTTTCAATATGGAATTTTTTAATAGAAAAATAAAAATTTGCATTAAATATGCATCTAAAAACGGTTAAACAAAAGTCATTAGTAACACTGGGCTCGAAGCATAGACTTTTTTCCAACAAGCGGGGCACCCGTTTTCTCAAAAACAGTGATATTTTAAAATTAATTAGAATTAAAAACTAAAGAATCGTGATTCGGAGTGAATTCTCTTTGTAAAAACGCAATCTATTAAAAAACAGCAGAATTATTACAATTTCCCCCGGCAACTGATGTGTCGCAGACCACTCAATCAAGACACTCGGATCAAAATTTTTAAATTTAATGAAAATTTTTTTTATTTTAGAAGTTCCAAGAAACTCAAATAAAAAGTACTTTTTATATTGCGTTTTGCTAACTCATTTTAAATTTGTGCCAAAAAGGTCAGAATTTTTAAACACTATTTTCAAATCTAGGTAAGTTTTTCTTCTTTAAATTCCAAAAGATTTTGGCCAGAATATAACAACACAGGATTAGATATTTCGATCCTGAATATTATGATAAAATAGAAATACATTAAATTTTCCCTGCGAAAGGTCAAAAGTCAAATTTTAGGAGATTTTATTTTTTTCAAACATATTAATATAACAGATATTCCTGAACGGATATTGATGAAACTTCCTGATATTATTTTTCTTGGTCTAAAAATAATATTCTTAATTTTAGAAAATTAACCCTTAAGTGCTGTTGGGGCCTGTATGTCCCACTGAAAAAATATTAGTCTATTTTCATCATAGGGTCAAAAACACTCCAAAAGGGTTAGTTTTCTAAAATTAAATTAAGAATGTTGGTTTTTAATTTTTATTTAAAAATAAAAAATGTTTTTTTTTCGACCTTTTTAATTGATTAATTAGAAATTTATTAATTTAGTTCGAGGCCAATTTCTTTATTATGAATTAACATTATAAGTACTTTTTTCCAAAAACTGCTATTTTTCTTCATCAGGATACTCACCTGACAAATACTTCAGAGTTTTTGCTTTCAAAAACCTTTACACTTTCAGGAATGAAAATACGATCGTTTCGAACTTTCAGAATATATCTATCCTTGACTATGCTTGCGGAAGACTTCGAAAACATATTTTATTGTTTACTTAGCTTAATTCGCTTTTTGTTGATGTAGCAGACTACATTTAATATGAGGTTTTGATGCTTCAAATTGCATTGCACTACTGCCACCACTTTCTAAAGAAAACTGATGAAGGGGACCTGGAAAGTCCCTGAAACGATCGTATTTTCATTCCTGAAAGTGTAGAGGTTTTTGAAAGCAAAAACTCTGTGAAGTATTTGTCAGGAGAGTATCCTGATGAAGAACACAATCATAACATTGATAAACAAAATTTGAATTTTTGAATTTTATCGTTATTTTGTATGGAAAGTTATGACTGTCAGTCTTAAAAATAGCCCTATGACGGTCACAATGAGTCACAAGTAGGAATAGGTACCATGTATTAAAAATCGAAAAATATGCACTAAAATTTCAAAAATATCCATTTATTATTGGGGTTTTCCAACGTTTTCTATATTATCAATTTAATTTTAGTATTACTTTTTGTTTTTAGGGTGACTTCAACACTGAAAATTTACCTCTCATCATCGTCAGGATGTTAGTAATTTCTAATTTATCTGATATTTTATTCTCCGTGAAAAACAAAAATTAAAAAATATTTTTATAGTTGAAAAATTATTTGTTTTTAAAAAATATAAATTTTGAAAATTAACAAATTACACAGTACAACATTATAAATGCATCGGACATGCGGACTGATACGTTATAGGACGTAGGACGCTAATGTGGACACCAAGTTTTAAAATTAGGTAAAGTTTTTGATATATTCGCAAATTTATCTTCTACCAAAAAACTAGTTTTTTTCTTTAAAATTGCTTATTAGCTCATAAGAGGTCAATTGAGAAGTCCCCGGCCTGACACATACATGACGCTACTAGAATTAAATCGTTAAATTTTAGTTAGCCCTAACCTTCACGCGTATATAAATTTGACAGCTGTCGGATCATTAGTTTGTGAATTAAGCATTTTGAGTGAAGCAAGTTGCTTGTTACTGTGAAAAAAAATGGATAAAAAGGAATTTCGCGTGTTGATAAAATATTGCTCTTTGAAGGGAAAAAATACAGTTGAAGCAAAAACTTGGCTTGATGACGAGTTTCCGGACACTGCTCCAGGAAAATCAACCATCAAGGATTGGTATGCTAAGTTTAGACGTGGTGAAATGAGCACCGAAGACGGTGAACGCAGTGGACGCCCAAAAGAGGTTGTTAAGGACGAAAACATCAAAAAAATCCAAAAAATGATTTCGAATGACCGTAAATTGAAATTGAATGAAATAGCAGGTACTCTAAAGATATCAACTGAACGTGTATATCATATCATTTACGAATATTTGGGTATGAGAAAGCTCTGTGCAAAGTGGGTGCCGCGCGAGCTCACTTTTGACCAAAAACAACGACGAGTTAAAGATTCGGAGCAGTGTTGGGAGATGTTCAAGTGTAATAAACCCGAGTTTTTGCGTCGATATGTGACAATGGATGAAACATGGGTACATCATTACACAACAAAGTCCAATAGACAGTCATCCGAGTGTTCTGCACACGATGAACCCGCTCCAAAGTGTGGAAAAACGCAACAGTCAGCTGGCAAGGTTATGGCGTCTGTATTTTGGGATGCGCATGGAATAATTTTCAATGACTACCTTGAAAAAGGAAGGACCATCAACAGTGACTATTACATAGCGTTATTGGACCGTTTGAAGGAAGAAATCGCCGGAAGACGGCCGCATTTGAAGAAAAAGAAAGTGCTGTTTCACCAAGACAATGCATTGTGTCACAAGTCACTGAAAACGATTGCGAAAATCCATGAATTGGGCTTCAACTTGCTTCCGCATCCACCGTATTCTCCAGATCTGGCCCCCAGCGACTACTTTCTGTTCTCAGATCTCAAAATAATGCTCGCTGGGAAGAAATTTTCGTCGAATGCACCTCTTCATCTCCGAAACTGAGGCCTATTTTGAAGCAAAGGACAAATCGTACTACAAAAATGGTATCGAAAAGTTGGAGGGTCGCTATAATCAGTGTATCACCCTTGAAGGGAACTATGTTGAATAAAAAAAACGAATTTTGCCAAAAATAATGTGTTTTACTGTGGTAGGCCGGGGCTTTTCAATTGACCTGTTACACCTAAACAAAATTCGGATAATTTTTAATATGGGCTTTGAGCATTAAGAAACTTCACAGCTTTTTCTATTTTGCTATTGTTGAAAATTCCCTTAATCGGATTTGCAAAATTTTAATGCATTTAACATTAGTTTATATTCAAAACATGGACCGATTTTAATTGTTTTCAATAGAGGTCGTGCTTATAAAATTATGAAGCAAATTTCATCCAATTATCTCCAGGATTTTGACATGTAGTTTGATTAAAGCGATAGTTCATTTTTGCATGGACAGGCGGACGGACGGACATCATCAGAACAAATTCAGTATAGCCTGTACCACAAAGCGTTGTAGGGTATAAAAATGAGACATTAATGTTTAATTTATTATTAATACAACAAACATTAATAACCCTAAATTGTATGATAACAATAGCAATAACGATCATAAACGAAAGACGTATGAGTAATATTTGTCTAAACAAACACTCATACGCCCACGGTGTTTTTTTGTTAATTTGTTTTGCGTAAAAAAGTTGTTAAATATTAGTAATAACCACATGATAATAAACCGTATTTAACATAATTAAGTTAAACATTCATTTTAAGCAAACGTACATATTGACAACTTGTTTTTAAATAATTTCATCCATAAAAGGTCCAAACGGGCATCAGTTTATAGACATACAGACAGACAGATGATATTAAAATTTATAATCATAAAATCTTTAAACAGAAAAAATTAATCATTTAATCAAGATAAAAGATAAAATCTGCAAAATTATAATACAAAAATAAACTGAACCTGCTTCTTTCAAAAATACGTCATAAATCTCCAGATTTTAAAAATGTTCTCAAAAATTCGTATTTTACACTGGCTACTCACCATCTTTGTGTTTTGGTCTTTTTTTAAGCTGTTTTTCGATGACAATTTACTTTTCTCCAGTAGAGCTGTTGCACATTTGTTTTGGCAAATAATTAGAAATTTATATTTTTTACGTTTCTTGCAAATTTGTAAAAACAATTTTATCTACAATTATTTTTATAAATTAATTTTTAAATTTTTTGTTTTGATTTGTTTTACAGCACAATTCTGAAACAATTGAAACTATACTCAATGCTTTCCATATTAAAAAATGTTCCACTTTGGAAACCGATAAACAACAAAATATCGACAACAAGTATGCAAAAGAAACGGAATCTAAAACAATAGGTAAGTTACCCCTAAGATTGTTATTTTCCAACTATCCCATTCCATTCAATAACCATGGAAATATTAAAAACAGTCAACCAAACAAACAGCCAACCAACCAAGGGTATAATACATATTTACTAAGGTCATGTTATTTTGCGCTCTTTTTACAAACAATAACAATACAAATGTTGGGGAGGGGCGGTTTAAAGAGCGGTAAATTATAGAGACTGCCCAGTCAGAAATCGCCAGTGGTACAAAAAATCAAGCACTGGCATACCACTGGGTAACCATGGTATTAAAAATAAATGACTGGCAGAACACTCATTTGGGACGCTTTGCCAGCGTTTGCGAAAAGCGTTTTACCAGTAATTTTTTCACAAAAATTTCGGTGGTTTATAAAAAAAACCACTGGCAAAGAATTGGCTTAGAGTGATATGCCAAGGTTTGCAACCAGTGGTTATCCAGTGCTACCTAGCCAATGCTACCAGGCGTACAAAAATCAATTCACTGGAAAACCAATGATTTTATAAAAATGCTGACGCTTCGTTAAAAAATGTTTGTAGTCGGAAGGTTCCGAGTTCAAATCCGGTTGCAAGCAAAAAAAATTTTTTGGGATTTTTTTTAATTTAAAATTTTTTTTGTTTTATAAAATCAATTTTTTTGTTTGTGGGAAAGCTCCTTCAAGACCAACTTTTTTTTTGCCCTCCAAACACTGGCATACTAGTTACTAAAAATTGTTTGCCAGTACTAGCATTTTGGCACAGCCAGTAGTTGTCCAGCTATTATCACTCATTTATGTGTTTAGCCATTAAATATTATATGTCTCGTTAGCTCAGTGGGTAGAGCAATCGTCTGCCAATCTGACGGCCTGGGTTCAAATCACGGCAGGGTCAAAAAAATACATATGAACTTTTTTTTAATTTTATTTTGGAAAATATATTTCCAGACCACCTATTTATTGGTTTTGCCAGCGTTTTGCCAACGTATAAAAATTTTGTTCCTCCAGTGCTTTTCCGGCGCTTTTTGAACAGCCGGTCCTTTTGTCTAATGATGTTATCATTTTGGGAATGGGAAAGCACTTTTTGCCAATACTTGTACCACCTGTTTAAGTGCTTTGCCACCGCTTTCCCGTTTGTATTTTTCTGACTGGGTGTCTATGTTTTGTGGTTAACCACGATTACATTAAAATTTCATTTTATTCACTACTTAATTTTCCTAACAAGGTTATGAGTTTTAATGATAAAACGGTTACTTTTGACTACTCGATACTTTTCAATTGAGTACTCGATATTACTCCATATTTTTCTCCTTCATACAAATCCATTTAATTCTTTTAATACAAAACAGTGTTAAATGTTTTTTTTCTAATTGTAATGGCAAAATTACGTATTTGTGTGGAAAAATACAATCCTAAAAGTATTGATTAGTTACTTTTCAGCATTGAGTACCCTAAAAAATAGTCAGAATTGAGTACTCAGTGCTCAATAATTTTACAGCATTAGTTTTTATTTAATCAATTTTTGGTTTAGAGAACTTAGGGGAATGTCTTGTACCTTGGAACTTTGCAGTTTTCCCCTTTTTTTATTGTCAAGTCTTCTTCTATGAAGTTTTTTATTTTGCCTAATGATAATTTTAAACTACACTACCTACCTTGGAACGACAAAAGTAAATTTTTGGAAAAAATTTAAACAATTTTTTTTTAGAAATAATCAAGATATTTCAAGTTACAATAAGTGTGTTTACCTGCTATTTTTTACTAGCTTCGCCATTTTAACTAGTTTTACTCAAAAATCCTTTCGAGTACAAAAAAAAATAGTAAAAACTAGTAAAAAATTAAAGAACAAAGTTTACTAGTTTTTACTTGAAAAATTTCTTCCAACAAAAACTAGTAATATGTTTTTTGTTTAACACATAGGTTTAACAAATGATAAAATTGAACACATCTTTATATGAATCGTTATTAAATTAGTTAACACTTATGATTCTAAAAAGTGGACTTCGAAACTGCAGCTACCTTCTCACGGTGAAAATGCTGCAAAATTTAATAATTTTATAATCATCATAATTTCATTACATTTAATCCAATAAAATGTTCTATTTGATTTAAACTAATATTGTTTTTGGTACATGTATATTAAAAAGTTAAAATCGCGCATCTTAGATTATTTATATTGTTAAAATAGTTAATTTCCAAATATTAAGAAAAATTTAAATTTTGTATGGGTAATTTTTGACCTCTGATCAACATGTGTTAACGCTATTCCAAACAAGTGTATTAAAACCATATAATAGAGATCCAAGTGAAAGCGGGGGTAAAACAACACATTTTTAAATACAGAAATCATTTTTTTTTGGAAAATATCCTAGATCAACTAGATCATTTTTATTTTAATCTTATTTTTTTATCTCTGGAAACCACTTTATGCTAAAATGGAAAAGAATTATTAAATTGCGCCATAATGTCAATTAAATTTACAATTATTGCAATTTTGCAGTTTTAATTTCATACAAATTGTAGGTTTCCTTTTTACCTTCCATTTTAAAAGGGTTAACAATACCCTGGAAAGACAATATTGTCTGCCTGAATTAACGTGATAAAATAAAACACACTTGGCAAAAAAACAGTAAATGTAAAATTTTGGAACCTTGTATTTATTTTTTTCGAATTTGTAAAAAACGACTATCCGTACTTACCAGAATTTTCTTTTGTTTTACGTAAACAAATAAAATTTAAACATTTGGGGTCGCCTTTGTACAAAAGCTGTTTTCGTACAAAGACTTCGCCGGAACGCGAAATAGAGCAATTATCTTGTGTGCCCTGCTCTACCTTTACTAACAAAAGCATAATTCATTTGTTAGCTTTTGTAGTTTTTATTTTTGTGAAATAAAAAATGCAAAAATTTAAAATATTTTTATGACAAATATTTTTGTTTACATTTGAAAGAGAAATTCCAGGGGTATGGCATCACCAAAAACAAAAGTTATAACAACATCGTTGTCACTAGATTGCACTTTGTTAAAAAAATTGACAATTTTCTTTTTTTTTTTATTTAAATTTATTTAAATTTATACCTACTTAAAAGTTTTAAAAATTCTTAAATTTGTATGGAATATTTATACAAAATTCGAAAAAAAAAACAAACCTACAGCTTTTTTACAAAAGTCAGATTTTCACAGCCTTGGGGGAACCGGAAAATGATATCCGAATTGTTTAAAATTTTACACATATGTATATTTTTAACGTCTATTACAACCGATCGCGCATATTGGATACCCTTTTGTTATTGATAAGCATCAACGAATTCCTTTGAACACAGTCCAAAGGCTCCAAAATAGGCTTTGAAACTCCTGCCCATATGTGGGATTTTTATTTCAGATGGGGTAAAGTAGTTCGTACACCGGTTTATAAATCAGGGCACTTCAGTGCTTCGTTTTACATTTGAAAATAATATTTGTTCCAACGGACATCGCACTAGATTTTCATGCCCAGAACAGTAAGTGTCCGATTCTTCAATAAGCAGAGATGACAAAGGGACAACGTACATTTTGTTTTGCGAGCATTTTATAGCCCCTTTGATCATGGTTGAGTGTGTCATTCATAATATGCCTTTCGCCCCAACCTAAACAAGGTGTGGCCTACGATCGAAAGAAAGTGAATGCCAAATGTTGCCGTCATCTGCAAAGGAGTAGATAGGGTTAAAAGTTCGACCAATAAGACCATTTCGAAAGATAATAAAAAGCGATGGAGAAAGAACAGAACCTTGCGGCACTCTTGAGCTTAGTTGAAACTGGTTTGATTACGAAGACCGCATTTATAACAACACGTATAGTGCGACCTCTGAGAAATCTCGAAATATATCGAGAGAAGTCATTACCGACACCAAAAGTAATAAGCTATGATATAAGTTCGCCATACCACACACGATCGAATCTGTTAGAAATGTTCAGAGCAACCACTTCGCTTAATTAATAAGATGGTAGTTAACCACGCTCTCCTTTGCTTTCAAGAGCGATTGGGCGGTAATTTTTTAGAATTACGACCAGCTAAAACAGGTTAGCCAATGGACCGGCACGGCGCACCAGTGCTGGTATACCATCCGGTCGCACAGACTTTTTCACATTGAGTTCCACAAGAACCCTTTAAATTTGAACCACTACCACCTCAAAAAAAAAAAAAAAACTCTAGAAAGGAGAACATTAGTGCCATAGAAAATATCCAATTTATATATGTTTTTGTAGTTGTTTTGTTTTTTTTTTGCAGTTTCTTTTGTTGCATGTAGATAAAATAATCATGAATTTTAAAGTACTTCGTCTTCTTTTATGTTCTTTGTTTTACTTTCGTGTAAAAAATTTTAAGATAAAATTCGAAGTTGTCAAAACTTAATACTATGCGTAATTTTTCAATTTTGTTTTTTATTGCATCATTATGAAGCTCTACAAGTTATACATATGTATGCCTACCAATGCGTTTCACTATATCTCAATTGGTTTAGAAGATTGCAAAAAGTCCTATGTGTAAACCTTAGTAAAAATGTTCCTGCAAAAATTCTTATAAATGCAATGGAGTTTATACCAGTCTCGCGGCATCGATATTAAGATGATAGAAAGACAAAAATAAAATATCGAGTAAAGTAATAAAGAGGAATAAAGGTAATGTGTTATTTCATTAAATAAACAAGTGATTAACTGTACCCAAAAATTGAAAAAATTTTTATACAAATTTACAGATTTAGGCTTGTATTCACATAAAAGTTTTCAATTTTATTACAGTTTAATAAAACAAATTAACATGCAAAACAACATTGGAAAAGTTTTGAATTTTCTGAGCCATTATAAGTATTTATGATTCATTTTTGAGACATTTATGACTTCAAAATTTGAGCACTCTGAAAATGATCATATTTTAGAGTCTTTTACGAGTCAAAATTCCTGAGTTCTCAGAAAAACGTTGGCCGGGATATTACTGAATTTCGAAAAGGGCTTAGCTCCTATTTTACAAAATTTCGTATTTAATTGTAATGAGCATTTTCTCCATTAAATATTCCCAGCAAACAAAGATGATCATTAATGACTCAGAAATAAGCTCCAAAAACATAAACATTTTTTCACTTTTTCCTACCCAGCAAACAAAGATGATCATTAATGACTCAGAAATGAGCTTCAAAAACATAAACATTTTTCCACTTTTTCCTATGAAAGTGGTCTTTCTTTTCCCTGTGTACTCAGAAATGACGCAGAAAAAAGAACGTATAAAATCGAAATTTCCTCATAAATTTAAATAATTTTGGAATCTTCTTTGAGTCCGAAAAATGAATTCTCATTTTGAGACAGCTTTTTAGATTGTAGAGACAACTTTTTGTATTGTTTTCTGAGGGTTCATATTTTCTACCAAAAAAAGAGTGTTTTCAAAAAACCACACTGAAAATATAATTACAGTAACTGACTGTAGTTTATTTAAAAAATTATCCGTACATTTATTTTTAAATGATTATTCAGTTAAAATACAAAGAAATATATTTTTTAACTTTTTTTGTCGTTTATTTAAAAATTAAATTACATATAAATACGGATTTTCTGTTACAGTTAATATTTTCATTTAAAATGTTTTGTTAAAAAAATAATTCCTTTTCGATTTCTAGGTCAGTTAAAAAATTGAAATAAATTAAATATCATTTATTCTTACGGATTTTGTAGTTAATTTTATGAAATTTAAAAAAACGAAATAAATGAAAAATCATTATTTTTAAGGATTTTGTAGTTTATTTATTAACATTTAAAAATAAATGAAAAGTTCTTTTGATTTAAATGAAAAGTTAGTAGACCGGTTTTCAAGTGATTTTTCATTTATTTTAAATTACATTTTCAGTTAATTTAAACTACAAAGTATTTTCAGTGCAATAATCATTTCAATGAGCCATTTAAGAATCTTATTTATGAGAGCTCCGAAATTGCTGGCTGGGTATGGAAGTGGTCCGTCCAAAAGAGCCCCCTGTGTAATCAGAAATGACTCAGAAAAAAGAATGTATAAAATCGGAATTTTCCTCATAAATTTAAATAATTTTGGAATCTTTTTTGAGTCCGAAAAATGAACCCTCATTTTGAGACAGCTTTTTAGATTGTAGAGACAACTTTTTGGATTGCTTTTTGAGGGTTCATATTTTCTTCCAAAAAAAAAAGAGTGTTTTCAAAAAAACAATAATCATTTCTATGAGCTATTTAAGAATCTTATATATGAGCGCTCCGAATTTGCTGGCTGGGTTACTTTAAAGAATTTTTTGTTTTTGTTTCTGAGGCTTATAATTTTAGAAAAAAAGACAACAAAAAGTCAAATGGTTTAAGAAATGTTAAGTTTTATATATTCAGTTCAGATTTTCATAAATTTTTCCAAAAGTCCTATTTCGTAGTTCGCGAAATTTAATTTAAACAGTTGAAAATACAGTTTTAGTTGCCTACAAAAGAATAAAAAAGTCTACAATGGGCTTCCGAGTTTTTTCTTCTCCCACAAAGGTCTCGAAACGTCGTTATATCCTTTATTCGAGTGAGAAATTCAATCGAATTTTAATAAATATCTTGAACGTGTTTAAATACTTATTTAATTTTTACACATATTTAATTATTTTAAAAAAATTCTATTAATGTCACAAGAAAACCGAAAAATAACTGAAACCGCGGTTTTTATAATATTTAAAAACCGAAACCGCTGTTTTGAAATTTTTCGGTTTTTATCAAACTCGACTTAAAAGTTTTATAAATACTTAAATTTGTTGGAATATCTATAGCTGTGTTTTGTCTCATGCCTATCAACGTTAAGTATTTAAAGCAAATAAATGTTAAACCGATTGTAGTATAAAAAAAAATTTAAACAGGTTATATTTATAATTGTTCCGTTATAATCCAACATACGTCAGCAAAATTTTTAGGAAGTAAAGCGAATAAGTTACGTTAGATGTGTAAATGTATAAACGTTGATAATTATCCGTGGCATGTGATGTAAAACGATCGTTTTTGATTTCGATTGATTTGGTTAAAACTCTAAAATTAAATTATGAATAGAAAAGAAATTATTTTTAACCGCTTTAGTTGTATCAGGTATATCGATTTAAATCTTCAAACACAGGATTGAAATTTCAAAAACAGTCGATTTGAAACCGATCGATTTCCATCACACGCCAGAAGGTGTTAGTTTTCGTCTTAAACGCGTTTTTATGCACTTTGAGTTTTTTTTATGAGTTAACGGATATAGTTAAGTCGAATACACAGCTAATATAAAATATGAAAAAAACAAACCTAAAGTAAATCACATTTCAAAGGCAAGATTCCAGTTACAAATTGCATTAAACTAAGTTTAAAGGTAATCTATATCCTTAAAACTGATACTGATAGGTTAATTTGAATTAACTATTATACAAAAGAAAATGTTAAAAGTTATATACAAAACCACAACAAATTTTTGGCTTAACATATACTCGTATTTAACTCAAAAATCTTGAGTATGAAACGCAGCGTTAGTCGTTTGTCCTTAAGAGCAAATCCATGGTTTATTAAGATCTTAGAGGAAGAATAAAGTGTATTTTTTCTGAAAATTTTACTAGGGTACTAAGATTATTTACAGTGGGTGTCATACCATCAGTATGAAACCCAGCGTTATAGTTTATAAGGGGTGTTTTTTTAATTCCGATAGAACTTAGGAAAGGGTCATACTGCACTCACTTTTTGACATTTATGATCGGTATACTCTGGCAAATCATCATGAATAGATTCACGCTTGAACAACGCTACCAAATTATCCAGATTTACTTTGAAAATCAGTCATCAATTCGCGCAATTTGTAGACGCAAAATTGTGTTCAGCGATGAGGTTCATTTTTGGTTTAACGGATTTGTTAATAAACAAAATTGCCGCATATGGAGTGAAACCAATCCACAACATACCATACAGATTCCATTACACCCAGAAAAATGCACCGTTTGGTGCGGTTTACACATTGGACTTTGACTTTATTTCTTCTTCGCGTTACGGTCAAGATCGTTACCACACCATAATCAATGATTTTTTGTTTGAAAGTATGGATGACATTGATCCGGGCGAGATGTGGTTTCAACAGGGTGGTGCTACGTGCCATACGGCGACCGCAAATATCGACTTATTGAAATCTAAATTTGGCGATAAGTTGATTTCGAGAAATGGATCTGTCAATTGGTCTCCAAAGTCGTGCGATTTGACACCTCTCAATTATTTCCTAAGTTAAGTCACTGGTTTATCCTGATAAACCAGCAATAATTGACGCCTTGGAGGCCAACATTGTTAGTGTTATACGTGACATACGGCCAGCAATGCCCGAAAAAGTGGCCCAAAATAGGCCGTCCAGAATGCGCTTCGTCAAGAACCGCCGCGGTGGCCATATCCCCGAAATTATTTTCAAATGTTAATGCCATGTATTGATCTTTGGAATGAAAAAACTTTTTGAATTAAAATAAATTTTTTAGTTTTTTTTACAATTTAAAGTTCTATGGGGCTTAAAAAAACACCCTATAAAAATACACACACTACACTTTTATTAGTTCAAAACAAATTTTAGTTTTAATAGCCACATAAAAATATTTTCAATCGCAATTTACCTTTTGACAGGTCAGTAAAGGTTAACAATCGGCTAAATCAAATTCAAATTTAGATGAATGATACAAAATCGAGTATTATTACAATGTTCTTAAACTTATGTAAATGACAGTGCGCTGAAGAAAAAAGAAAAAAAAATAACTTTTAATATAATTTAATTTAATTCAAAAATTCAACTCATAAATATGTGGATGAATGATTATTTAATAAAATTTTAAAAAGTAAATTTTCAATTAAACAATTCACAACTCTCCTCATGTGATTTTTTGTTCAATGTACAACGATGATGATTTCAAACACAACAGATGGTTAACTGCCTGTCTGAGTAACGGATGGTTGTTTGGTTGCTTCGTTGGTTAAAAAAAAACAAATAAAATTGGATTTATATAAATCAAATACTCTTATTCCCACTTGAAAGCATTTAACAAAAACAAAAATAATTAAAATTTAATTTAAGACACTTTAATTTTTTAAGATACAGATCGAAATGCACTTTATTTCTAGTTGAGTTTTTCTATAATTGTTTGAATTTCTTTAAAATTGTTAAACAATTGTCTCAACAATTACTTTTTTCTTCTTATTATTATATTTCGTTTTGTTTAATAAAATTATCTTCAGTGAATAGTTTGGAAAATACGTGCAAATCGTTGAAAGCCGCGAAACAAACTAAAACGCTGCGCCAACAAAATTGTCATGGAACACTAAGTAAAAAACGTTCATCCACAACAACTGGCATTATTGTCGACGATGATGACGACAACAGCAACAACGGCAACAACAAAAATAATAGAAATAACAACGCCAACAGCAAGAGAAACAACAAACGCAACAGCAGGGAAAAAAACTCAACTACTCACATGAGAAGTGCTGATGGTGGTGGTGGCGATGATTGTTGTGTTGGTGGCGAACATAGCAATGAAGCCATCCATATAGGAGAGACTACAACGATGACTGAGAGTGTATTGAACAAAATAAACAAATCGAAGAAATTAATGAATGAAGATCAAATTGATGAAACAGAAAGGCAAGATATTCAATATTATGGCAACCTACGTAATAAAGAAATTCAGGAAGATATTTCTACTTCAGATAGTGAGGGTGGTCATAATCCTAAATTAAAGAAACATTTAAGGCGTACTAATCTTTTGAGTTTCTCCAAATTATCAAAATCTCGTTTAAAATTGCATGATTCTTGCATTTCCACACAAAGATCATCATCTCATCATTCTCAATGTCAAATACCATCAAGCTCAAAAAATTCCTCTAATATCATGTTATCTCATCGCAATTCTCTTCTTTGCCTACAGACTGTTAAAACCAAATCACGCTCGCTAACAAATAAACGTGATCAAACTTCACCACCCGCTCCCTTAGTAACACCCTCTTCTTCTTCGAGTCATATTATAGATAGTAGAGAAATCGACGAAGAAACACAACTAGATCAAATTCCATCTCAAAGAACCAATATATGGGAAAAATTTAATTCAATGGACAATTTTAAAATAGCATTAACTGAGAATACGGAAACATTAGAGACGGGTAATGTATCAAGACATGAGTGTGAGGACTATGCAGAGACTAGAGAGCTTAGAACAACTGTGGAGTGTGATGGTGATTTCAAATTAGATACTGATAACGAAGTAGAAACGTCTTCGGGCGCTAGTTATATTAAACATTGTAATAAGCGGTAAGTTAGTAGCAAAGAAAATAATTTTATTTTGTTTATTTATAAAATTTGTTTATTTCAATTGGCTGCAAGTAAGAAAAAAATCCTATCACAAAATGAAAAATTGCACAATTGATTCAAATAAATATGAAAAATATGATGCCTATAATAAGTATTAGTTTGGAAAGAAAAAAAATCAGCAATACACATATTTATTTGAATTTTAAATTTCTTTTTGATTTTGTTCTACATACACTCAAGGAAAGAAGTATACTTCCAATACAAAAAATTTAATTCTTTCATATAATTTAACTTTAAACGAGTAAAAAGGTTAAAGTCGGGCATGGCGACTATACAATACCCTACACCAGTCTGGTTAAAAGCCAACTAATGTTGGGACTTGTGTCAACATTTTCTTAATGTGAGTCAGCGAACCAAATTTCATTAAAATATCTTAATATTTGCGACCTGCAGTTTGTAACCAAGCCAATTTTGGGGGGGACCCTTTTATGGGCACTAGGTCTAAACATGGACCGATGTTCACCAAAATCAATAGGCTTCGTCCTTGAGCCAACATAGGTCTGTGTACCAAATTTCATCAAAATATCTTAATATTTGCGAACCGCAGAGTATAAACAATATAATTTTGGGGGGACCATTATATGGGCACTAGGTCTAAGCATGGACCGATGTTCACCAAAATCAATAGGCTTCGTCCTTGGGCCAACTTAGGTCTGTGTACCAAATTTCATCAAAATATGTTAATATTTCCGACCGGCAGCGTATAAACAATATAATTTTGGTGGGACCCTTATATGGGCACTAGGTCTAAACATGGACCGATTTTAACCAAAATCAATAGTCCTTGGGCCGACATAAGTCGGTGTACCAAGTTTCATCAAAATATCTTAATATATGCGACCTGTAGAGTGCGCACAAGAATGCATGGACAGACAGACAGACGGACGGAGGGACGGACGGAGGGACGGACGGAGGGACGGACGGAGCCGATCGGTATACCATAAGGTGGGTCTAGGACCAATATTTTTTGGTGTTACAAACATCAGCATAAACTTATAATACCCTGACCATGACAAAATACTCCCATTTGTTTTGTATCTAGCAAAATAAATGCCGAAAATTACATTAATCTTCTAGAGAACATTGTGATAACATATCTTGATGAAATTGCGGTGTTAAATCCCATTTTTCAACAAGACAATGCACCAATCCATAGATATCGAGTTGTTTCTGAGAGGATATGTCAAAAAAAAAGTAGCGACAATGAAATGGCCAGCCCTAAGTGCGGATCTTAACTCTGTTGAAAACATATTGGGAATACTTTACAGCAGGGTTTACAGAATGTGTCACTTGGGAAGAATGGAAGAAGTCACTTGGGTATGAAATGAAATCGACTTTTCCGAGTTTCAAAATTTGGTACATTCTATGCTACACACCCATTATTAATTGTTACTTAGTTTTTTTTTTTTTTTTTAACATAGCTGGAAAGAGTATTGAATGATTTTGGAAGTATATTTATTTCATTCTGTAATTTAATTAAATTTTTTTAATTGGTATTAAAATATAGTTTTAGTTGTCAAAAAAACAATGAATTGTATGTTATTATGTTGAATTACCATTATTACATGAATTTTTCTTCATTTTTCCTTTTAAATAAAAGTAAAAACAATAATAGTATATTTAGACTGGGCAAGTAAAGCAAGTGTCAAAAATATATTTTTTTTAAATATTTCGGTTATAATTTTAAATTGTGTGTTTTTATCCATTTTAAAATGTGTTAATAATTTTTTTTTAATTTAATTTATCAATAAAAACATAAAGGAAAGTGTTTTATAAAAAAGTGATGTGACAAAGAAAAACTAAATGAGCAGTGTAAATGACTTGGCTTTTGTAATTTAGTTTTGTACAAAAACCACCTGGATTTTGTTTAGTCTAAATTCCTTGGAACTATATTTATTTCCTTGAGTGTATTAATTATTCCTATGCGTATTTCTTCTTTGTTTAAATCAATTTTTCAATTTATTTCCACAACCATGCCATGACATGCCAACCATGCAACACAGCTTCTTTTTGTTTGCTATTGCATCGTCTGTTCGTTTTACAATTTACTAAACTTTTCATGAAAAAAAGTTTTGGTAAATTCCCAGTAAGCCAAAAATACAAGTCCGGAACCAGTTATTTACTAGCAAATTTGAACCAGGTAAAAGTTCTATCGCCTAGTACGAGTTCTACCGCCTGCCCATACAAAAGACTGTAGAATTTAACATGGAGATGTCATAGGGATGTCGGCAATTGTAGCCAAAATTACCACTTTGATACTAGCTGCAGAACTAGTTTGAGGTTTTATTAAAAAAAATTGAGCAAAAAAAATAGGTTTTTGAGTTTTTGGATTTTTAAAAATTTTAAAATTGAAAAATTTTTAATTTTTTTAATTTTTTAATATTTTATTTTTTAAATATTTTTTTTATACGGCTAAATATCCTCTTTAAAACCAGCTAAGAACCATTTCTGTAGCTATTATAGTTTTCGGGATATTCAAAAAATAACCTCGTAACAAAGCAAAAAATTAGAAAAATTATGACATTTTTTGAAATTTTAAATATTGCATAACTTTTGAAAACAAAATTTGTAATTTTTTTCCTTTGGCAAAACTTCGTTATATGATGAAAGAAAAGTTCTGACCAAAATTCATCCAAATCGAAAGGGGTCGAGTCCAACCATTAGTCGATTTGAGATGGAATGACCCATATATATAATAAACCACAATTTTCGGTTCTGCGGCTAAATTTTTATAACATTTTAAATAAATGAGAAAAATATATTAAACTAGTAAATTATTTTGAACAAATGTGTAAAGCAGTTGATATACATAAAGGGTGTTTTTAAGCCCGATATAACTTACGAAAGGGTTAACTGTCAAACGAACTGTCATACTGCACTAACTTTTTGACATTTATGATCAGTATAAAAAATCAGTCAGCAGTTCCCACAACTTATAGACGACTTCGTGATTTTTATGGCGCACATATTCGTCCATCTGAGCGAGCCACCCGTCGAACTGTGGATAGATTTCATACCACATACTCTCTAAATGATGCAATTACACCAACACTGCGCAGGAATGTGCTTACTGAAGAGAATTTCGCCGCTGTAGACGAAAGTATGGAAGAAGATCCAAATTTATCGATTCGTCGTCGGTCGCAGTAATTGGTGCATTGGGGGTTTGAAAATATGGATGACATTGATAAGTGCGAGATGTGGTTTCAACAGGATGACGCTTTTTCATCTGTAATTCTTGATGCAAAAAAAAATGTACTCGATCATTTGAGATGCCTATGGCATTCCCTATTTCACGCACTTTCACCGTCGATAGTCTAATATCATATCATGGACTTTAGCTATGATTTCTGGCGTTGTTGCAGTTTTTGGACGTCCACTTCGTGGTTCATCTTCAATGCTTGTACCACCACGTTTAAATTCAGCAACCCAATTTTTTACTGTTGCATATGAAGGAGCACTTTCACCTAACACATTCACCATATCATTATGAATTTCTTGTCCCGATAAACCTTTCTTATGTAAATATTTAATCACACCACGAATTTCTAATTTTTGCATTACAAGAAAAATCACTGAAGCGCCTTCTTTGAACACCTGTTACTATACGAATGAGTTGACAGATCGAAATGAAATTTAACATGTGTTCATATGACGGATGGAAGTTTCCATTATACAAAGCTTTTTACTCTTTATACCGCCATCCCTATGTCAGGCGAAAAACATTTCGTAATGCTCTCGTATTGAAATTAAAATTTGGCCGATAAGTTGAGAAATGGAGAAATGGACCTGTCAATTGGCCTCCTAGGTCGTGCTATTTTACACCTCTCGATTATTTCCTGTGGACCAAGTGAAGTCACTGGTTCATGCTAATAAACCAGCAATAATTGACGCCTTGGAGGCAACATTGTTCGTGTTATTCGTGACACGGGCCCAAAATTGGACGTCCAGAATGCGCTTCGTCAAGAACAGCCGCGGTGGCCATATCCCCCAAATCATTTTCAAATGTTAAAAATTTAATATTTTGTGTTATTTTTTACAATATAAAGTTCTATCGGGCTTACAAAAACACCCTTTATTTCTTTGAAAAATAAGTGTATGTTCCTTTAATCCTTTGTTTTTAACTTAACTGAAAATTTTTTATTAAACTACATAATAATCTGAGTGCAGGATTTTCAATTAACCCAAAAATTTGTTGTTATTGTTTTGGAAAATTTTTTTTTCCATTTTTTTCAATACGTCGGCTTGCCTGCAAGTAATGCTATGTGTTTTTAACAAGTTTTCAGGAGATCGAAAAAGACCGATTTATATTATTGACATCATAGCTTTAATGATGATTTTATTAAATAAGGTTGTGAATCATTAAGGCATATGATGTCAATAAAATATCTTAAAAGGATAATATAAATCAGTTATTTCACTCTTTTGAAAACCTGTTAAAAAACACATATCACTGCTTGCAGGCAAGCCGACAAATAGTTCAGTTAAAGTTAACCCTGAGGTATGCGACCCAGCGTTAAATTCTATACGTTTAAGAGAGTTAACCAAAAGACAAAATTCACACAGATACCTTTACACATACAAACTCACAAAACTAAAGTCGTCGTCAGTTATAAAATAGCACGTCTGTCTACTACTTGGTGGTTGGTGGTGCTATGTCGGCATGTCGGTATATCGGATGGTGGTCGAAGTGTCGATGACATCATTTGAATTTTATTTCATTTCGGTTTGTTTGGATGGTTAATGGATGAATGTATATATGTAGATAGATGGATGGATTTTTAGTGGGGTTTGTTTGAAGTAGCAGCAGAGAAGTTTTTGTTTATTTGTTTTTGTTTGATGAGAATAAATATTAAAAAATAAAGTTTAATGTGTAGTTTCTTATTTATTTAAATATTTTCTAAATTGAAATAGAAAATATTTGCTAGAAATTAGCAATATGTAAAAGCAAAAAACCAAAACTAATATTTATTTTTATACTTTTATACAATTTTACTATGAAATATACTCTCACAGAATAATATAATTATCTTCTCCGAAATGGGTGTTAGACTATACACCATCAAGTTCGGGCATCTTATCTAAAAGCATGATCAAATTAATCCTATTTAGAGTTGTTGCCAAATTTGCAATAAAATATCTCTGGATAGTGTTAAATGGATCATATTTATAGTGTTACATGAAGCTTACTTTTAGGTAAGTTAACCGACCTAAAAAATGTTATAAACACTAGACGACTGTGAACATACCCTATGGGGAATGTGGGGTCAATTGCCCTCCAAGTACCTATCCCGTGGCCGGTCAACCGAAGGCATATTAGTAAATTAGTACAAATATGAACCAAAGAGAATGAATTAATTTTCTAAGTATTTTCTGATCCGTTACTTTCACTGTTGCTTTTAAAAAATTTGGTATTTCATTTAATTTTCTAAACTGGCAATTGGTCATTTCCAATGACAACGCCATGTTAAAGTGACGTGTCTCTTTAAAACAAAAAGGCCGATCTAGGACCGGTCCCTACCCCTTGGGACCTATCCTGCGTATCACTTTCAACCGGTCTCTTTCCCCGTAGGGTACAGTTTGTTTCATCAGATTATATGGATGTTTCAATTGCCAAATCGATTAACTCAATAAAACAGAAAGTTGAGAAAAATGAGAAAATAGTATATTTTGTTTTTTAAAATTCCTGTTAAATTATAAATTAAAATAAATGATATAGGCCAGGGCTGGGAAAACTATGACACGCGTGTCAGTAGTAGCACGCGAGAGAATTTTAGGTGGCACGCGACGTTTTGTTGGATATATTCAAAAATTTAAACTATTGGAAGACCAGCAAAAAATTCAGTTAAATGTTAAATTTTTATACAAAAATGTGCGAAATTTTTCATAGAGCTTGTAAATCGTCTTTTAAGATGAATGAAATTCTGTATTGCCACCATATTTTGTTTAAAGAAATATGGTTAATACAGAACTCGAAAATTCGATTATTATAAAATTCTGGCAAAATTTCTAAAATTCTAGATTGAAAGAAGTTTAAATGTTTCGATGGGAAAAGGCGTCATAATCGGAGAAATAAAAAGTACCAGAAAGTGCACAAAAATTGAAAACAACTTATAATAAAATTGGATCAAATAACGAAAATTCTGTAAATTTAAGAATTTTAATTTTGCTGTTCTTATTTTACAGTATTTAGTAAAAAAATCTGCTAATGTTGGTTTTTAATTTTTATTTAAAAATTAAAAATTGTTTTTTCGACCTTTTTAATTGATTAGTTAGAAATTTATTAATTTAGTTCGAGGCCAATTTCCTTATTATGAATTAACATAATAAGTACTTTTTTCAAAAACTTATATTTTTCTTCATCAGGATACTCTCCTGACAAATACTTCACAGAGTTTTTGCTTTCAAAAACCTCTACACTTTCAGGAATGAAAAGATCGTCTTCGGGGATTTTCCAGGTCCCCTTCATCAGTTTTCTTTAGAAAGTGGTGGCAGTAGTGCAATGCAAATTAAAGCACCAAATTTCATCTCTAGCAGACTACATTTAATTTGAGATTTTAATGCTTTACTTTGCTACTACTGCCACCACTTTCTAAAGAAAACTGATGAAGGGGACCTAGAAAATCCCCGAAACGATCGTCTTTTCATTCCTGAAAGTGCAAAGGAATTGACAAACTTATACTTATAAGTACAATAAATTAACCCCTCAATTCATAAATGATTTGTAAAGTTATAGCAGGTTTACAAAACGTCATTTTCATACAAAATTTGTTCAATAAACCTCCTATAATTTTACAAAGCGTTTATGAATTTAGGGGTAAATTTTTTAAAATGGGCAGTTGGTTTTTTATGGCTCATATAATATGTTATGTAATTGTGTTATTTTTTCACACTATAACTTATTCACTACCTACAACAAACACCTTTTCCTTTGAATTCTCAAAAATTTATATTAATTTGTTTATTTGTTTGTTTATCTTCTCTATCCTCACATCGTTAACATTTATACATATATATTTTTTTTTTCAAAATAACATAATAAAACATTTTCAACAAAGTTTGATCAATAATTTCATTTAGTTAATTAAGTTTTTATTCGTTTACTTACTACAAGTTACTAGTTTTACTAAATCTAGAAATTTTCAATACAAAACTTAACCCTTTAACCGGCAAGCCCGCCTCCAGGCGGGGTATATTAAATTCACAACACAAATGCGCCAAATGAATATTTTATAATAAGAAATAAAGCTTTTTCAATAGAAAACAAAATTTATGAAATTTTTTGTGAAAAATTTTTTTGTATACAGTGCACGGTTTTCAAGCGAGAAAGTGTCAAAAATAAAATTTCGTAAAATTTCGAAAAATAATTATTTTAAAACAAACCAAATTTTCAAAACTATTAAAAACATATTTAAATTGACTAAAACAATTGATAATGACCACGAAGTAAGATTGAAGCTTAAACTATTCAAAAAATTCCTTACTTTGGTCCAAGGACACATAGAATTCCATAAGGATACCTTTAAAGGACATCCTTAACTTGAAAGCGAATGGGCGGATTTTTATGAAATTTGGTAAAAAGAATATATTTGCTATAAGTAGCAAAGCTTATAAGTTTGAATAATATAGATATATTGAAGTTGTGGTGCGTTTTCGCACCATTTCGCAATTTTCGAAACACGAAAATCGCTATATCCTCTTAAGTAAAAGCACAAAAAATTTAATTTTTTTATTGTAATTACATCTTGGTAAGAGGAATAATTTATGCTTAAACTTAGTAATTTTTATGCGCTAGTTTTCGAGATTCACTCTTAACATACTTTGGTCCATATAGCCTAAAGTAGGCAAAGAAAAATAATGTTGTAGAAGAACAAACTGTTTATTTTTCGGGAGCAACACTTGGTATAAATTTCATTGCAAAAAGCTTAGGCTTTTTAGAGGGTTAAATAAAATTTCCAATTGTAGTAAATGTACTAACAAGGGAAGTCTCCCGATCCGGACCCGCAGATCTTAATGAGCTTCGTATATGTCGTAGAGGAGAAAATTTAAAGGACACGTATTTTTTTTAGCTGCCCAATCTCATATTAAGGGTTAAAAAATGGTATCAGAAATGCGCCAATTTTTCGTTTTTTCGGGTTATGTCATAAATATTTATGCCAAAAAAAAACATGCTAGTAGGCCGAATATCGAAAAAAAGCCAAAACACCCTTCATATAAATATCGTCGGCTTGCCTGCAAGTAGTGCTATGTGTTCTTTTAACAGGTTTTCAGGAGAGGGAAAAAAGTGATGTATATTATTTTTTAAAGATATTTTATTGACTTCATATGCCTTAACAATTCACGACTTCATTTAATAAAATCATCATAAAGGCTCTCCTGAAAAACTGTTAAAAACATACACTTCAAATAGCACGTCAGTAGAAAAATCTGTCAAACGGGTTTCAAATAGATTTGACTAATTTTCAACAAATTTTTAGTCGAAACACTGATTTTAACAAAGATTTTAGTTATCTTCATTTAACACAATACTAAAAATCCTCATTACTTTAATTAATTTTGAGTGTAACTTTTTAAAATTATTTATAACTAATTTTTAAGAACCCATTCGTAAAATTTTACACAATTTATTGTTAAAATATAATATTTTCATGTTTCTGTTATTACCCGGTAGATTGCGCTACCAGTGTATCCGAAGTTGTAAAGATGGCGCTATTTCTTTCCCTTCCGATTTTTTAAAATGGCCCATATCTCGAAAACTAAGAGAGATATGGGCCATTTACGAAAATTTCGACTACCCCTAAATGTGTAACACCCCCGTGAAAAGGTTATCTCTACCCAAAAATGGACCATGTGGGGCCTTGGAGATAGAGTAAAACGGACAAAATGTCTGCTCCTTCGGAGTTCCCTTACATGCACTTAGATTATATGGACTAGGCCCGGGGAGGGTCACGAAACCCTAAATTTGAACAAATTTTACCACTCAGTATAATTACAAATAAAACTGTAGTTTTATAAATTTTTTACTTAAATTTAAATTTGTTAAATTTAACAAAATAATTTGTTAAAATCAACAACTTTTATTTTAAGCCAAAAAAAAGGAATAAATTTTGTTAAGGGGGTATCGAATCTATGAAAAATTTTGTTTCGGAATTTTTTTATATTTTATTTGGATAGAGCATACTCTTCAGTATATGCTCAGAAAATGTCAATAAAAAATTCGAAGAAATAAAATTTCCACATGTTTTTTTGTAAAATATACTTTTGCCACAAAGTCATATTCTATGTATTAAATTTATACACAACATTTTTTGGGAGCGTTTTTTATCATTGTCTTTATTATAAATCTTATTTCGCATAATACAGCAGCCAATGACGATTCCTCGATGGTGGTCGAAGGCACGTTATATGAGGCAGGTACTGATGGCTTTTTATAAGCCATAAAAGTAATCAATTTATATAAAAAAAAACGAGTAAAAAGGTTAAAGTCGGGCATGCCGACTATACAATACCCTACACCAGTCTGGTTAAAAGCCAACTAATGTTTGTATCCGAAATTCGAATGGGTTAAAATGGGGCTTGTGTCAAAATGTTCTATAATGTGAGTCAGCGCACCAAATTTCATTAAAATATCTTAATATTTGCGACCTGCAGTTTGTAACCAAGCCAATTTTGGGGGGACCCTTATATGGGCACTAGGTCTAAACATAGACCGATGTTCACCAAAATCTATAGGCTTCATCCTTGGGCTAACATAGGTCTGTGTATCAAATTTCATCAAAATATCTTAATATTTGCGACCCGCAGCATATAAAGAGTATACTTTTGTTAGGACCCTTATATGGGCACTAGGTCTAAACATGGACCGATTTTAACCAAAATCAATAAGCGTCGTCCTTGGGCCGACATAAGTTGAAATATATACAAATTAATGTACGAGTTGTTCTATTCTTCTTCTCATTGAAGATATTATAGAGCGCTATGTATAATATATGAACGTCTGGCTAATTTTTATAAAATGCTAAATTTAAAGAAAGGCCTGCGGTGCGGTTCTCCCCGATTTGCATAAAATTTGAATATATTACAGAGAGGACAGAAGTAATGAAAATTTTTATAAAAGATGATCTCAATTATAGCATTTCTTATTTTAATGAATTTTAGAAGAGTTTCCGAAACTCTTTTTGTTCTTTTTTTTAAATAAAATTATTAAAAATAAAACAAATGTATGTATATTATTTTACATAACATTTTTTCGATTAATCGATTAATTTTAAAATTTTATTCGATTAATCGGTTAAGAAAAAAACCCGAATAATTAAATTAAAATGTCGATTAATTGAATACCCTAATAACCATGCTTAAGCACGTTTTATACGCCTCTCAAATACCTTTTGTTTGACACCAAATTTTCTTTTAGTTACTTTGGGACAAATATGAAATAAACCGAAAAAACGAAAAAATTGGTAATTTTTTACCTCATGATTTAAACCTTAAATGTGAGATTGGGCAGCTAAAAAAATACGTGTCCTTTAAATTTTTCCCTTCTAGAACATATACTCAGTTAATTAAAATCTACTGGTCCGCGTCGGGAGACTTTCCTTGTAAGTCATATTTGTTACAGTTTTTTTTTTCTGTACGTTACACCATTGAGTAGTTCCCTTGAATTTTTTTTCTTTAAACTGACCTTGACTTTATATATGAAAAGAGCGCTGTGTTTGTTCGTTTATTGATATTTATTTTTGTTTTACTTTCTTTTGTATTAACCCTTTGACAACCACAGGCAAATATGCTTGCAAAAGGGCTTTTCGTACTTACCAAACAGAAGATAGAATAAAAATGTCCAAATGTGATTTGTAGAGGAGGGTTGAGGCAACAAAAGTGTAGTAGCCCGAGTAAAAAAGTGTATATAAAATTATATGTGAATGGATATATTTGCAATATGTAACTGGATATAATTTCATCCGAAAAATGGTTATATTAAATTGTATCATATTGGATATAATTGTATTTACAAGGATACAAAGTTATATCAAATGATAAACTTATATCCGAATTTTGTCCCGATCAAATTGGATATTAGTTAATCCAATACGATATGATTAAATTTAAATGATAAAAAAACTTTGAATTGGAGGGCAGCAGGATTTCGGGTCCTACACACTCAGGGGTGTGACGAAAATCGAAAACGAACCGTTTTTCAATCTAGAATAATTTGTTTCGCGAAAATCAAAGTGGCTTCAAATTATTATTTATCGTTTTTTTTTGACGCCGGACATCTAAATTAGGAAATAAAATATAAATTGGTATTGTACAGATCCTAAAATATTTATCATTGAAAATCAGATCGTTTTCGTTTTCGATATTCATCACATGCCTGTCTGTCAGCCGAGGGCTACTGTTGATAATGAGTAACTATTAAAGACGTTAATGTATAAATCTGTTATTCTTTAAATACTAGATAATTTTTTATCAAATATGGGAATTTTCTTTGGACTTTGAGTGGAGAAATACCACTCAAAACTTATCGGACCAGAACAAAATATATAAATCGTTGGGGAGGTACTTGAAATACCTTTCCAATGATATGCAACATGCCTCGACTTATTAACCCATTACGAGCCGGGCCATGATTTTAAATGTTAATTTTTTTAAATTGGATTTTTTAAATTAAAAAAAAAAATTGTTTTTGATCAAATATTACATTAATCTCGAATATATTAGTTAATCTCGAACATGGGTCTGATATTAACTAATATATCGTCGGCTTGCCTGCAAGAAGTGCTATGTTTTTGGTTTTAACAGGTTTTCAGGAGAGCGAAAAAACTGATTTATATTATCCTTTTAAGATATTTTATTGACATCATATGCCCTAATGATTCACGACCTTATTTATTACAATCATTATTAAGGCATATGATGTCAATGAAATATATTAAAAGGATAATATAAATCAGTTTTTTCGCCCTCCTGACAACCTGTTAAAGAACACATAACACTACTTGCAGGCAAGCCGACGATATTGTTATATAAAAAATAAAATTAAAAATATTTTTCGTATCTATTTATATATAAAATTTTGAACGGTTTTATCAATAATATATTCCTATATATACAATTTGCAATAAAGCAAATACTGATATATGATTTAATATGATTACATATGAGAAAATTTCTAAAAAAATTTATAATATATCACCATATAAAAACATATAAGGTCGCACACAAGATTTTATATTATCCTATATTTTAATATTAAAAAATATATGTTATATATACTCTTTTTTACTCGGGAGGCGGTAAATGCCTACCTGGTCCCGCTTTTCCCTTGCGAGCCCGCCAAGTTGGTTAACTAGAGGGGTAAAAAGCAAAAACGAAATGAATGGCAATATATTTTTATCTATAATTTAGTTGCAGATCACGAAAATAAAATAATAATTTTGGTCCGGAACGGCAGGGTGGTCAAATGGCAAATATTTTTGGCAAGCGGAATGAGGGGTAAGGAGGGGTTCAACGGAGCCAAGTTTTCTTGGCATAACTACTATTCGGTCAGAGATCATGAAAATCGCAAAATCTTCAAAATCGCTTCGGCAGAAAAGGGTTAACGGTGATGGCGAAGACAGAATATAAATTATACGTTTATTTTGAATATTAGCCAATGTTGCCACTTTTTGAAAAATTATTCAAAAACAGGACTGTTTACACATTCCTTGGATAATTTTTGAATAATAACATTTTTGTGTAGTTTTTGTGTAATTTCGCGGTTTACTAAAAAGTTTATTTAATTGCATACTTTCAAATCCCACAATTGATAAAATGAGTTTATTTGTATAACATCTTGCACAAATTTTAAGTTTGTGGTTAATTATTTTTGTAAATTTGTTCTACGCGACACCCAATTTAGTTGGGGGAAGTCAAAAAAGTAGTTTTTTATATTATTTGCATATAAACCCAATATTATGTTAATATTTTGAGAAAATATTTGTCAAACTGAATTCAAAATAAATATTTTTGTCTTGGGTGGCATTTAAAATTAAGCAAAAGAAATTTGGTTTTGTTATGATTGTGACCAGAGAAACAAGCCAGCCGCCGTAAGCCGTTTAAGCCGCCGCCGCCGGTCATTTTTGCCTTAGCCGCCGCCGCCGATTTTTCTCGGCTCATTTCGGCTGGAAGTATCAATTTTCCAAAATAAAAATTAAAAGCAAATGTCATTTTTAAAACAAATTTTTTACTTCATCATTTCCTGAACCATCAAGAGTATTTTTTTTTAGTTAAAAAAAATAAAAGAACCAGTTTTATAGTCAGAGCTAAGAAGGATTTTTGTCATAAATATTTCTTAAGTTGGAAGTTTTGCTTGAAAACTTCTGACAGATTTCGCTGAAATTTGGATATGCAATAGAGAAGAGAATCCAAATGAACAATATACATATATACTTTTCAAATGACCAAGTGTAGATTGTAGGCAGAACTTCGAAAGAATTAATTCAATTTTAGGTTAATTCGCACAAAACCGAATTCAGCTTTAGAAATTGAATATATATTATTCCATCAAAACATTCCTTTATAATTAATTCATAGGTTTCATTCCCAAATTTTAATATTAAATAGAATGCATTCTTATGTTGAATACATTCCTTATAGAATTACAATCAATTTAAATAATTAATTTTTTCATTAATTATAATCTTTTACAAAATGGCTTATCAAAATTGTCATTTTTTTAAATCAGTAAAAGATCTAAGGTATGAATATACTAATGATTCTGACAACACTTTAGTTTATAATTACAAATTAAATAAAAATGTGGCTTATTTTAGGGATTTAATATTGATATCATATACACAACCCATAAAAATAATTAAAAACGCAACATTTATTTTAAACTTTTACAAACCGAATGAAACGTGAAAGATCATTATAAAAAGAATGAATTCATGAAAGAATTCATTCACTATGCATGAAAATTAAAAGAATGAAGCGAGTGAATGAATTCATAAAGAATGGTGTAATCGTAAGATATATTAGTAAATTTTAATTAAAAGTCCAAAAGTGAATTAAAGAATTAATTCATTCGAATTTATGGTCGTAGGTTTGGTTAAGTAGATCACATCACATTTTTCAGAACTTTCAGTACACCTGAAATTATTATCGAAAGACACATTTTTAAGACATTGCGGACGAAGATATTTACAATAATCGACGCTGTTCTGAGTTCCGCATCCACAAAAAAATTCTAAAGTGAAACATTCCGAATTTTTTTGCTGTTCCGTGATCCACATCCGAATTTTTTTTTTTCGTTTTATTTCGTGTAGAAAAAGCTTGATGATAGTGAAACGAATATATATTTTTTAACAACAATTATAATATAATAATTTATTTTAAAATTAGTCTATGAATATTAAAATTTGGTAGAAACAACAAATTTTCGAAATTTTTAATTCCGTGTTATTTTACAAATCAACTCTAATTAAAAAGTTTCGGAACTAAAAACAGGGGTGAATATCTGAATTTTTTAACTTTTCTTCTAAGTTTATCAACTTTGACATCTTTTCGAGCATAATTTTTTTCGAACCATATTTTTTTCTAGTTTATTCTAAAAACATATTTAATTTTGAGTGAAAATAGAGTTTGTTTATTTCTAAGTTCCGAATCCACATAAAAAATTCTAAAGTGAAACATTCCGAATTTTTTTGCTGTTCTGTGATCCACATCCGGCCGCCGCCGCCGATTTTTTGTGGTAATGTGAAAGGACCACATATGTGCATGTATTATTTTTTTTTATAAAAATAACGATTATTTTAAACTAATAAAAATAATATTAATTTGTTGTGTAATTTCATACGGTTTTGGATAATTTTTGACCTACGGCTGTGTATTTTTTTTTCTTTACTGGTGGCAACACTGATATTAGCATGCATTGTACTTTAACGGTGACATGATGAGATATCTTGACAACATTAAGTAAGAGAGAATGGAATTAACTTAATTTAAACGAGAGTATGTTATTCATTATGTGTATATAAGAGTTTTCCGCACTTTTTTCGCTGGCGAATTTGGCAACGGTATAGCACTTAAAATGCACACAATGCCGTGCTGATTATAGGAAAAACCGAAAAAAATTGTTTTTTTCAAAACCTGGGTAATATGTGGGCATTACTATACATATCACCTGATAATACATCAGACCTTGCATTACTGCCCAATAGAGCGTACCATCTTACAGGCAAAAAAAAAAAGTGCACCGTACACCCTCCAATATGAAGTATTTTTGCAAGGAGGTTTCAAAAAAAATTTTTTTTGCCGATCGTAGGGATCGCCGTTTTACATTTTTCGTTATATCTTTGGAATTTACAGTCCGATCTTAAAGTATGATACATCGATGTTTTTCTCTCGAGGAGACCAGTGTTGGGCCATCCCGTTCTAGTAGTTACCCACCAGTTCTCAGTTGCTACAACCCAAATGTACGACCCTAATGTCAGAAAATTAAAGCTCGCAAAAAATCATTTAAATTTTGTTAAGGAAGTTTTTCGATAAACAGTAGAATTTTTTTGTTATATATTGGTTGCCGAACGTAGGGTTCGCCTTTTTAAATTTTTTTTCATTGGATTTTTCTTTTATAGCAAAACACTGGTCTGGATATATCACATTTTAAAATCCGACTTTAAATGCCGAAGCTAAAACGAAAAATTGAAAAATTTTATTGAAATTGCCTTGCAGAAATACTTCATATTGGAGGGTGAACGCGAACTTTTTTTTTTAAGGTACGGTCTACTGCCCAACCTTACACTTGCATTACTTCGGATTCCAAATTCAGACGTTTGGATATTTTACTGGCACACTCATAGAAATAAACCTATAAAAATAGAAGAAAAAGCTACTAAAAATTAGTTAAAAATGATTTTGCAGAAAAAACTACCGAAATTAGTATATTTTTTTCTGCTAAATACGTGTAAAATAAGAACAGGATAAATAAAACTGTTAAATTTACAGAATTTTATATATATTTGAGTTAACTTTTAGTTAAATCAAAATGACAAAATGTTAGTAAACTAAGGTCCGACAGTTAAATTCAAACTTTATATGAGAAACAACAGCAAATTACAGTTAAAGTCCCAGTTTGTAGCTAACTGAACATTCAGTAATCGGGCCTAAAAGTAACAAAATCAAACTGTTACATTTACGAACCTTTCGTTATTTATATCGTCGGCTTGCCTGCAAGTAGTGTTATGTGTTTTTTAATAGATTTTCAGGATAGCGAAAAAAACTGTTAAAAAATAGCCTTTTAAGATATTTTATTGACATTATATGCCTTAATGAAAGTGTTGCCATTTAAGTGCTTTTCGGGTATTTTTTGGTGCTTTTTTCATTCCCGTACCCGGCGATTTTTTACAAATACCCGTTTAAAATAAGCGGGTATTTACGGTGCTTTTTCTGATTTCTGGCAGTACTTTTTTACAGTTTATATTTTTGGTATTTGTTCTCGTTTTTTTACATTTTTCTTGAATTTTCTATCAAAATATAAAAAATAATGCGAACTATACAAAAAATACATTTTTGCACAATGTTTGTAGTACAATTTTAAATAGCAACTTCGTTAAATTTAAACTTCAAAATATTGAAATATTAGTTTGGTGCTTTTATCCTTTTTAGGTAATTTTTTGAACCTTTTTACACGATTTTTCAAAGTTAAAATGTGTTTTTAAATTCTTGATTTAAATTTTTCAAAAGTTTAATATCGTGCTTTTTTACCCCATTTTTGGTAAATTTTTACCCTTTTTACCCGTTTTCATAGTGCTCACGGTGCTTTCCTGCCTTCAGGAGTTGGCAACACTGCTTAATGATGATTTTAGTAAATGAGGTCGTGCAGGCAAGCTATATGTTAAATTATGTTAAATCAAACAACAGTCTGTTCTGAAAAAATCAACTGGAATATTTGCTTAAAAATAGTAAACTGATGATGCATTAAAAAATCGGAAAAAAACTTTCAAAATTATAAATTTTTTGTGATTTTTTAATCTTCCGGGTGAAAATGGCTATATATTATCATATATTACCATATATATGGGTTCATATACAGTTCGATACATCCGTGATTTAATGGTATATGGCCGTATATGATCATATGTTGAGATATATGAGTACATGTACGCTAATATATGGGCAAATCTACGGAACCGGGCGATTCCATGTAACTCGGAATTTAAATCATTTTAATAACAATATATAATATTTTTGATGGTATCAGCATTTTTGAGGCAACGAATTTAATCAGGCGAACATCCCAGCTAAAAATCGACATATATGAATACATACAGGTTAAATATATGTTCATTAGGCTGGGTCGATTTGTGGGGAGGCAAAAAAATCGCCCATGGCTCAGGGAAAATCGTATTCTAGGGATCAAAATAAGAAACTTTGCCGAAGGAACCATACCTCTAAAACGAATTCTACTACCCCTAACTGTTGACTTTTGTCCCGTAGGGTCAAGTTTTGAAAAATCCCACTTTGACCCATTTAGAGTGCCCCAATCGAGTCCAAATGTATGACCGACCCCCACTAACTTTGGAGGGCCGATCCACCCATGCCAGTGGTACACCCCCTGGAACTCCCCTGGGGGGTTCCCCATACAAACATTTTAAAAAATCACCATTTTTGGCACTTTATTTTATTATTTTTTATTTATTTTATTTATTTTTATTATTTTATTTATTTTTTCTCCTTAGAAATTTATTTAGTCAGAACATATGTAAATGAAAAAATTAATTTAACTTAGTAATAGAAAAGAAAAAATGCCCAGACTTGAAAGCAAAAAAGACTTCAAACAGTAATTTTTTTTATTTTCTTTTCTATTACTAAGTTAAATTAATTTTTTCATTTACATATGTTCTGACTAAATAAATTTCTAAAGAGAAAAAATAAATAAAATAATAAAAATAAATAAAATAAATAAAAAATAATAAAATAAAGTGCCAAAAATGGTGATTTTTTAAAATGTTTGTATGGGGAACCCCCCAGGGGAGTTCCAGGGGGTGTGCCACTGGCATGGGTGGATCGGTCCTCCAAAGTTAGTGGGGGTCGGTCATACATTTGGACTCGATTGGGGCACTCTAAATGGGTCAAAGTGGGATTTTTCAAAACTTGACCCTACGGGACAAAAGTCAACAGTTGGGGGTAGTAGAATTCGTTTTAGAGGTATGGTTCCTTCGGCAAAGTTTCTTATTTTGATCCCTAGAATACGATTTTCACTGAGCCATGGGCGATTATTAAATCGACCCGCCCTAATGTTCATGCATGCTCATAAACATGTATTCATGTCCATACATGGATACATAAATCCCCATACATGCATCACATATGTCCACACATGCACTCAAAACAGTTTGTAGTTTAAATTAACTGAATATGTAATTTAAAATAAATGAAAAATCATTTGAAAACCGGTCTACTGACTTTTCATTTAAATCAAAAGAACTTTTCATTTATTTTTAAATGTTAATAAATAAACTACAAAATCGTTAAAAAATAATGATTTTTCATTTATTTGGTTTTTTTTAAATTTCAGAAAATGAACTACAAAATCCGTAAGAATAAATGATATTTAGTTTATTTAGTTTTTTTAACTGATCTAGAAATCGAAAAGGAATTCTTTTTTTAACAAAACATTTTAAATGAAATTATTAACTGTAAGAGAAAGTCCGTATTTATATGTAATTTATTTTTTAAATAAATGACAAAAACAGTTGAAAAATAAATTTCTTTGTATTTTAACTGTATAATCATTTAAAAATAAATGTACGGATGACTTTTTAAATAAACTACAGTCAGTTACTGTAATAATATTTTCAGTGTGTGCATTAGATATTACCTCAAATTTCGTTAATGCACATGTGTGGACATATGTGATGCATGTATGGGGATTTATGTATCCATGTATGGACATGAATGCATGTTTATGAGCATGCATAAACATACATTTAACATGTATGTATTCATATATGTCGATTTTTAGCTGGGATTTTAAAATTTAATAGTTATACTGCTAATGTGCTCTACTCAATTAAAAACTACCCTAATTTACCCTGATTTTGCTTGTAACTTTCTAGAGTTTTTCAACTCTTTTGGTTATAACTTTTTCAGCATAAAAAGAAATCGCCCAAAACCTTTGGTGGATATTAATTATGATGTTAGAAAATCTCCCACTTGTTGAAAAAAATAGGTGCCCTCAATTAGGAACAAATGGTAGTTCTTTAAAATCTGTAACTCTGTTTTTTGAATAAAGAGTAGTTTCAGACACTTTTAATTTTGCGCTTTCAGCCTCAATGCAACTGAAAATTTTTTGATACTGACATATGTATAACTGGCAAGTAAAAAAAAATTGAGATCAAATTAGTAAGTGTGCCTTCAAAAATAAAGAAAATATCACAATAATAATATCTTCACCTCTATGCGTAAACAACTTGAAATTTGATATTTTTGAAGGGCACATCCGCAGTTTGAGAAATAATTAGTTGCAGTCCTGCGCGATCGGTATATATCGGTGATACTATTATTGTGTGTAAGTGCTAAATGGATCGTACTATTAGTTTGGTATCCAGACCCATTTTAGGTTAAATTTTGTAGCTTTTCATAGATTTTTGGAGCTAAAAGTGACGTAGAAACCAAACGGATAATCCGATCGTTTTAGCACTTACAACAATATTAATTGCGATATATATCATATAAGCTAGATTTCAGCCATTAATTCTTTTATCTGTGGATGTGCTAGTCAATTTAAATTTGGATTTTTAGCGTATTGTACAGCGAAAATTGATGTAAAGCCTAAAAATAAAATCCGATCTGTTTAGCACTTTCAGATAATGACAGCTATGATAAGATCTACCGTTCCAGATATATTGGACTCCATAATCCTTAAAACCATGGATGGTAACCGAAACGATGCGGTTATCGGTAAGGGTAACGTTATTTTAGATTATTTCGGTAACGGTATTTTAAGGGTAACGATATTTCATTTATTTCGGTATCGGTATTTTAAGGATAACGGTTTTTTAGTTATTTCGGTAACGGTATTTTAAGGATAACGGTATTTTGATTATTTCGGTAACGGTATTTTAAGGTTAGCGATATTTCACTTATTTCGGTAACGGTATTTTAAGGATAACGGTAGTCAGTTATTTCGATGCATCCCGCAATTTTTTTACAAAAAACAAACGAGATTAAAAACCAATTTACCAACTTAAAGTACGAAAAATACTCAATACCCACGTGCAATTACCAAAAGCAGAAAATTAAAAATAACGGTAACGGTATTTTAGGGGTAACGGTATTTCATTTATTTCGGTAACGGTATTTTAAGGGTATCGATATTTCATTTATTTCGGTATCGGTATTTTAAGGATAACGGTATTTCAGTTATTTCGGTAACGGTATTTTAAGGATAACGGTATTTTGGTTATTTGGGTAATGGTATTTTAGGGCTAACGGTAGTCAGTTGAAAGGGTTTTGAAGCGATAACGGTATTTTAGCGGTATTGCCTGCCAACCCTTCTTAAAATTGTGGATGTGCCTTCAATTTGAATTTAACCTTTTAGCACTTTTCGACAATAATAGTAATGAACATATGTACCATTCAAGACATATTTGATCCCATAATTCTTTAAACTGTGGATGTGCCATTCAATTTTGTGCTGCAGTTTTGATGGAAAATTTATATGGGCACAAGTCCAAACATAGACCGATTTAAACCAAAATCAATAGACTTCGTCCTTGGGCCGATATAAATCGGTCTACCAAATTTTATCAGAAAATCTAGAGTTGTCAAAACCGGTTTCCGAATTATTCGATAAACCGGTTTTTTCCTATATTTCCGGGTTTTTTAAACCAGTTTTTGAAAAAGGGCGGTTTTAGAATTATTCGAGAAACCGGTTTTTTCGTGTCGAATAATTCGACATTTTCGAATATTTATAAGGTGAAATTTTCTAATAAATTTTCTTCATTTGTTTAATAAAAATAATTAAGTGCCTATGCATAATAATTTAAAAACCTTATAACACATTTATAAAACGAATTTTGTATTGAAAATTTATAAGTCACTTAAAAATTTTTAAAGTGATTATGCATATGACCTTTAATGTCTGATTCCCTCCTTTAGATAGGGTTTATTGACTTTGTCGTTGCTATGACGTACATTAGTAGACTATTATCGAAAAAATTTATTTTTTCGAAACAAAAATGTTGAAGTTCTTTCAGGAGACTCTTTGTTTTTTGCAGATTTCTACATTTTCTCTCTATCTTAAAAAAGTCATAATTTTTTCACAAAAAGTTTAGTAGGAAAGATCTAAAAATTTGTCCTAAAATGCATATAAACTCATATTTTCCATTTCCTCAATAAATAAAAGGAGTTCTTTTTATTTTTTAGCTTTTCTCCCCCCGTGGTAAAACATTTTGCGATTTAAAACCGTAAAATTGTAATAAAAGTTTTAAAAGTGACAAATTGTTTCACATTAATTGGAAGAATACAATCTTCATAAGGACATAGTTATTTTTTGCGACATTTTCAAATCGTCCTGTCTATTAAATTAATGCAAAAAAACTTCCACCGCAATTTTGTAACAATTCCAGAGCAAGTGAAAAATCATTTCTGTTTTTTATGGACGTTAATAGCTTTTTTCGCAAAAATTACGAACAAAATACTGCGCTTTTAGATCTGTCCGAAAGTGTTTTTATTTACAACAAAAAAAGCAGCGCCTTTAGTAATAATAACTTTTAGTTTTAAAGGTGGATTCGCACTAATGGAATAATTTACGCTGATAATTGCTTTCAAAAAAGAAAAATAGAATGTTTCAAGATTTTTAGCAATTTTTTGCAAGTTTTATAAGAAAGTTTGCATATATATAGCAATACAAAATGATTATTTACAAAAAACCGGAAAACCGGTTATTCGAACCGGTTTTTCAAATAGGTCGAATACTTGACAACTCTAAAAAAATCTTAATATTTGCGACATGTAGCGTGCGCACAAAAATACATGGAGAGACAGACGGACGGACGGACAGACGGAAAAATTAAAAAAGCAACATTACTTATAATTAGGCCAACCAAAAAGAAGCCAGAGCATGTTTTTTATTTGAAAAGATAGAACAATTTAGATTAAATACAAATTCTGATCTTAAAAATATAAGAATTTTAAGCTATATTTGTTAGAGCTTTTTTATGCTTATTTTATATAATTTTGCTTGTTTTTGCTTATTTTGTAAATATTGGCTTATTTTTGCTTTTTTCTTTAAAAAAATAAGCTTATTTTAGCTTTTTTATGTGAAAATATGGCACAAGTTTGCTTTTTTTCTTAAAATCAGTAGTTTTAAACATTATTTTAAGTCGATATAAATTTTTTTATTTAAAATTTGTTTTTTTTTGTAATTTATTTTAAATTGAAAAATTTCTTTTGTTAAAATAAACTTTTTATTTTTCCAACTAGAATTCTAATATTTAGTACAAATATGACAATGACGATTTCCTTAGGCAAGAATGAAATCCGGATTGGGCCATGCCTTCAACAGATTATTTTTCACAATTTGTTGAAATTTAAGAATGTTCCAACTTTGTCTGATTCCTGAAGTTCCAAAGGAAGTAGCATTGTATTAAATAAAAAATTTTACTTTTGTGAAGATTTTAATGAAGAAATAATGAAGTTTAAGGGCTATTTTTTACATTTTAACTGCTTATTTTAATGTTTTTCTGAGCTTTTTTTAAGAGCTTAAAACATTGCTTTTAGGGCTTTTTTTTGGTTGCCCTACTTATAATCAATAATGGAAATATAGCGCGACTATGCATTTTCGAATAAAATTACCGTGATGATTGAAAAATTTGTGTCATCTTTTTTCATTAAATCGAGGTAAAAGTGTGTAAAAGCAACTCAAAAATAGCCAAAAAAGGTTTTTGGTAAATTTGACCTCAATTTGCTCATAAACCAGATGTGCTGGAAAAATTTGGAAACCAAATTCGGACTCAGCACGGAAAAGTTACTTGAAAATGTGTGGTCGCATGCCCGAAAAATCCAAAAATTTAAAAATATTTACTAGCGAAAATGTGTGCGGTTTTTTGTTTATAACTTTTTCAGCACTCAAAAAAATGTATTCACTAATCTAATCTAATCTAATCTACTTCTTTTTAGTGTATTTTAAATAAGTTAATCTAGAAAAAAAATGTGTGCCACTAATTTGAAATTTTTCATTTTTAAAATCTGAAATCGACCTGTTTTGAGGATTTTCCCATATCTACATATCGTCAATTAAAATGCAAATAACTTGTCATCACTTTTCTTACACTTAAAATAATACGTCAGTAGAAAAATCTGTCAAACGGGTTTCAAATCGATTTGACCAATTTTTAACAAATTTTTAGTTGAAAAACTGATTTAAACAAAGATTCTAGTTATCTTCGTTTAAACTATACTAAAAATCCCTAGTACTTTAACTAACTTTGAGTGTTAATTTTCAAGAATGTTTATAACTAATTTTTAAGAACGCATTCATTAAATTTTACACAATTCATTATTATAATAAAATATGTACCCGAAGTTTTAAAGATGGCGCTATTCCTTTCCCTCACAATTTTTTTGAATGGCCCGTATCTCGAAAACTAAGAGAGATAGGATAAAATTGACGAAAATTTCTACCGGGGAACACCCCTGCCTTGGAACTTCGAAAATTTTTAATTAAACTTTCTACTTCATAAAATGACCCATATATCGAAAACTAAGCCAGATAGAGCAATACAGACAAAATGTTTGCTCCTTTAGAGTGTCCTTACATGCTCTTAGATGATATGGACCTACGCCTGCGAGGTCCCGGGAGCTTAATTTTAAAAAATGTTACGACATAGTACAATATAATTACAGTTAGAACTATAGTTTTACTAATTTTTTACTTAAAATTAGATTTGTTTATTTCAACAAGAAATGTTTGAAAATCAACAAATTTTATTTTAAGCCAAAAAACAGAAATAAATTTTGTTAAAGTAATAAATTTTTCTGTTCAGCCAAGAGACTTATTATTTTGAGTTTGGTTTTACAGGAGATGCAATTAACGTTGTAAAATTAAAAATATTTCAGATATAAAAACAATTTTTTCTCTTTTGGCTTAAAACGCAACAGAAACTAAACACAAATTTTTCAAGTTATATCAGTTACGCTGTTTGAATTTGTGTTTTATGAAACATCAATGACAGGGACAGTCCATATCATCTAAAGTCATGTAAGGGCACTCCAAAGGAGCAAACATGTTATCCATTTTATTGGCATTTTATGAAGTGGAAAATTTTTATTAGAAATTACCGAGGGTCCAAGGCCCCATCATTTTTGGATAGAGATAACCCTTTTCACCGGGGTATTATATGATTAGGGGTAGTCAAAATTTTCGTCAATTTTGTTCTATCGCTGTTAGACTGGAGACTGGTAGCGCCATCTACCGGGTAATAACAGAAACATCAAAATATTTTAACAATAAATTGTGTAAAATTCAACGAATGGGTTCTTAAAAATTAGTTATAAAAAGTTTTGAAAATTAACATTCAAAACTACCCGTGAAAAAACGATTAGATTCGATCAAGTTAGGTTTGATCCAATTGTATCTATTCATATTAGAGAGTGAATAACAACGTATAAAATTAAATATGAGTTTATCTGCGATTCCGATTTTCAAAATTTTCTTATTCATTGCCTTATATAATCATATCTTAAAATATATTTTCTCTTATATCATTTTATATGCCATATACAAATACAAATGCTTGATCAAATTATATCTCGTTGAAGATAAATTTGTATATTGCTACGAACAACACTTTATAAAACTAAATGTGACCCAAGAATAATTTAGTTAAAATTATTTACTATCTTGAATCGAACAAAATGTATGTGGATTTAAATACAATTATATACTTAATAATTCAATACAAAATTAAAAAGCTGAGCTTATACATATCGTCGACCGGCCTGCAAAATGTCGCGTGTTTTTTAATAGATTTTCAGGAGAGCCAAAAAACTGTTACAAGATCTACTTTTAAGATATTTTATTGGCATCATATGCCTTAATGATGATTTTACTAAATGAGGTAGTGAATCATTAAGGCATATGATGCCAATAAAATAACTTAAAAGTAGATTTTGTAACGGTTTTTTCGCTCTCCTGAAAATCTCTTAAAAAACACATGTGACATTTTGCAGGCCGGTCGACGATATGTTATGTTGCATCTAGGGTTTCTAATTACCCAAAATTTTTTAATTTATGGGATAAGTGAGATATATCTATGTCGCACTTTTTTAATTATAATATCTAATCTTATATCTAATGAAAGAAATAATAAGAAAAGTAACTACACAGAGAAAAAATTATAGTTAAATCAATTACTATATATACTATAAATAAAGTATGAATATTAGGGCCAGTGTTATATTCATCACTTAGTAGGATATTTTATTTAAGTAAGAAATTTTAAAACGAAATTTTATAATTGGTGGCTATAATACTTATCCTTATTAAAGTAAATATGATTCTAGTTAAACTTTTTCATATTTAAGTTAATGTGTTTTCCAATTTTAAAGATAAGCATCCCAAGTAAAAAAGTTTTGATATAGTCATATATTATCATATACAATTTTGTATAATTATATATCGGAACATATATACTAAGATATAATTATATACAATTTTACGAAATTATATCCTAAATACATATATAACTATATATTGTTATATATTGCACAATATATAACCCAACATATTACAATATCCAATTATATATAGACCTGTATATATTTACATATGCCTCATATAATTATGTATAATTGTATCGAATTATATACCATTACATCTAGTTGGATATGATTATATTATATTCGATACATTTGGATGAGGACAAAATCCGGATATAATTGTATCAAACCATATCTTATTCCATCAAATTAGATCTAGTTGTGTCAAATTAGATCTAATATGACCATAATACTATCTAATTTGATACAATTATATGTTCTCATTTTTCGGATGTAATTATATATAATATCAAAACTCATATAATTTTTTTTATTAGGGCAGACAATTTTTTATATAAAAAGAAGAAAAAACTGAGATTTGTGTGATTTCAGAGATGCTATTTTAGTAAACGTTGCTTCTGTATGATTTTAATTTTTTTCTACTGTGTAGTTACTACTAACTAGGGATGCCAATCGGGATTAATATTTGGAAATCCCGGGATTCGGGATTTTAAAAATCCCGATCCTTTATTTATAAAAATTTTAAGTTATGTAACTATTTTTTTTTATAGAATAAAGCGTTTTACAATTATTTAATAGTTGTTAATAATGTGGTACATTTTATGAATATTGAAACATCCCAGCCAGAAATTGCCAGTAGTACAAAAAATCAAGTACCTGCATACCACTGAGTAACCGCGGTGTTAACAATAAATGACTTTGGGACGCTTTGTCAACGTTTGCAAAAAGCATTTTGCCAGTATTTGTTTTACAAAAATTTCGGTGGTTTAAAAAAAAAACACTGGCAATGAATGGGCTCAGAGTGCTATGTCAACTTTAGCAACAAGTGGTTATCCAGTGCAGCGGTACAAAAATAAATTCACTGGTAGATTTATTTTATAAAAATGATGACGCTTCGTTAAAAAAAGTTTGTAGTGAGAAGGTTGAAATTTAAATTTTTTTCCCAAAAACTTTTTGCGAGTGCTAGCATTTTAGTACAGCCAGTAGTTGTCCTGCTGTTATCATTCATTTACGTTTTTAGCCACCAAGTATTATGTCTAGTTAGCTCAGTGGGAAGAGCTGTCGTCTGCAAATATGAATATCACGGCAGGACCAAAAAAAGATACATATGAACTTTTTTTAAATTTTATTTTGGAAAATATAATTATAGACCATCAAGAAAAAACGTCGGTAATCTAAAATTTGTTTATTAGCTTTCATATTAATATTAATAAATTAGAAAATCACGGGGTTTTTGAAAAATAATCCCGGGATTTCGGGATTCGGGATTTCCCGTTTGGTATCCCTACTATTAACTGATAATGGATTATATAACCCACACAGAGAGAAGTTTGCTGGACCAGTTTTAATGAAATTTTTCAGTAAAATAATAAAGTTTTCTTATAAATAAAATTAATATTTTGACATTTTATCAAAAATTCCATTAATTTAATAAAAATTTTCAATGGACGAGGCCTAGTGAAATTCGTCGGTTTTGTGCAAAAATTTATTAATATCATTCAGATAATTCTCTCAGTTAATTAAGTGGTTGTTTTCCTACACTATACTATATTCATATAAACAAACAAAATTTAATGCAATTGAATAATTGAATAAGACCAAAAAAACTCCGATAAAATTGGATGAAATTATATCAATTCAAATATCTTTTTTATTCGTTTATATAAAATTTGATTAATCCATTTTCCGGATAAAATTTTATATAATTTAGTATGATGCCAAATAAAAAAAGATATGCAACCGAATAAATTTTTTTTCACGGGTAGTTAAACTACTGCGGATTTTTGGTATACTGTTAATCCTCTAATGCTCTTTCTTCTGATTGCGATAATATTTAAACTATATACAGTAAAACTCGCTTAATACGAACTCCTCGGGACCAGACAAATTAAATCGTTGCAAGCGAGGTTCGTGATAACCGGCGTAAAATTTTGTTTAAATTTTTTTAATTATCTACAAAATATATAATACAGTAAAACTCGCTTAATACGAACTCGGATAAGACGAATTTATTTATATATTCTTTTTTGTATTTTCCCGTGAAAAAAATTTATTCAGTGGCATATCTTTTTTTATTTGGTATCATACTTATTATATAAAATTTTATCCGGAAAATGGATTACTAAAATTGTATATAAACGAATAAAAAAGATATTTGAATTGATATAATTTCATTCAATTTTATCGGAGTTTTGGTCTTATTCAATTGCATTAAATTTTGTTTGTTTATATGAATATGTATAGTGTAGGAAAACATAATAAATTTTTGCACAAAACCGATGAATTTCACTAGGCCTCGTCCATCGAAACTTTTTACTAAATAATGGAATTTTTGATTAAATGATGTCAAAATATTCATTTTATTTATTAATACACTTAATGAAAAAGCTTCGTTAAAACTAAATTCATAAAATATATGAAGCGTTTTCATCAAATTTAATAAATTTTTCATTTACCTTGTGAAGAAACCTTTATTATTTTACTAAAAAATTTCATTAAAACTGGTCCAGCAAACTTCTCTCTGTGTAGGTTATATAATCCATTATCAGTTAGTAGTAACTACACAGAAGAAAAAAATTAAAACCATACACAAACAACGTTTACTAAGATAGGGTGAGTTCCAAAACGTCATTTGCAATGCAACTGAACAAAGTCATGCATTCCTAAACGCAACCGTGTAAACGTTAATAATGTCATACATCCCAAAATGTATAATAAAAGTTATCGATGCGCAAACAAAACGCAAACTGTGCATCACTAGTTTTGTTGATGCTTTGTTGACATTTATAAAAAATAAAGTGCAAATATAACAATGGCGGATGAAAAGTTAGGAAATATTTTTGTTATTAAATTATTTTGAGGTGTTTCTTCCAACAATCCCATCAAATTTTCCAAAATAATATTTTTTACCATTTTCAAAGGAACTGATTGCAGAAAATGTTTCTAAACGTAAAAATTATGCAGTGTTTAAAACCGCATTACTGCAATGTGTTTTGACGTTTAGGAACTCAGCCATAGAAGCAGCTTTGAAATCACACAAATCTCAGGTTTTTTCCTTTTTATATAAAAAATTGTCTGCTTATTTTTAAAATCGGAAAACACATTAACTTATATATGAAAAAGTTTAACTAGAATCATATTTACTTTAATAAGGATAAGTATTATAGCCAACAATTATAAAATTTCGTTTTAAAGTTTCTTACTTAAATAAAATATCCTACCAAGTTTTGACTATAACACTGGCCCTAATATTCATACTTTATTTACAGTGTTCGTAAAAAATCAAATGTTAATTAAAATCTGATATAGTAATTGATTTAACTATAATTTTTTCTCTGTGTAGTTATTTCTTTCATTAGATTTAAGATTAGATATAATTAAACGAGTAAAAAGGTAAAAGTTGGGCATGCCGACTATACAATACCCTACACCAGTCTGGTGTATTGTTTGGATCCGAGATTCACATGGGTTAAAATGGGGCTTATGTCAAAATTTTCTATAATGTCAGTCAGCGCACCAAATTTCATTAAAATATCTTACAATATTTGCGACCTGCAGTTTGTAACCAAGCCAATTTTGGGGGGACCCTTATATGGGCACTAGTTCTAAACATGGACCGATGTTCACCAAAATCAATAGGCTTCGTCCTTGGGCCAACATAAGTCTATGTACCAAATTTCATCAAAATATCTTAATATTTGCGACCTGCAGCGTATAAACAGTATAATTTTGGTAGGACCCTTATATGGGCACTAGGTCTAAACATGGACCGATGTTCACCAAAATCAATAGGCTGCGTTATTGGGCCAATATAGGTCTGTGTACCAAATTTCATCAAAATATCTTAATATTTACGACCTGCAGCGTATAAACAGTATAATTTTGGTAGGACCCTTATATGGGCACTAGGTCTAAACATGGACCGATGTTCACCAAAATCAATAGGCTGCGTTATTGGGCCAATGTAGGTCTGTGTACCAAATTTTATTAAAATATCTTAATATTTACGACCTGCAGCGTATAAACAGTATAATTTTGGTAGGACCCTTATATGGGCACTAGGTCTAAACATGGACCGATGTTCACCAAAATCAATAGGCTTCGTCCTTGGGCCAACATAAGTCTATGTACCAAATTTCATCAAAATATCTTAATATTTGCGACCTGCAGCGTATAAACAATATAATTTTGGGGGGACCCTTATATGGGCACTAGTTCTAAACATGGACCGATGTTCACCAAAATCAATAGGCTGCGTTATTGGGCCAATGTAGGTCTGTGTACCAAATTTTATTAAAATATCTTAATATTTACGACCTGCAGCGTATAAACAGTATAATTTTGGTAGGACCCTTATATGGGCACTAGGTCTAAACATGGACCGATGTTCACCAAAATCAATAGGCTGCGTTATTGGGCCAATATAGGTCTGTGTACCAAATTTCATCAAAATATCTTAATATTTACGACCTGCAGCGTATAAAGATAATAATTTTGGTAGGACCCTTATATGGGCACTAGGTCTTAACATGGACCGATGTTCACCAAAATCAATAGGCTTCGTCCTTGGGCCAACATAAGTCTACGTACCAAATTTCATCAAAATATCTTAATATTTGCGACCTGCAGCGTATAAACAATATAATTTTGGGGGGACCCTTATATGGGCACTAGTTCTAAACATGGACCGATGTTCACCAAAATCAATAGGCTGCGTTATTGGGCCAATGTAGGTCTGTGTACCAAATTTTATTAAAATATCTTAATATTTACGACCTGCAGCGTATAAACAGTATAATTTTGGTAGGACCCTTATATGGGCACTAGGTCTAAACATGGACCGATGTTCACCAAAATCAATAGGCTGCGTTATTGGGCCAATATAGGTCTGTGTACCAAATTTCATCAAAATATCTTAATATTTACGACCTGCAGCGTATAAAGAGTATAATTTTGGTAGGACCCTTATATGGGCACTAGGTCTTAACATGGACCGATGTTCACCAAAATCAATAGGCTGCGTTATTGGGCCAATATAGGTCTGTGAACCAAATTTCATCAAAATATCTTAATATTTGCGACCTGCAGCGTATAAACAGTATAATTTTGGTAGGACCCTTATATGGGCACTAGGTCTAAACATGGACCGATGTTCACCAAAATCAATAGGCTGCGTTATTGGGCCAATATAGGTCTGTGTACCAAATTTCATCAAAATATCTTAATATTTACGACCTGCAGCGTATAAACAGTATAATTTTGGTAGGACCCTTATATGGGCACTAGGTCTTAACATGGACCGATGTTCACCAAAATCAATAGGCTGCGTTATTGGGCCAATATAGGTCTGTGAACCAAATTTCATCAAAATATCTTAATATTTGCGACCTGCAGCGTATAAACAGTATAATTTTGGTAGGACCCTTATATGGGCACTAGGTCTAAACATGGACCGATGTTCACCAAAATCAATAGGCTGCGTTATTGCGCTAACATAGGTCTGTGTACCAAATTTCGTCAAAATATCTTAATATTTGCGACCTGCAGCGTATAAACAATATAATTTTGGTAGGACCCTTATATGGGCACTAGGTCAAAACATGGACCGATGTTCACCAAAATCAATAGGCTTCGTCCTTGGGCCAACATAAGTCTATGTACCAAATTTCATCAAAATATCTTAATATTTGCGACCTGCAGCGTATAAACAATATAATTTTGGGGGGACCCTTATATGGGCACTAGTTCTAAACATGGACCGATGTTTACCAAAATCAATAGGCTTCGTCCTTGGGCCAACATAAGTCTATGTACCAAATTTCATCAAAATATCTTAATATTTGCGACCTGCAGCGTATAAACAATATAATTTTGGTAGGACCCTTATATGGGCACTAGGTCTAAACATGGACCGACGTTCACCAAAATCAATAGGCTGCGTTATTGGGCCAATGTAGGTCTGTGTACCAAATTTTATTAAAATATCTTAATATTTACGACTAGGTCTAAACATGGACCGATGTTCACCAAAATCAATAGGCTGCGTTATTGGGCCAATATAGGTCTGTGTACCAAATTTCATCAAAATATCTTAATATTTACGACCTGCAGCGTATAAACAGTATAATTTTGGTAGGACCCTTATATGGGCACTAGGTCTAAACATGGACCGATGTTCACCAAAATCAATAAGCTGCGTTATTGGGCCAATATAGGTCTGTGTACCAAATTTCATCAAAATATCTTAATATTTACGACCTGCAGCGTATGAACAGTATAATTTTGGTAGGACCCTTATATAGGCACTAGGTCTAAACATGGACCGATGTTCACCAAAATCAATAGGCTGCGTTATTGCGCTAACATAGGTCTGTGTACCAAATTTCGTCAAAATATCTTAATATTTACGACCTGCAGCGTATAAACAATATAATTTTGGTAGGACCCTTATATGGGCACTAGGTCAAAACATGGACCGATGTTCACCAAAATCAATAGGCTTCGTCCTTGGGCCAACATAAGTCTATGTACCAAATTTCATCAAAATATCTTAATATTTGCGACCTGCAGCGTATAAACAATATAATTTTGGGGGGACCCTTATATGGGCACTAGTTCTAAACATGGACCGATGTTCACCAAAATCAATAGGCTTCGTCCTTGGGCCAACATAAGTCTATGTACCAAATTTCATCAAAAGATCTTAATATTTGCGACCTGCAGCGTATAAACAATATAATTTTGGTAGGACCCTTATATGGGCACTAGGTCTAAACATGGACCGATGTTCACCAAAATCAATAGGCTGCGTTATTGGGCCAATGTAGGTCTGTGTACCAAATTTTATTAAAATATCTTAATATTTACGTCCTGCAGCGTATAAACAGTATAATTTTGGTAGGACCCTTATATGGGCACTAGGTCTAAACATGGACCGATGTTCACCAAAATCAATAGGATTCGTCCTTGGGCCAACATAAGTCTATGTACCAAATTTCATCAAAATATCTTAATATTTGCGACCTGCAGCGTATAAACAGTATAATTTTTGTAGGACCCTTATATGCACACAAGGTCTAAACATGGACCGATGTTCACCAAAATCAATAGGCTGCGTTATTGGGCCAATGTAGGTCTGTGTACCAAATTTTATTAAAATATCTTAATATTTACGACCTGCAGCGTATAAACAGTATAATTTTGGTAGGACCCTTATATGGGCACTAGGTCTAAACATGGACCGATGTTCACCAAAATCAATAGGCTGCGTTATAGCGCTAACATAGGTCTGTGTACCAAATTTCGTCAAAATATCTTAATATTTACGACCTGCAGCGTATAAACAATATAATTTTGGGGGGACCCTTATATGGGCACTAGTTCTAAACATGGACCGATGTTCACCAAAATCAATAGGCTTCGTCCTTGGGCCAACATAAGTCTATGTACCAAATTTCATCAAAATATCTTAATATTTGCGACCTGCAGCGTATAAACAATATAATTTTGGTAGGACCCTTATATGGGCACTAGGTCTAAACATGGACCGATGTTCACCAAAATAAATAGGCTGCGTTATTGGGCCAATGTAGGTCTGTGTACCAAATTTCATTAAAATATCTTAATATTTACGACATGCAGCGTATAAACAGTATAATTTTGGTAGGACCCTTATATGGGCACTAGGTCTAAACATGGACCGATGTTCACCAAAATCAATAGGCTGCGTTATTGCGCTAACATAGGTCTGTGTACCAAATTTCGTCAAAATATCTTAATATTTACGACCTGCAGCGTATAAACAATATAATTTTGGTAGGACCCTTATATGGGCACTAGGTCAAAACATGGACCGATGTTCACCAAAATCAAACTTGTTCGTCCTTGGGCCAACATAGGTCTGCGTACCAAATTTCATCAAAATATCTTAATAGTTGCGACCTGTAGAGTGCGCACAAGATTGCATGGACAGACGGACGGACAGACGGACATCGTTAAATCGAAATAAAAAAAAATTCTGAACCAATCGGTATACTATAAGGTGGGTCTACGACCAATATTTTTTGGTGTTACAAACATCAGCACAAACTTATAATACCCTGACCACATAGTGGTGTAGGGTATAAAAAGTGCGACATTGGTATGTCTTATTTATCCCAGAAATGAAAAAATTCTGGGTCATTAGAAACCCTAGATGTAACATAACATATAAGCTCAGCTTTTTAATTTTGTATTGAATTATTAAGTATATAATTGTATTTAAATACACAAACATTTTGCTCGTTTCGAGATACCCGTGAAAAAAATTTATCCGGTAGCATATATTTTTATACCCTATACCACTATGTGGTCAGGGTATTATAAGTTTGTGCTGATGTTTGTAACACCAAAAAATATTGGTCGTAGACCCACCTTATAGTATACCGATCGGTTCAGAATTTTTTTTTATTTCGATTTAACGATGTCCGTCTGTCCGTCCGTCCGTCCGTCCGTCCGTCCGTCTGTCTGTCTGTCTGTCCATGCAATCTTGTGCGCACTCTACAGGTCGCAACTATTAAGATATTTTGATGAAATTTGGTACGCAGACCTATGTTGGCCCAAGGACGAACAAGTTTGATTTTTTTGAACATCGGTCCATGTTTAGACCTAGTGCCCATATAAGGGTCCTACCAAAATTATACTGTTTATATGCTGCAGGTCGTAAATATTAAGATATTTTGATGAAATTTGGTACACAGACCTATATTGGCCCAATAATGCAGCCTATTGATTTTGGTGAACATCGGTCCATGTTTAGACCTAGTGCCCATATAAGGGTCCTATCAAAATTATACTGTTTATACGCTGCAGGTCGTAAATATTAAGATATTTTGATGAGATTTGGTACACAGACCTACATTGGGCCAATAACGCAGCCTATTGATTTTGGTGAACATCGGTCCATGTTTAGACCTAGTGCCCATATAAGGGTCCTACCAAAATTATAATGTTTATACGCTGCAGGTCGCAAATATTAAGATATTTTGATGAAATTTGATACACAGACCTATATTGGCCCAATAACGCAGCCTATTGATTTTGGTGAACATCGCTCTATGTTTAGACCTAGTGCCCATTTAAGGGTCCTATCAAAATTATACTGTTTATACGCTGCAGGTCGCAAATATTAAGCTATTTTGATGAAATTTGGTACATAGACCTATGTTGGCCCAAGGACGAAGCCTATTGATTTTGGTAAACATCGGTCAATGTTTAGAACTAGTGCCCATATAAGGGTCCCCCCAAAATTGGCTTGGTTACAAACTGCAGGTCGCAAATATTAAGATATTTTAATGAAATTTGGTGCGCTGACTCACATTATAGAAAATTTTGACATAAGCCCCATTTTAACCCATTCGAATTTCGGATCCAAACAATACACCAGACTGGTGTAGGGTATTGTATAGTCGGCATGCCCGACTTTAACCTTTTTACTCGTTTTATTTGGCATCATACTAAATTATATAAAATTTCATCCGGAAAATGGATTAATCAAATAGTATATAAACGAATAAAAAATTTATTTGAATTGATATAATTTCATCCAATTTTATCGGAGTTTTGGTCTTATTCAACTGCATTAAATTTTGTTTTTTTATATATGAATATGTAGTGTAGGAAAACAACCAATTAATTAACTGAGAGAATTATCTGAATGGTATTAATAAATTTTTGTATAAAACCGATATTTAAAATTCCTTAAAACAATTTAAAAAATTATGCATTTCTTTTATTTGGTTTCTTAAATAAATTGTTTGCAATATATTTAAGAAAAAATGTATAAAAACAATTGTCAAATTTTGTAAAGTTCGTATCAAAAATGGAAAATTATATGAAACTTTGTTTATGGGACCATCAGAAACATTTCGTTTTAACCGAGGGTTCGTCTTAAGCGAGTTCGTATTATTTTTATATTGAAATTGTTGCCAAAACATCGGGACTTTTAATTTAGTTCGTATTAACCGAGAATTCGTCTTATCCGAGTTCGTATTAAACGAGTTCTACTGTAATTATATATTATGAATGTATTAGAGTTAATTAAAAATATAATTAACTCATATGCCCAGTGTAGAAACGGTAATGACATATCATTATTTTTTGGAATACCAGTAATTATAGTAATTATACTATGGAATTAATTCCATAAAGGGCGGATTATGGGACCGTAAACGTAAATGTGATGTAACTGTACCGTAGTACACTTATAGATTACCGTAAACGATATTACTATTTAGCATCTATTTCATGTGGTTTTATATTTTATTTTAATTTTTCCATTTATTTGTTAATTTTTATTCCTTATTTGTTGTTTGAATCAATTTTCTTTATTCATTTCATATTTTTTCCGACTAAAATCATTCAGCTGTTTCGATGCCGAATAGAAAATTCTGATTTCAACAGAATGATCCGGCAAGTACGTTTACATTTACGTGTTAGTAACCATTCGTATACATTTCTTCTTGTGGTTTCGAAACAGCTGATTCGTTACAGATACGTTTACGGTTGGGTAACCCAGCCTTAAGAATGCTATTACGGAATGAAGTTTAATTCAAATTACAATAATTTTTGAATTGAAGAATTAATTCTTTTAAATCTTTGAAGTCAACTTTTTTGCTAAAACCTTATCGAAAATGATATTATAATCTTATTTGAATACGATATCGTTTTAGGAAATTTAAGGTGACACCGATTATGCTATCCTATCGTTCTTTAAATTATCGGGAAGATAAAATAATTTAAATAATAATTATATTTTCTTCCCTTATATAGTGATTTAGCTGCATATGCCAATTCCTCATATAACACATCAGAAGATACTCCACTTTTAAAATCAATAGGAAATAAACTGAAATATAAAAAAAGTGAGGACAAAATTAAACCGATGTTACCTCTAAAATCAACAAAGAAGAACAATAAAACTTATAGTGATCAACCATTAAGACAGGACAATTTAAAAAATCCACCAACTGAAAACATGAACCGCAATGAGAAAAATGAATCCAAGACTAACATACACATTGACGAAATGATCCAAGAAAGAGACTGTTTCTTAGAATTGTGTATAAAAAATCGTTTTTATAAAAACCCAAACTATGCCGAACCTTGGAAGGTTTTTTCATCGTAAGTGTTAAGACTTTGAAATCATAATTGTTATCAAGTATAATCACAATTTCTTTGTTTTCTCTGCAAGAATTTCCGAGAGTTTGCTCAATGATGTTTTGAATTCAGTTGAAAATGATTTTGCCGTTGGCGTTTCAAAATTTGTTGAAGATTTTTTGGAATTGGAAACCAAAACTTAATCATTCGTGTAGCTTAATTTTATCTCCAAACTTTTATTTTTATATTGTACATTTTTCACTTCATAAGTTAGTTTTAATTTTTTAATTTAGTCTTTTTATGAAATAAATCTTTATTTTTCATATTTGTTTTTGTTTTAAACTGGAGTTGCTTTTCTATGAAAAATACAAAACAACTGTTATGACAGTTATTTAAGAAAGCAACTAACGAAAAGTACTGTAATTCCGTGACATTTGTTTAAAGCAGTTATTTTTAATATCATAAAAAACAACTACCAAAACACTACTTTAACAGAAAACAGTTATTTTTATAAGTTATTTAAAAAACATACAAATTTCGTTGATTTTTTTTAAATTTTTTAAGTTTATAATTATTATTATTGATATATTCTTAAGTGCTATTCATAAACACTTTACAAAGTTTAAGCCCGTAGGACACTTGCTTGATTATGGCATTATTTTTAATTTAAAAGCAATAAGAAGACGTAAATCAATCAATCAATTGAACTAGTCCCACGGGATCCCAATGTTAGGTTTGTTTCTTTACTTTTTGGGTAAAGTTCGGTAAAATGAGAGTAAGCACAAAATCCTCTCACAAAATGACAAAATTACCCAATAGTACGAGAACACAAAAAACTTCTTTTCTAGCCCAAAATCTTATTTATGAGAATAATGTGAAACAGTGATGAGACTTGAAAAATTTTGTTTTGTGCCAAGTGTGTGACTAAATTGTGCCAATTGGGCCTTCATTGTGCCAAAACTCAATTTTCACTCAGTACCCGTGTTTTCAACTTTAATTTCATTTCGTAATCGCATTCTTATGGAATTAATTCTATTTTGAATGAATTCTAACCTAAAGGCACATCTACACGAGAGATAAAACTGCTAGAGATAGAGCAAAAAACACCTCTAAATAGCTTAAGTCAGTCACAATAGAGCTAATTAGAGGTGTTTTTTGCTCTATCTCTCAGTTTTCTCTCTCGTGTAGATGTGCCTTAATGAATTAAAATTTTCTTGAATTCATTCAATTAAAATGATAAGATTTATCAATTTTTGGTTTTTGTCAACTTGCCTTAGTTTTTGACCTATTCCATTTTCACGCACTTCAAAATATGTTAAGTTACCTAAGTTTTTTCTTTAAAAATTGTCTTAGAAAATATTATATTTCAATTAAAGGATTGTGTAACTTAGCAGAAAACTTTTGAAGTTGTATTTTACCGAAGTACTTCGACAATTATCCACTTTTTATTTTTTGCGTGTATAATTACAAGGTTTACGCCATGTTTACGCTATATAAAAGGAAGATACGACGTTTAATGAATACCACTAACAAAAATAACTTTAGGCCCAATGGAAATTTCCTTTTGATTATAAGAAGTGTGGCGTGGTTCTAATTTTTACTTCCCGCGAAGCATAACTATGAAGAAAGCATTGGGAAGTTCATGTCTTCCTTCCACCAAAATATTGCAAAATCTGGCTTCTAGCTTGTCGTCCTTAAGGCACATCTACACGAGAGAGAAAACTTCTAGAGATAGAGCAAAAAACAGCTTTAATTAGCTCTATTGTGCATGATTTAACCTATTTAGAGGTGTTTTTTGCTCTGCCTCTAGCAATTTTCTATCTCGTGTAGATGTGCATTTATAAAGAAACAAATTTACTAACATATTTAGCGTTAGATCTTTACAAAAAATAATGTAAATTGTACTCCGCCAATGAATAAAATGGTTTTTAGAAATATTTTAAATTTGAGGTTATTTTTTTATGGTACTTTGTTTACAAAAAAAGTGCAGTTGTCAAATCGAAATCTGGCTACTGTCATAAAGTGCATATGTTAGCGGTCAACATTTCGGGTCGAGATTTCAATGGAATTTGAAAACAGATGTAAACGCAACTTTAAAGCTTTGGAATTTGATCAAATTAACCCAATTTGCAACCAACATATTTTTTTACCACCAACATATTTTTCCACTCAGGCTCGAATAGTATTGTGAATATCTAAAAACACGACCTTAATGCGGCCTACACATACAGAAAAAAATAGGACGAATATTACCTCGAGTTATGTAATTATACAACTACATAATTTCAAAGTTAGTTTTACAATTTAGCCTTGTAAAATATATACATTTCTAGTAAAAATATCTTAAAAAAAATACATAAATATTACTAGAAAATTTCAAAACTAACTTGGAACTTATGTAGTTGTAGAATTACATAGCACTTAGGTAATGTACCACATATAAAGTTTTTCTTTAAAAATATTCAAACGTCATTTGTCAGTTTTTGACTAAAAAAAAATCGTCAAAATGACGTAAAATCGTCAAGTCTGGCACCACTGCATACAATATTCTTCGAAGGCGCTTTTTTTTAGTTTCTCTCAAAATTAATAATTTTATTGTAATTGAACTTAAATTTCATACTTAAAGTATTGTTGAAAAATGTCCGAGGACGGAGAGTACGAGCCCAATGAGGACAACACCAATTATAAAGCCATATCGTAAGAAAATTATGACTAAAAATTCATCACAATTTTTATAAAAAATACCTCGTATCATTCTTTAGCTGTGAACAAATACCCGAATTATTTTTGGATAAGCTAGTGGCTAAAAACCATTTTAGTAAATTTGGAAAAATCAATAGATTTATTTTAAGACCAAAGCGTTTAAGTTGCACTGTCGAATTTGAAAGCGAAGAAGATGCAGAACGGGCTTATCTGGAGGCGGGTAACTTTAATGGTATCGAATTTACAATAAACTATGCAGAACATGAAGTGGCACATGTACAAAACACAGAAGAATGGGTTGATCCGGAGGTGCAAGCCGAATTGGAGGCCATGTCACCAGCCCACCGATATGGTTTAACACCTAGACCAACATCAAATATGACATCGCAAACATTACAAAAATCAGCTTTAAGTAGAATAGCCAAACCTGCAGCTGCAATGCCTATGGCTACAAAAACGGCTAAAGCGATCAGATCAGATTCCCCGAAATTAGATGCGCCAAGAATAGATGCCTCCGTGCGTAATGAACTTGAAGCAATTTTGAGAAGACCTGCGTTTACCGATGAAGACAAGTATCGAATTTTAGAAGCTAGAGATAAATTAATACGTTTGACAACTGTTCGACAAACAGACATAAATAAGGCTGTGGCCACGAGAGGAACGTGTCCGGATATGTGTCCCGAAAAGGAAAGACTTATGAGAGAATTTCAAAGACAGGTAAGCGTTTAATAGCACAAGCTTATAGAACAGACATTTATCATAAAACACCTATTATTTAAGGTCTCAGCTTTTGAAATGGCAGAAGATTCCCAATCCACTATTTCACATAGAAAAGCTATAAAAGAATATTCCCGCAGTAGTGCAGATCAAGAAGTCCCCTTATCACATGAGCTAAGATCTGAATCGGTTTTACAAATGACCATGTCGTATTTAATGCATCGCATCATGGATTTGTGTGATGACCCACAAACCTCGTTGGGCGATTGGTTTCACTTTGTCTGGGATCGTACACGTTCCATAAGAAAGGATATAACCCAACAAGAGCTATGTTCCCTAGGTGCTGTACAATTGGTGGAGCAGTGTGCCCGTTTTCACATCCACTGCGCCGCCCGATTAGTAAGCGAGGATCCATCAGTGTTTGATAAAAAAATCAATGCAGAGAATTTAACAAAATGTTTACAAACTTTAAAATACATGTATCATGATCTGCGAATCAAAGGAGTGCAATGCCCATGTGAAGGAGAATTTCGTAGCTACATTATTCTACTAAATTTAGGTGATTCCAATTTCCTGTGGGAAGTCAAACAACTACCAGAGTCTGTACAAAAGAGTGCCGAAATTAAGCAAGCCATATCTTTTTATAATGCCCTGCAAAATAACAATTTCGTTCGTTTCTTTTCAATGATTAAATCGTCAGAGACTTCTTACCTAAGTGCCTGTATATTATTGGGCTATTTTACCAAGCTTCGTGTGCGTGCTATGGCGGCTATTGTCAAATCACATAATTGGCGTAAAAATGATGTTTTCCTGCCATTGTCGTATTTGACTCGTATATTGGGTTTTGAAGATGAATCATCGGCTGTAAGTTTTTTCAATTACCATGGCTTGCAGTGTGATGAAATGGATGATCGTGTGTTGTTGGATAATTTAAACATTCCGGATATGGAATATGCTATGGACAGAGCATTAGAGGTAAAAAAAGTAAAAATAAAATTTGAAAAATGCCTGAAGCGATTAAAAGCATTAAAATTTTATTTAATCAGAATTCAAATGTATATGAGCAATTCCTAACAACTTAATATTTGGGGTAAAAAAGTGATTTTTTGTTTTGAGGGCACATTAATGGTGTTTAGTGTACACTTGACAGGGATCGTTAAAGCTATGGCGGCTTAAAGAGGAAAAAAAAAATCAAAAATACGTTTCGTAATCTCTTTGAAAATTTTTTTATATATGCACTGTCCCAGTTAATACTTCTAAAAATTCGTCCAAACATAAAATAAAACTGATAAAGTTAAAAGTTTTTTTAAATTTTGTTAATATAAAAAAATAAAGTAAACCAAATTTTTAAAACAAATTCATTAAATCAAATTACTAATTTTAAATGCTTTGCAATTCATTCGAAGTTAATATCCTAACTGGTTTAACCATAATTCTTTTAATATCGGGTACTAATATTATGTCTGTTCCCGTACTTTACCGCAGTTACCCAAACTAGCACAAAGCGTTCCCGTACTCAAAATTGCGTGTAAATTGTTGTTGTTTGGGCTGTTTTGGGTTCCCGCGGGTACCCGCGGTAACGTACGGGAACGCACATATTATTAAAAGTGATGTTATTTTTGATAACTAAATTTCTATAAGGACTACAATATCATTAATCCCTAAAATTTTTTTCTGCCACCGGTTTTTGAACAAAGCATATAGTATTCATATTGTCTTATTTCTATTGGTGCTTTGGGTGTGCTTCGACTTTTTATGTTATGATCACCTCGTTTATAGCGTATAATTACTTTTGTTCAACATTTATGCACGGAATCTACAGTTGCCTTCGACAACAGGATAATTTGTGTAAATTTGTACAAATTTTTACTGGATGGCGTTCGTTAACACAAATACTCAGTATACAGTTCGATGATGAGAGTTTCTAAGTCTACTTCTTTTTCTTGCAAATTTTTACTGGAAAATTTTTTGCCAGTAAGAATTTGCAAGCAGAGAAAAACGTGTGATTTGAAAACTTGTTTGTATATGTAAATAAAAAAATTTTTTTTTTCAATTATGTTATTTTACGGAAATTCAAAACAGTAATACTTTCAAAATAAATTATGGAAAAGATAAGAAAACCTAAAAAGTTTCTGCTTAAGATTTTCTTTTTCCATACACGCAAAGAAAGACTACAGTATTTTCATCTAAAATAAGTGTATAAGTTGCCTTAGTTGATTGTATACTATACAACTACAAAAGTTAAGAATACAATTTATAAAATCACTTAGGCAAATATCCAAAAACAAATATTCGTTGAAATGTCTATGTTAGTTGTAAAAAATTACATCTTTTCCCGGGTTCAATTAACTATTTGTTTTTATAAATAAAATTACTCTGTTTTAGTGGAAATTATATTTTTATTAGTATTTTAATATCTATGTAATTTCAATATTACATTTTTTGGAACACATTTATGAAACACAATTAAGTACCTAAACAATGATACTATTCCTCTTGCTTATCCTATTGGTTGAAAATAGGGACAAGGAATACACAGTAAATAACAGCTTGTCTAAAAAAACAACAAATTTACAATTAGAGCTTTTAATATTTTATTAATTAATTAGTGAGAGGGTTAATTATTAGTGAGAGGGTTAAATAAGTTCTTTTGTCAAAAGGAAATTCAAAGAGACTGTTTTAGTTAGAATAAACACTTTATTCGTGAAATTTTGAATATATCTATAAAAGTGCATATAAGTTTTATTTCTAACCATATTAGGCTCATGAAAATAATTCAATTGCTTCATTTAGGCGATATAATTTACTTATACTACATTTATACTTGAGCAAAATCCTCCTAGTTTTTGTACAAAACTAGTTTTTGCTTGTTTTTTTTGTATGCGTTTTGACAAGTAGAAAACAAGAGCCAAAAACCAGGTATTTTTTGCTCAGGTGTAAATGTATTAAATATAAGTTATAACACCCGTTTTTGTGTTTTTCCAATACTTTCAGCTAGTGGAATCTAAACGTCAAGTTTCCGTTGGTGAATGTATATATGGACAATCTTTACCACCTGCTGCAGTATTTGAACAACATCAGCCACATAGCAGTTTCGATGCAAACGGTGCACTCAAAATAGAATCGTGGACGGCCGATGATCAGTTAAGAGGAGACGCAGCCAAAAAGAAGGCACAAGATAAAACACAACAACCTCAGCTATCAACTCAACCTCAGACAATAATTTCTTCAAAACTTCCCGATACAAATATATTTAAAATACCTCAAGCAACAGCACCTATTACACCCAAACAGCAAAAACAGCAACAACAAATACAGCAGCCACAAAAATCTATATTTGGCTCATTTACCAACAATAAAGAGGAAACAGCAAGTTCATCGCCAGGTGGATTTAAATTTGGTAATAATATTTTTGGAGGAACTGCAACAGTAATTGCCCCCCCTAAATCATCTACGCAAACTCCTGGAGGTTCTATATTCTCTAAACCTTCTACACAAATTCCCGCAGATTCTTTAATAATTAAGCCTTCCCTACAAACTTCCGGAGGTTCTATATTTACTAAACCCTCTAAACAAACTTCCGCAGATACTATATTTAAAATACCCGCCATTGCGGCAAAAGTAGAACCTAAAGATAACGCTTTTCTAAATAATATTTTTAAAGCAAATCCAGAAAACCCTGTAGCTACAACTGGTAACATTTTCGCAATAACTACAACAAATGTTTTTCATTCTGGTGATAAAGCAAAACCAAACATTTTTCAACCACTAAATGAAGCAGATCCTTTTCAAAAAGACAATGTCTTTCAACATTTTCAAAGTAAACCCAAATTGCCCATATTTGGTGGCTTTTCCAATCCACCGACTAACCCCTTGGTCGAACCTAAGAAAACACAAGAAGACGATTTAAGATTGGAAATGGAAAGAAGAAATCTTGAATTGAATAAAGAACACGAACTGAAACAAAAGCAATTAGAAGAAGAAAAGTTTAAACTTAAAGAAGTAGAAGAGAAACTTTTAGGAGAGAAACAACAGCAGGAAGAGCAGAAACGTAGAGAAGTTGAAAACCACAGAAGAGAACAATTAAAAGAGCTAATCAGGCATAAATCTATACAAGAAACTCAGCAACTAGTCAATAGGACAACTGAAGAAGAAGTAGAGAAAATTGCGCAAGAGGAACTTTTAAAATATCAAACAGTTAAACAAGCCTCAAATCAACAAACCGAATTATTGATTGCCGAAGTTGTGCAAGAACACGTAGACGACATTGCCCATGAGGAATATGCTCTCATGTGTCATGATCAATTGCTATTGAATCGTTACTTTAGCAGATGGTTATTTCATCTTAGAAAGAAAAAAGAGCAAAGACAATTAATGGAAAACACACCGCTGTGGGTCACTACCGATACAAGAGCGCAATATGCTGAGGCCTTAGAACATCCTTATCAGGAAAAGAATCTACAAATGATGAAACGTTATCGCCTAGGACAACCCTGTGACTTTAAACATCTCCTGAGTATGGGAAGAAATTCTTTATGGGAAGAAAATCCAAATCGCTTAAATCTGTTTGCCTTAGTGGGACAACATTTATTAACCAAACGCTGCTTTACACCATCTGGTCTATTGCAGCAAAGGAAATATTTTAAATTTTTAATTACTTTGCCCGCAGACCATGAGGAACTATTGGGATTTGAAAGTTTTGCCAATAAATGGCTTATAAAGTTTATAGAAAAAGCTCAAATTAAAACTGGTCCCTTTGTTCATGGCATGGAACATAACGTAGCTTTGTGTGTAAGAAAGATAACCGGTATAGTACCCAAAAACGAACAAGGTGATCATTTGAAAAATGAAGCAGATCATAATGATGGTGTTGTATGTTTCATCAGTGGGGTGGAGATAAAAAAACATAGTCGTAAACGCCTTTACAATTTGTTAAATTTATCAAAAAACCATAAACGTATACCACTGGCCATTATAGCCTACAATTGTGTATGTGATGGCGAAGAATTGGCTAAAAAACTTGATTTGGATACCTTACAGGAAGAGGGTTTAATTTACTCTTACAAAATCTTTGGATGTCAAGTAACTAAAAAAAATTTTAGTTTTCGCAAAATGTTTATTAAAGTTGTTGATTTTATAACAAAGGAAAGTTATTCATTAAACTCCAGTGATATCCAGGCTCTAGCCATGCAAAATGTGCTTTCATTTCTCGATACCTCTCTCGGTGAAGAAATATGGCAAAGATGGAGAGAATCTGCTGATAAAAACCCAATTTTTAATAAAATATGTAGTCTGCCAAAATATGTTAAGGGTATTTATCACAAGGCTTTGGATCATTTACTGCATATAGCCCAAGAAGATCTACTAGAAATGCCAGAATTCCCGGAAGAATTAAAAGAATTTGTGCCACAAACTACTTTCGCCAATATACCATTGGGTTTGGAGTTTTTCTCATCTAACTGGAAAGATTTAAAGAGAGTGGAAACAATAACAAAATTCCTAGAAAAACTCTATTTACCTGAAATGAAAGAAAAACTGCCAAACAATGTAGAAGCATTAGAATTATGGATTTTAAATTATGCCTCACAATGCATAAAAGATGATGATATAGCGGCAACCAAAGCTTCGTATGAATCTATAGAAAATCTAATCAATCAACTAAAACAGCCAGTTGTACGAGTTATTGAATTACCCTCATTGCTAAACACTTTAAATTATTTGTCCATTTTAAAACCCATAATATTTGCTCACATTCATCATACCCTCAAACAGTTTTCACAAGATTTGATGGAATTAAATCTGATTTATTTAAAAGATGATTTTGATAATTATCAAACACAACCGTGGTGGCTGAACTATCAGCCTTTAGATTTAGTTAGCATAGATTATAATGAAAATGCAACACGACTTCCATTAGCCAGAGAAGAAGATTACCTAAAAGAAAATCAAATTACTTTTGAGGATATTGATAGTATAATAGCAAAAGCTGAAGAAACTTCCCGTAGAGCTGAAGATAATTTATCAGCCTTAAAACAAAAGAAATTATTTAAATCTCAAAATCTTTCCGCTTCATCGCAACAACTCAAACGTACCCTAGATGAGTCCCTCTATCAGTTTGAATTGTCCAAAAAAATAGGTCAATTCGATACATCATTTGTGGAAGATCTCACTGCTGATATTGATAAATCTATTGAAGAAGTTATAAATACACAATCATCACCTCTGAGACGAAAACGCAAACGTTTAAGTCCAAAATCACCGGATAAATGTTCAAATGTTGATTCGGTAATTGCTAAAGCTATGAGTTTAATTGAAAAAGTAGAATCTATGGATGATCGCAAGACAAGAGATAAAAAAAAATATTAAATTACATAAAGGAGTTGTTTTTTTTTTCTTTTAAACAATGGGGTCAGAGGTATTTTATTGATAGAAGTATTTAATTTAATTTCTTTATTTATAATAACCTAGATTTTTTATGTTTTTAAAAAAATTAAAATGATTTTTATTTTAATAAAGGTGTTTTCTATAAAATTTTACATAAAATATTTGCCAATTGCGTTGTGAGACTATTACTCTTAATGGATCAGAGCTTTGAGTTGGCATTAAAAAGGGATTGCTTTTTCCGTTAAAAATTGCAAATAAAGATGGGAAATACGAATTCTTGTTTACTGCATTTACATTTTTATTGTGGTGTGACTCATTAAATAAAATTGTTCACCTAATCAAAATATAAATTTGAAAATTAGTAGATGAAAATAAAAACATGTTTACCAATTGGACTAAAACAGTTCAGTATACCAAATTTACAATCAAAGAAAATTGTTTACTAAAATCATTTGGCACAAAGAATGCACGAGGAAACAATATCTCGTTTTAAGTGATTGAATGGAACAAAGTCCATTTACGAAACGAAAAACCGTTGACATAACTACGTCATTCAGAAACTGAGTATAAATTTGTAGAGACTAAATTAATGCGAAATTTAAATGAAAACAAAATTTGTTTTTATGAAGATAACAACAGTGGTCTACTTTCAATAAAAATTTCATGCATCTGATGGCAATGATGATGAAATTGTAATGTAGCTATGGTGTTTTTATGGAAAACATCAGGCCACCTTTTTCTGGTCACTCATCTCATTTAGAAAATTTGTCACACAAGTCAATATAAGAAAATTCTGACTAAAATCATTCACAAACAGTAATTGACATGCATAACATAGTTCCTTTCCAACCAAATAACGAGGGGATTTGTGAAAGCGGAATGAGTTTATTTTCTGATTATGATGACCACTGTTGTTACCAGGTGTTTTATTATTATTTTATGGAAGTATTTTTTTTTTTCTATTACAAAAATTAAGATAAAAATAAAAACAATTATAAACTATATATTTTACAAAACAAAAAATCCATATTTAAAAATAAATATTTGAATTCAATATAGAAAATTAAACATTTCAATTGCTTTACGGGGTCGAGAAACGCTGTATGACAATGAAATTTGAAGGGAGAAATGATTCTCAGAATCACAAATTGCATTATATTTTATATGGATTTATTGCAAATTATGTTGAACCTTGCACTGTCTTAGGGCCTCATTGAAACCTTCACATAGAGTCAAATCCGATTGACCTTGAGCACATTGCAAGAATTGGCCGATTTCCCAGCTGCATGGTCCCTGAGGTTGGTTTGGTTGAGCGCCGTATTGTTGTTGAACTGGAGCAGCAGGTGCGGCAGCAGCGGGGGCGGCAGCTTCCTTATCAGATCCACTGAAAAGGCTAGTAAGACCATGACCCACAGTATGACCGATAGCTGAACCGACAGCAACTCCACCAGCAGTGGCGGCCATTTGTTGGAACATTGATGGTTGCTGTGGAGCACCTACAGCTGTGGGTGCAGCTTGCATTGGTGCTGGTGGTGGAGGTGCAGGAGCGGCACGAGCAGGAACATTTGGTGTAGGTGCTGGTGCACTTCGAACAGGAGCACTCCTAGAAAACGGTATTAGAAATTCATTATTTAGTTTAATTCAAAGTTTTGAATGTTGTTTCCAATTTTGAAAAACGAAAAACGTTAGAATCAAAACATTTTTGTAATTCCAGCCCAAAGTTTCGGGCTACACACTAGCAAAATAAGAAAAAAAAAGTAATATAAACATTTAATGAAGTATTTTATACGAGTATAATATAAAAAGATCTTAGCACTTAAATTAACATAATCGTACTTTGGTTATAATTAAGTTTAGCTGCAACTCCCCGAACGGGTTCAATTTTTAATGGGAGTCCGAAACAACTTTTTTTTGTCTTATGGAATCTATCTCGGGAGTTATTTCGGTTAAAATTTCGAATTTGGACTTGCTTATAACTACGTGATTTATTATCGGATTTGAGCAGTACACAGCACCATTGGAAAGGTATTTAAAATATCTTTCATATAACATTAAAGATTTTTATACCACATAACCCATTACGGCCCAGGTGAAAATTTTGTTTCAAAATGCTGTTTTTTAAGGGTTATATTTTAGAAGATTGCATATATAACAATATAATGTAGTACTAATTATTTAATTGTCGAGACTTAATACAAGATATAGTAGATAAAGTTATTTGGGTCCATACATTTACTTTTTTTCTTTTACACTAAAGCCCAAATTACTGGAACGTAGACGTAACGTGACGTATCTTCTTACAGAGAAACGTAATAAATTGAAAGAGTATAGCTTACAGTTTATTTCTTTTTTAATCAATATCTTAAATTGAATCAGCTGATTCGTCACATTACTTCTACGTTTAAAATTTGGGCTTAACTCAAAAAAAAAATCAGAACAGTATAGAAATATCTGTCACAAGGACCAAAAATAAGATCGCTTTGTTCCCATTGAGAAACAAGGAATTTTCAAGATTTTTTCATGGTGAGAATTTAAAATTTGGAAAAAAAATCGCTCTTAAAACAGCTTGTAATGGGTTAATAAATTTTAAAAAATATGTCATATTAGAGACATTCTAATTAACTTTCCAATGGTGTCCATATTGTCCAAATCCAATAATAAATGGCGGAGATACGGGCAAGTACGTTTCAACTTTGACCCGAAATAGGGATCCCGACAAAACTTTTTTTGTTTTCTCCTATTTAGCCCATAAACTACTATCTAGAAAAAAATTAAATAAAAATCTAAACTCAACTTGTTCCTTTAAATTTGTAAACAGTGTTAAAGTACTCGTGAGATTAAAAATTTTGGCAACCTTATTGCCAAATAATTAGAAATATTAGTAAAAAAAAAAGCGCTATAAAAACGACCACGCCAAACAAAAATAATGAGTTTAGACGCCAAAAAATAAGTTGTGCGGAGCTATGATTTTCTATTATATAACCACTTATTTGGTAATGAAAGATTTTGCTGGGTTGTGTTGTCGTCATACGACGACGCTAGGATAAAATAGGTTAAGCATTAGAATTAGAGTTCATTTACTAATTAATTCAAATCTAGGTAATCCAACTATTGGTCAAGCAATTCACTTATTTTCCTGGTGTAATTAAAATTTTTGTTTATTTAGAATTTAATGACTAAAAAAAAGTACCTTTTGACAAAAGACTATAAACTGAAAATACATATCATCGGCTTACCTGCAAGTAGTGCTATGTGTTTTTTAATAGATTTTCAGAAGAGCGAAAAAACTGTTAATAATGGCATTTTAAGATATTTTATTGACATCATATGCCTTAATGATGATTTCAGTAAATGAGGTCGTGAATCATTAAGCTGCCTACACACTAGGGAACATGGTTGAGGGAACAAAAAATATCAAAAAATTTTGTAAACACGAAATGCACGCTCTCAACACGCACACACACACAAACGCACTCACACATTCACAAAAAATGCTCTCTTTTTTTAAGTATGTTCCCTAGTGTGTAGGCAGCTTAAAGGCACAAGATGCCAATAAAATATCTTAACCCCCCGTTTCCACATGCAAGTAAATGGTTGCAAGTTAAGAATACGTATTATCACGGAAAATTTACCGAAAAATTTACGGAAAAATTACCGAAAAAACATGAAAATTTTACATGTGTCCACACTACTTGCTGCAAGTTCATATTTAAAATGTCGTCGAAGGCATAGGTTGTCACTAAATAGCACTCCAGTATTGCCAAGTATTCAATATTCTAACAAAGCTGGGAAAAATTTTGTTCTAACAATTCTTTTTTCAAAAATTTTTAAAAATGATATTTTAAATTACCAGTAAGATATGCCGTTGTGCTTTTTTACTTTTTTTTTACAAATAAATACAAAATCAGTTGCATAACTTTTATTTTACCAAATACTAGTAAATTAATAGAATACTAGTCAACATTGTTTTCTTTATTCTTTCATTTCACTTGCCGCAAGTATCAAAAATCCACTGTCTTCAAAATTTACTTGCAAATTGAGCCGCAAGTCATATAAGTGTGATAGTATTAGTGAAAAAGGGTGAGTGTATTGAATTTTTCGAACTTGCACTTGCATGTGGAAACGGGGAGTAAAGGCTATTTTTCACTGTCCTCAAAACTTGTTAAAAAACACTTAACACTACTTGCAGGCATGCCTACTTGCAGACGATATCACATAACAGAAAAAAAATTGCTTAGAAATAATAGAGTTCATCAAATTGTCAAAAAAAAGTATAGATGTCCATGCTTGGCAAATCAAATTTTGGGTAGTTTTATATAAAAAAAAAAGTTCTTTAAAAAAAATTTTCCGAACCTCTATTCTACGATTACTTTGTAATACATTTTTATGTGCTTTCCATTAATTTTCAATTGGCACCAAAAACCATTCCTTCTTTTATTTCAATAAAAACTCGCATCGCATTTTAGGTTCCCTCATACAAACACACAGGCAAGTTTAGGTTATGTAATCGTAAAGAAAACTTGATTTCACAATTTTTTGCAAATTGGAAAGCCTACTATATTGAATGCATTAATTTAATTATAGATCAGGCTCATGTTTTCACATCTTTACAATTTTCATCAAAAATGAATTTATAATTATAAGACTTCACTTGAAACTATTAGGCCCTTTATTTCTTTCATAACATTCTTTGAAATATATCCAAGTATTTTTATTTTCATACCTTCTAGTGGCTGGTGGGGGGCTAGCTGAACGTCCTCGTCTTACCATATTGTATTTAATTTTAACAATTTATAGGAAATAATTTTTAACAATTTGATAAGAAATTCGTCTATTCTTCACTCGTCTTCGCTTGAATTTTTAAAATTTTCTGTCTGCTACTCGTTATTTCTGCGATTTATATAAATTTCTCCAAATACGAGAAAAATCGAATGACTGTCAAATTCTTTATTAGCGCAGGGCTGCCATATTTACTGGGTACAAAGTCTCCAACGACCATATATATATATAGATTTGGAAAATTCACTAGAGTTACCAGAGTTCAAAAATAATACATTTGAATACGCAATCTTGTGCAATTTTTGGTATTGTGGGAAAATTTACCACTGTGTGTCATATTAGAAGGTTATACAATATGTTGGCAATAATCAAAACAGATTTAATTCGTATTGCACAAGATTGAAAAGTTAAAAATATTTTGTAATGTTGTCATATTATGCCATTTGTATAACGAAGAAAACGATTGTGCTTGTCCCCCAGTCTAGATTAGCAATAAATATGTTGACATAAATTGCAGCAAATGTCAAAATTATGTTATTTCCAGTGTAGACTCGTGCTGATAAATTCGGTTACTTTCCAATACTCGATACTACTTGATATTTTTAATTTGGATACTCGACACTACTCGATACTTTTAACGGTTTTTAAATTTGAATTTGTTTTTAATTTTTGAATAAAATTCTTTGAAAATGTTTGTTGATTTGATATTTAAATTTATTAACATATTTTTAAACTTTCTTACCAACTATTCATTACATTTATAATAGTTTTTTAATATATACTTTTAAATATTTTACTTTTAATTTCTTCTTTTAGCAGAGTTATATTTGTTTGATAAATATTTTAGCGGAGTCACATTTTTGTGGAAAAGATTTTAGCGGAGTCACGTTTTTATATGTTTTTCGTCTAAAATGTAACTCTGAAAATATCGAGTATTAGTTTTAAGTATCGAGTACCCAAAGAAAACAAATACTCGATACTCACTACTCATACTTTTACCAGCACTAGTGTAGACCCCTCAATTGTGTACATATTTATTGCTGGCAATATACATATGTCGCAATAATTGTTAGCGAATCTTCGTTAACAACTATTGCCGGCATATTGCTGAGATGAACTGTCAAACTCAGATGACATTTTAGGCGTTCCCGTACTCAAAATCGCGTGTAAATTGTTGTTGTTTGGGCTCTTTTGGGATCCCGCGGGTACCCGCGGTAACGTACGGGAACGCACACATTTATTGCTAATCTAGACTGGGGGTATATTAAGGTGTTTCCACATTGCAATATTTTGTAGTACGATTTTGGGGTACATAAATACATATTTTGAAATTTCATACGTATCCTCAAAATCTTACAGAAAATTACATTATTTGTTCACTCCACCACATGCTAGACATTACGAAAATAGTTGTCGATAAAGCAAAAACAGCTAAATTCTTTTTGTTTCAATTTTTTTGTTTTGTTTGAGTGTTATGCATACACTTAAATATAATGAACAAAATCGTTATTGTGCAAGTGGCTTGCATAGTCTATTTGCCGCATTACAATCAACAATGGAAATATAGCGCGACTATGCATTTTCGAATAAAATTTCCGTGATGATTGAAAAATGTGTGTCATCTTTTTTTATTAAATCGAGTTAAAAGTGTGTAAAAACAACTCAAAATTAGCCAAAAAAGGTTTTTGGTAACTTTGTCCTCAATTTGCTCAAAAACCAAAAATGCTGGACAAATTTGGAAATCAAATTCGGACTCAGCACGGAAAAGTTACTTGAAAATGTGTGGTCGCATGCCCGAAAATTTTAAAAATATTTATTAGCGAAAATGTGTGCGGTTTTTTGTTTATAACTTTTTCAGCACTCAAAAAAATTTATTCACGCGAACAGATTACTTCTTTTTAATGTATTTTAAATAAGTTAATCTAGAAAAAAAATATGTGCTACTAATTTGAAATTTTTCATTTTTAAAATCTGAAATCGACCTTTTTCGTAGATTTTCCCATATATTTCGGACATGCTGATTACAATGGCTAACTTTATTTTTCGATCAGTGGTACAGATTTTTCGCTAAATGTCTTTATAGTTTGGCGGTTGTCCATTCAGTTTTTTATATAAAAATTTTTCAAATTCAATTAATATGAATTTTTTTGTGTTAAAATGTAAGCACAGGACCTGTGGACATAATTACGATATAAATGCGATGTGCTAATCTTGATATTTAAACCACTACTTACCGTTTTATATAGGTTTTTATGCTTTTTTGATATTGTATTGATTGATAATGTACAATCGATCTCAATAAATGTAATGCCTTAGTAACCCAGCAAAATCTTTCATTACCAAATAAGTGGTTGTATAATGAATCTAAAACTTTTTACTACTTATAATTCGGCGTCAGTACTAGTTATTTTTGTTAGGCGAAGCAGTTTTTATAAGCAGTCTAGCTTAAGCGCGACTACTTATTTATTTATAAAGATAATGTGAATTTGGTAACTACTTAACACTAGTAAGTATATAAGTAAGTCGTATTATTTAATAACTTGTAACCACTTATTTTTTAATTGCGTATAAGTACAATACTACTTATTTTATATACTTTTGTAATGCAGCGGGTAAGTGGGTGCACAAATTTTGTGCGTTTATTCATGGAGCGAATATTGACAACTACCCAATCAGAAATCGCCAGTGGTACAAAAATCAAGCACTGGCATACCACTGGGTAACCATGGTGTTGAAAATAAATGACTGGGAGACCACTCATTTGGGACGCTTTGCCAGCTCTTGCAAAAAGCGTTTTTCCAGCATTTGTTTTACAAAAATTTCGGTGGTTTATAAAAAAAAAAAACTGGCAAAGAATGGTCTAAGAGTGATATGCCAAGGTTTGCAACCAGTGGTTATCCAGTGCTACCTAGCCAATGCTATGTGGAACAAAAACCAATTCACTGGTAGAGCAATGATTTTATAAAAATGCTACCGCTTCATTAAAAAAGGTTTGTAGTCAGGAGGTTCCGAGTTCAAATCCGGTTGCAAGCAAAAATTTGTTTTGGATTTTTTTTAGTTTAAAATTTTTTTTTTCTATAAAATCAATTTTTATGTTTGTGAAAAAGCTCCTTCAAGACCAACTTTTTTTTGCTCTCCCACCGCTGGCAAATTAGTTCCAAAAACCTGTTTGCCAGTGCTAGCTTTTTCGCACAGCCAGTAGTTGTAGTTGTGTTTGCTTACTTTTCCAGTAAAGTCCAGTAAAAATTACTCAGTAACAAATTTACAGAGAGTAAGGCAAAATTTACTCTCAAAAAGAAAAATATCTAAAAATGTACGCAAACAAAAAAATTGTAAGAATTAGTAAAATACTGCTGCCAACTTCTTTCCTAAAAATATCGCTAAATCAAACTAAAAAATCACTAGAAAATATCTAAATTATAAAAAACTTAAAAAAGCGATAAATCGCTAAATTTCACTAATAGCTAAATTATATTTTACCCGCTAAACGAGTTGAAATATCGCTAGATTTGTCGAAAAAATAGCTAAATTGACAACAGTTATTAAAATAGCTGATTGCGAAATAAACCTATTCAAATTATTGGATTAATAAATAAAACCTAATAAAATGATCAGTTACTTACTTCTTCCATCGTAAATAAGCTTATATTTAAATATTTTTTGTTTTTACAAAAAATTATTTAAACATTTTTTAAACAAATGTTTTGTTTCTTCAATCATATGTTTTAAACCATATGTTTTTTTTTCTTACAAATTCTTACTAGCAAAAATTCATCCAGTAAAAACTTGTAAGTTCTCTGGTATTGAACTGTCACTTTACTCTCTATTTTTCCTCTCTCCTTACTGAGTAATTGTGTAAACAAACACCTTCCAGTAAAAACTTGTACAAATTTGTACGAATTTGTACAAATTTTTGGGTACCCAAACACACTTTATATGTCTCGTTAGCTCAGTGGGTAGAGCAATCGTCTGCCAATCTGAAGGCCTGGGTTCAAATCACGGCAGGACCAAAAAAATACATATGAACTTTTTTTAAATTTTATTTTGGAAAATATATTTCCACACCACCTATTTATTGGTTTTGCCAACGTTCAAAAATTTTGTTTCTCCAGTGCTTTTCCGTCGCTTTTTGAACAGCCGGTCCTTTTGTCTAACGATGTTATCATTTTGGGAATGGGAAAGCACTTTTTGCCAGTACTTGTACCACCTGTTAAAGTGCTTTGCCATCGCTTTCCCGTTTGTATTTTTCTGATTGGGTACTTACAAAAACGACCTTATCGAACAAAAATAATGAGTTTTGACGAATTATAAGCAGTATACCCTAATTCTACTGCTTATTATTTAGATATTAGTAATGAGCACCCATTACTGAGATTTTGCTGGGAAGGAAGCAATTAAAAGGAAAATATTTCAATAAAAAAAATGTATTCATCTATAGCGGCCTATACATACGTTAAAATCGTTAAATTAGTAAAAAAATGTATTTAGTGCAATAACTTTTGCAAATGGAAATTTTTTCGGTTGAAATTTTGCAACAACAGTTTTTAGAGGTGACCCCATATTATACTAAAAGTTGGACTTTGGAGACATCTTGGAAAGCTATGCTGCCATACAAAATTTTTTGAAAAATCGTGATATTAACGTATAAGCATGTGCATGTGCACACGCTGCAGGTCGCAAATACGAAGATATTTCAATGAAATTTGGTTCGCTGACTCACATGGTCCCAAGGACCTATTAATTCTAGATAGGATCGGTCCATATTTGGACCTATTGCCGTTATGGGCTATATTTTCTCTTCTTTTATCATTTTATAGAGAATTTTGACACAAGTCCGTTTTAACCCATTCGAATTTCGGATCCAAACATTAGCTGTGTTTTCCACTTAACTATATCCGTTAACTCATAAAAACCCTCAAAGTGCATAAAAACGCTTTTAAGACAAAAACTAACACATTACTTTTCGTATGCACGTTAACTTTCAACACGGATAATTATCAACGTTGAAAACTCAACGTTTATACATTTTCACATCTAACGTAACTTATTCGCGTTACTTCCTAGGAACTTTTGCTGACGTAGGTTCGATTATAACGGAAAAATTATAAACATAACCTGTTTAAAAAATTTTTATACTAAAATCGGTTTAACGTAGATTTGCTTTAAAGACTTAACGTTGATAGGCATGAGACAAAATACAGCTATTATTAGACTTTTAACCAGACTTAACTTTTTTACTCGTTTTGTTTTGACGAAAAATTTATAAATTTTCTTATGGGAAAATAATGTCTAAGAAGAGTTCAGATATATAGAATAAATCAGTACCTATCTGTCAAATGAATATCGGCAATTCAGTGCTCCCATTTGATTTGCATTGCTGTCAAAATCAATCCAATACCAAATTAACCCTTAAATGCATGGTGTAGCCATTTGGCAACATACCGGGTTTTTAATAAAAAAAAACCCCACTTGATGCACAAAACTGCATTTTTTGGCATTAGGGGCCCCTTCTGTACATAGTGTTACTATAGTTTAGCGCAGATTTTTTAAACAGTTGGAGTAAAAATCTTGGTCTTGCTCTGTATATTTCTGAAAAATCTAAAACACGCGTTTTTTTACAAAAAAGCCGAAAATGCGCATTCTGCCTTGCTGGTCTTATCGAATTCTTTCAAAAATTTTTATTCTTTGTAATTTACTTGTAAAAATTGTATCATCTTTCTTTGATTTGAAAATAATTTAAACAGAAAGTGATATTAATTTATGATCTAGAGTCAAACTAAAATAACATTCATTTAAAAAGTGTAATATTCAAAAATATTTGTTTAAATATTTAAACTGTATTCTCGCAATAAAATTCATTTTGGCGACAATAAATTATAGTTTATAGATTTTTGTTTTTTTTTTTCATACACGTTAACATAATCACAATTTAGCTATTTGGCAAAAAACCATATTTTTCAATAAAAATCACATTTTTTGGTATTTTTCTTGAACGCCTTTAGAAATCATATATAAAAATATGGTTAAAATCGAAGAGATTATGCATTTAAGGGTTAGGTAGTGTCAAACAGGCTTTATCAATACGCATTCATATCAGTAAACACACAGAAACTTGTGCGATTGGATGTAACTGTGCAAGTCTTTAGTATATACTCACGGTCCTCGCTTTAAACCAAAGAGTATATGCTTTATAGAGATACACTTCTACTCATGATTTTCCTTATAATTAGCGAATTTGGGTCGAACTTGGACAAAGAGAACAGGATTATTAGAAACCCATTGCAATTATGATTTATATCTATTTACATTTCGTCTTATTTTAAAAAGCCGTTCGATAATTTATTAGAATTAAAATTGAAAAAAAAAACTTAAAATTCGCATCACACATTAATAGGAAACGTGTTTTTTTCTATTATTGATTGTTTCAGCTACACCTTGTTTCTATTTTGTTTGTTGAATTTCTGTGCCTTTTTAAAGACTCTGCAATTCAATTGTGTACAAACTAAACAAATACATAATGCTAAATTAGTTAAAACAATTGTTGTAACCAGTACGCAGTGAGTGGTGCCAGACTCTTTTGGTCAAAATTGTATAAATATATCTTCAAAATCGTCAAGAATTTTTTGAAATATCGTTAAAAAATCGTCATCGGTAAAATATCATAAAAATACAAGTTATACTTATTTTTCAATCACTTCCGGAACTTTTGTAACTCCGAATTTTCCTTAACTGAAGGATTATTTGATTAATTTTTTATTTCATCTCTAAAACGTGTAAAATTTATATAACGATTAGCAACATCACGCAATAAGGGTTATTTGATTTCAATTCCGATAAATGATTTATACAGACCAAATCTTGATTTTAAAACTTTGCATCACGGCATAATTGTTCCATAATTAAAAATAAGCCCCAAAAAGTGCATTTCTGCATATTAACCGCGATTTTATTAAAAATGTTTCGTATTGATGATGATGTTCATTGCGAATTTAGTTTTTCGCTCAGGCTCGACGTGGTGAATACCTAAAAAACGGTTCTAAACAAACAATTTCAGATTTTTAAAATTCGCTATTAAAAATCGAATATACATGAGCACATATGATTCACGCATGCCCATATGCATCAATATACACTGACGAGCAAAAGTACCCAGTGTAGAAAATCATTACCAGATATGTGGTTATGTAACTACATACTTGGTAATGGTAACTACTTACTTTTGTTATTCTTATTATTACCTTATTACCTTTATATGGGGATGTCGCGAAAAATAATGAGTTGTCGTTACACACCAGCATACGAAAAATCAAAAAATATATCATTACCTATGTGCTTACCAGTACTGACAAAAATAATGAGTCTAAAAATAGATTTTCAAAAAAATAAATTATATAAAAAAAAATATTTTTTATTGTATTTTTTTTTTTTTTTTAATAAAATTTGCAGGTGCGGGAATGGAACCTGGGTCTACAGATTGCCAGTCAATAGCTCTACCATCTAAGCTATATCGACATGTAATATTTAATAGATAAAAATATAATTGACCTGCTGCACACAAGTAAGCTTACTCGCCAACATACAAAAAATCAAAAAATATGTGGTTACATATATCCTTACCAGTGTTTAAAAAATATTGAGTCTAAAAATAGATTTCAAAAAATTTTCAAAAAAATCTAAAAAATTATTTTGTATTTGAAATAATGATAAAAATAAGTCATTATCCGTAACTCATTATTATATGTTTTAAAATAATGCAGAAGGTAAGTGGGTGTCATTACTGGTACTCCAAAAAATAATGATATGTCATTACCGTTTCTACAAATATATATTTATGAGTTTAATGTCAAACTCCATACATAAAAAATATGGTTTGTATTTATATAACAAATTGTACTGTAAAATCCGAAAAAAATTTTGCTAAATATTAGTAGACTAAAAATACCAAAAATAAACTGTTATATCTACAAAATTTTTGCTATTTTTAAGCTAAATTTAGTTGAATGCATATAGCAGTCTATTTTGCCAAAATCAGCAGAAATATTAGCTAAAAAAATTGTAAGCTGCTGTTTTTAAAAGGCTTGATTTTTATTTGCATTTAAAAACGAGTAAAAAGGTTAAAGTCGGGCATGCCGACTATACAATACCCTACACCAGTCTGGTGTATTGTTTGGATCTGAAATTCGAATGGGTTAAAATGGGGCTTATGTCAAAATTTTCTATAATGTGAGTCAGCGCACCAAATTTCATTAAAATATCTTAATATTTGCGACCTGCCGCGTATAAACAATATAATTTTGGGGGGACCCTTATATGGGCACTAGTTCTAAACATGGACCGATGTTCACCAAAATCAATAGGCTTCGTCCTTGGGCCAACATAGGTCTATGTACCAAATTTCATCAAAATAGCTTAATATTTGCGACCTGCAGCGTATAAACAATATAATTTTGGGGGGACCCTTATATGGGCACTAGTTCTAAACATGGACCGATGTTCACCAAAATCAATAGGCTTCGTCCTTGGGCCAACATAGGTCTATGTACCCAATTTCATCAAAATATCTTAATATTTGCGACCTGCAGCGTATAAACAGTATAATTTTGGTAGGACCCTTATATGGGCACTAGGTCTAAACATAGACCGATGTTCACCAAAATCAATAGGCTGCGTTATTGGGGCAATATAGGTCTGTGTATCAAATTTCATCAAAATATCTTAATATTTGCGACCTGCAGCGTATAAACATTATAATTTTGGTAGGACCCTTATATGGGCACTAGGTCTAAACATGGACCGATGTTCACCAAAATCAATAGGCTGCGTTATTAGCCCAATGTAGGTCTGTGTACCAAATTTCATCAAAATATCTTAATATTTACGACCTGCAGCGTATAAACAGTATAATTTTGATAGGACCCTTATATGTGCACTAGGTCGAAACATGGACCGATATTCACCAAAATCAATAGGCTGCATTATTGGGCCAATATAGGTCTGTGTACCAAATTTCATCAAAATATCTTAATATTTACGACCTGCAGCATATAAACAGTATAATTTTGGTAGGACCCTTATATGGGCACTAGGTCTAAACATGGACCGATGTTCACCAAAATCAATAGGCTGCGTTACTGGGCCAATATAGGTCTGTGTACCAAATTTCGTCAAAATATCTTAATATTTACGAACTGCAGCGTGTAAATAGTATAATTTTGGTAGGACCCTTATATGGGCACTAGGTCTAAACATGGACCGATGTTCACCAAAATCAATAGGCTGCATTATTGGGCCAATATAGGTCTGTGTACCAAATTTCATCAAAATATCTTAATATTTACGACCTGCAGCATATAAACAGTATAATTTTGGTAGGACCCTTATATGGGCACTAGGTCTAAACATGGACCGATGTTCAAAAAAATCAAACTTGTTCGTCCTTGGGCCAACATAGGTCTGCGTACCAAATTTCATCAAAATATCTTAATAGTTGCGACCTGTAGAGTGCGCACAAGATTGCATGGACAGACAGACAGACGGACGGACGGACGGACGGAGGGACGGACGGACGGACGGACAGACGGACATCTTTAAATCGAAATAAAAAAAAATTCTGAACCGATCGGTATACTATAAGGTGGGTCTACGACCAATATTTTTTGGTGTTACAAACATCAGCACAAACTTATAATACCCTGACCACATAGTGGTGTAGGGTATAAAAATCTAAAAAAAAACTTCGGAAATTTTGAACTTTTTGCGATTTTTTAGGCCACTAATTATTTAGAAAAATTTTTTGCTGCTTTTAGCAGGTTAATTTTCTATTTTGCATTAACAAAAATTTAACTCAAATTCTTATATATTTGCTGTTCTTATATTACTAATATATAGCAAAAATAATCTGTTAATTTTAGCAGTTTTTTTGCATCATCATTTTTAACAAATTTTTAGTAAATTTTTCTGTTATTTTTACAGATTTATTCCTATGACTGTACATTAACTAAAACTGAGATAATATGTATGATCACCAGAGAAGACAAAATGGCTTTTGTGCTTTTTATGCTTTTTATTGCTTCTTTTTATTTTTTTGGATTTTCTGTTTTTTTAGCTTTAAAATAGCTTTTTCTTAAGATTTTTGAGCTTTGAATTGCTTTTTTTAAGACATTTTGTCCAAAAATACTTTTTTTGCTCACAAAAAAATATTTTTTCTCTTAACTTTGAATTTTTATTTTTTTTTAAACTGTAGTTTTTCCAAGTTTCTATACTTTTGCTTTTTTCTTGCTTTTTTTACTTATTGGATTTCGCTTTTTTCTGTCTTCTCTGATGATTGCATATGAACATATATGAATCCTAGATGAAAAGATATGGACATGCATCATAAAAAATCGTTAAAATCGTCACGTCTGGCAACACTACCAGTGCGCCGAACAACATGAGTGAGTTCTGTTTGTTTTACATGGGTCATTGGCCATATACAGAGTTTTAGGCATAAAAAACAAACACAACCAAATCAACACAAGGTCAAATGTGACAAATTTATATTTTATTTTTGGTGCAAACAAATTTGTAAATAATTTGTTGATTTGCAAAGAAGTTATGTCGTAATTTTAAGTTTTCACACAAAAGAAAAAAATTGTACATCGTTCATTCCATGAAAGAACATTAATAAATAATTACACTGCATAACACAAAAACAAATACCAAAGTTCTGACAACTGATTCTGGCATAGGCGACCAAAAGAAAATATACGTGTATCGGCGTTTTAAAAGTTTACATCTAGCCCTAAGTTTTTTGGGGAGTTAAAGTATCCCCCCCCCCCCCCCACCGCTTTTGCAAATGTTTATTTTGAATCTCGATGCAGATTCAAAATACCATATGAATCTTCCATTTGAGGTATAGGATGTGTTCAGTGAACTTGTGTAAAACACTACGGGGAACGTGGAACATTTTAACCCTCTAACTCTTCACTTAAAGGGACATTTTTGGCCCCGCTTAGGCAATTATACTTTAGTTTTGTCATTAGTTTCATACCAAATAAATTAAAAAAATTATGTCTTTTCTTTTCAATTGATATTACTGCTTGATATTGTGAACAGGGAGACCTTATGAAGAATTATAGATATTGCCGTTTTTAGATATTTAAAATTTTAAAAGCTCGAGATATTATGCACGTTTTTAATTTTTTAACAGTTTAAAAAATACTAAAAGTAGCAAACACTGAATAGTCAGATCCTCTAAAGAATGATTTATTTTTATCTTATTTCAAATATACATATATAAAGTAATGTTCTAGATTTTATGTAAATTTTTTGATAATCTATTTTTAGACTCAATATAACAATATTATATTTAACCCCATATTTTTGTTTTTGTATGTTGACGTGTATGTATACTCGTGTGCAGTAGGTTAATTATATTTTTATACAATACATTTTTTTATAAAACTTATTTTTTTTAATCTATTTTTAGACTCATTATTTTTGTCTATACAGTAGACGTTCGCAAATTAGAGCTTTCAGTAATTCGAACGTCCAGAAATTAGAATCAATGTTTGCAATACATTAAACGCTCTGAAATTCCAATTTAAAATTCTAATTTCTGAGCGTTTTTTTTTTTTGGTTATTTGAATACACAGGAAATCCCCAATTTATTTTTATTCTGTTAGAATAAAGTAAAACTAAAAAGGGGAATCACCAAATTATATATGTTTTTCCCTATTTGTTTTTTTTTGTCGCATTTATGTACATTTTTGGCTAGTTTATTTGTGAAATTTGATACGCGTGTACATATTATTTGGCAGTCTCTATTAAATAGTGAAAGTGTATCATTTAAAATGTTAAATAAACGTAAAAAAACACTTTATCATTGGAAACTAAAGTCAAAATATTAGAAAAGCTTGACAAAGGCGTTCAAGGGAACCGGTTAGCCCTAGATTTTAATGTGACATCATCTTCAATCAGCTACATCAAATCACATAGAACAGCAATATTAAATGCTGTTTCAAACACATATCAGGAGGCAAACAATAAATCTTTGCACAGCGCTGAATATCCAAAAATGGAAAGTCGTCTGTATGAGTCGTTTTTAAATCAACGAGAAAAAAAATGTACATTGACTGGGCCAATATTAAAAGAGAAAGCTAAACAAATATTTAGAGAGGAATATCCCGATAAAGATTAAAATGCATTCCGGGCAAGTGATGGATGGTTTACCAAATTTAAGAAGCGACACGGTATCGGTTTTTTAAAAATTTGTGGCGAGATTCTTTCCAGTGATGTTGCTTCAGTCACTCCTTTTATTCATCGATATCGTGCAAAGATCGCTGAGATGGGTTTAATGGAGTCACAAATATATAATGTCGACGAAACCGGATTATTTTTTCGTTGCCTACCAGACAGAACCTATGTCTCTGCTTTTGAAAAAAACGCCCCTGGACATAAAATTCAAAAAGACAGAATTTCAGTCCTACTTGGTGCAAACTCTGATGGATCACACAAATTAGTTCCATTGGTAATTGGAAAAGCAAAAAAACCCAGGTGTTTTAAAAATTTCAATAATCCTTTGCATTACAACTTTTCAAAAAATGCTTGGATGACTTCTCGGATTTTTCACGAATGGTTTCACGGAATATTTATTAAAGAGGTAAACAAAAATATTGATTTCAGGTTCAGTACATAATTTTAAAATTTTTTTCAATTCACAGGTGATCCGCTTTTCTCAGGAAAATAATTTGCCTCCGAAAGCCATTTTGCTTATACATAATTGCTCCGTTCATACACCCATTGAGAAACTTAAAAGTGACGATGGAAACATAGTTGCATTATTCTTTCCACCAAATGTGACAGCAGCTTTACAACCAATGGATCAAAACCCTATTAAGTTAACAAAGCTCAATTACAGAAGTATGTTTCTTTCTCAGTTAATTGCTGAAGGTGGTGAACTGAAGAATCATTTGAAATCCCATTCGATCCGCAATGCTATATTATTACTGAAACAAGCTTGGGATGCGATTTTAGTTATCTTCATTTGACACCAGAGCTTTGAAGAATTAATTCCTTAATTCAATTTTTCAATTCTGAATATAAATATATATGTATATAAAATCATAAATGATTGTATAAAAATCATATATGAATATATAAAAATCATTTTTACCCTACCCGACTAAAAAAGTTTTCATATAATCTTATATGATTTGATATAATTATAAATGTTTATATGTGTGGCTTTATATGACCATATACATTTATATTAACACTTTGGTTTTATAAATATGTTTGATATGACGTTATATATAATCATTTGCGATTTGGTCTTCAGGCATATATTAAGAGATCTGCAAATATAGTTTACACATAATTATATATAATGGCGTATAAGCTTCTCTAAACAATCTTATATCAAAATATATAACAAAGTTAATATAAAATTGTATTAATTTTATGTATAAATTTATCTGACATGGTATCTAATTATACAAAATTTTATAAAGTTTAATTGCACTATAAAAATAAAAAAAAAACTCCGAAATTGTGGATCTGGTTTTGAATTTTGCACTTTGACATATAAATAAATGTTTATAATTGAATTTAACATATATTTTCCAAATAGTTAGCGAAATACTCTTTATTAAAATCAAAATTATTTTAAAGAAATAAATAAAGGAATTTTTTTTTTTTTTCATTGTGGAATTAAAGGTCGAAATAATTATTTTTACTTTTAAATTTAAAAATTAGACAAACATATGTTGAAATAAATAAGTTTAAGTTCATTTATTTTTCCGTAAAAAAAAATTAATTGTGAAAGTTAATTTTTTATCATGTTGGTTTTTAATTTTTATTTTAAAAAATAAAATTTGTTATTATGAATTAATATAATAAGTACTTTTTTCAAAAACTGTTTTTTTTTCTTCATCAGGATACTCTCCTGACAAATACTTTACAGAATTTTTGCTTTCAAAAAACCTCTACACTTTCAGGAATGAAAAGAGGATCGTTTCGGGGATTTTCCAGGTCCCCTACATCAGTTTTCTTTAGAAAGTGGTGGCGTAATCCCCGAAACGATCGCCTTTTCATTCCTGAAAGTGTAGAGGTTTTTTGAAAGCAAAAACTCTGTGAAGTATTTGTCAGGAGAGTATCCTGATGAAGAAAAATAGCAGTTTAAAAAAAAAAAGTACTTATTATATTAATTCATAATAAGGAAATTGGCCTCGAACTGAATTAATAAATTTCTAATTAGTTAATTTTTTATTTTATAAGAAAGATAAAAACTCTAATCTAGAAAAAGTTGTTCCGACAAATTTTTGTAATGTTTTATTTTGTCACCTATTTCCAAATTTATTAGCAAAAATTGTTCTAAACATTAATCATTAGATTTAATATGAATGAAATAAGTGATCTCAATAATATTTACTAAAATTTTTTGAAAATCTTCATCAAATTATATGTATTTATATATAATTTGATGCAGTTAGATAGACCCATTTTTCGGATCAAATTGTATCAGGTGAGATAACATGCTTATCTCGCTTGATATAATTATATATTCCAATATTCGGATCAAATTAGATATGGACGTATATATTGGTTTATATATGGTGATATATGATTATATAACATCTTTTTTAGTAGGGTAGTAAATATTTATATATTATATTTTTTTCCAAATTTATCTATATTTTTTTTTCTAAAATTTTTGCTGACACAGCAACATTTTTAGTCAGGAGCGTGCTTGTAAAAAAGTTGGTAATTTCAGCAAAAGGTTTGCTGAAAATCAGCGAGCTGATTTTTTACCAAAAAAATAGTAATCTTCAGCAAAAGTTTTGATAACACTTAGTCGATTGCAAATGAAAAAAATCCATGCTAAAATCACTAAACTTTTGCGAAATTTTACTTTAGTAAATTTATTTGCTGAACATTTAAATATAGAATATGTGTAGAGTTGTTTTTCTTTTTTATCATTTCCGTTGTCTGTACTACATCCAGATAAGGTGCGACATATTTTTTATTTATTTTATTTATTTATTGGTATCCCACACAACAAAGCCAATTAGTCTTAAACTAGTACAGGTTTGTATGTGTTACAATAGGATATTGAATAATATTTCTTACAACTGTTGTGACAATTTAAACTATTAAAATTTAATTAACATTTAAAACTTTAAACATACAATTAAGCCAAATATTAACAAAAAAACTCGAAAACTCTTTTCTTAAATTGTAACGCGTTGCTAATTTCCTTAATTGTTGGGGGAAATCTATTCCAAAGACGCACTGCATTTATGTAAAATTGCCACTCGGAAACAAGGGTACGGTGTTTAAATGGTATCAAATTTTTCTTCCTGGTAAGTGGACTCAATCTAAGTCGATTGAAGACGATTGTATATGATTTTATGTATATATATAAGGGTTCTAATTCTCAGCAGGCTATCAAACGGAACCCCATATATTCTCCTCGAAAATAGAATCAACCCTTTTAACACCATATACATATCGAGTAATATTATTAAACGTGACATTCAGCCTGGATTTGCTTATGTCATCACAGCTTGCAAATAGTTCACACGCGTATGTCAATATTGGTATAAGGTACGTTTTCGCAAGAAGCATTTTGATTTTCAATGGGTTATAGTGTTGAGTGGGCCAGAGAGTCCTAAACATGGAGAACGTTTTACCACAGGCGGCAGTAATATGATCGGACCAAGTGAGAGTGTTATTGATATATACCAGGTATGGGCACACAAATGGCTTGACGGGCCAAATTTAGGATTTCACAAACTTACCGAAGGCCGCACCAATTAATACATTACTCGACACAAATGAATTTTTTGTACAGCCTTCTGCTAAAATCTTTTTTTGAGTATTTTGGTTTCCTAAGCCCGGATCTAAAGTCAAAAACGGTCCACTGAATAGCCTTTGAGTTGTGGGTCTTTCTTTTTTATCCCCTCACCCAGGAAAATACTTTATGAGTCAATGTTGCGGAGAAGTACATCAAAATCTTTTATATTTTTGTAATTTTTTATATTTTTGATCCAAATATATTTAAAAATATAAGGCACAGACTCAATAAATGTTTTTAAAATATTTTGCCCTCCATAATACGAATCGGAAATCAAAAACTTTGTCGAATTAATCTTCGAAAATATAGTTTTCGTTATTTCAAAAAATTTGGTTTAAGGTTTTTACCAATTTTTCAAATATTTTTAAATTTACTTATTGGATTTTGATCCCTTGACTGATAACCCCGGCAGAAAATTTTGATACTTTTATGAGGGTTCTTATTTAGTAAGTCAAAAGAAAATTATTCAAGCAAAGCACATATTTTTTTTATATTTTAAACTTCTTTCTCAAAAATTACGCATTTTTGGGATGAAAATATTACTCTTAGTAAAATGAATCATGAAAGCCACAACAATTTGAGGCAAATTTTTAAATCCCAAGATGATTCAGAAACGACCCAGAAATGTAAATAAATTTGAATATTTTGTGAACAATTCAAAAATGACTCAAAAAAGATTAATTTTTTAGCCCAAGAAATTTTTAAAAATATTTCTTTGAGCCATTTTTGAATCAAAAAGATGGCTCTTTTGGATGCACCACTTTAATACAAGTGAAAGTTTAATAATATATTTTGAGCACTTTTCTGATTCATTTTTGGGCTCGTTTGTTGGCTGAGAGCTCTAGAAAAAGTTAATTATAAAAACTTTATTCAAAAGTTTAATATCATATTAAAAAATTGGGGTAAGGCGGAATTGTTTGCTTTAAAAGCAAGATAAAAATTCGATTATACCGCTTTAAAAAGCGGTATAATCCCGTCAAAAACGGAGTGGTTGTTCAGGTTAAGTACACTAATAGAAAAAAGCCTGTAAAAAGTTTTGCTAAAGCTGCTAAAAATTAGTTAAAAATTACCTTGAATAGAAAACTGCTAAAATAAGCAGATTTTCTTTGCTAAGATAAGAATAGCAAAAATAAAGCTGTTAAATATATGGAATTTTAGTTTTATTTGAGCTAAATTTTAGTTAATTGAAATAAAAATTTACTCTGCTAGAATCAGCAACCAATTTTGCTAAATATTAGTAGAATCAAAAACTCCAAAAATTTTTAATTGTTTTAAGAGAATAAAAATCTATTTGTGAAATCAGCAGTCTACTATTTTTCACCAATATTTCTATTGATTTTAACAGGATGACTATTAGTATGTTTAAGAGTTTATTTTTGCTCTTATAATCTTACTAACATTTAGCAAAAACCTGCAAAAATTTTGCTGCAAAGTTACTTTTAAATAATAACCCTGTAAAAATAGCAGAAAAAGCTACTAATTGTTTTGCTATTTTCCCAGGTTTATTTCCGTTAGTGTATAAATAAAATTTTATTGTGTCTAAGTGTTGAAGGACAATTCTCATAAGTAGATTTTAGAGATCCTTACGAGGCCTGTAGAACAGCCTTAAACATTTCCTTAAATGAAAGGTAATTTTTTTTTTGAATTCAAACTCATAAAAAATTAAAGATTATTTCTACGTCATATTAAGCCATAAAGTATTTTTCCCAGGCTTAAGGTTTAAATAAAGAAGAAGGAATTTTCCACTTAATATTCGTATATTGGAGGCGAAAATACGTTAAAAAGTTTTATAGGACGTCTGTGCAAAAAAGTCGATATTTGTTGATTTAAATTCTAATTTTAATTTTTTTTTTTTATTTACCCGGTGAAAAATGTTCATATACACTCAAACATGTTCATATATGGTTTATGTATGGACACATATGAACAAATATGGATTTTTTATGAACATATATGGATTTTATATGAACATATATGGAAGTATATGTGATTCCATATATGGAAAAAATTTCATATACAGACATATATGGAAGCATCTGTTATTTCATATATGGAAATGGCACTCATATATGGACAAATATGAAAGTATCTGTTATTCAATTTATGCAAAATGGACTTGTATATGAACATATTTCGAAGAATACATTTTTCCATATATGTAAAAGGAACTCATATTTGGATAAATATGGAATTATATTTAATGCCATGAATAAAAAAAGGAACATATGTAGCGCCTAATTTGAATGTCATACATAAATTTATGTCTATCGTACAACCTTATAATAAAGAACAGCAACGTTCGCATGTATTCGCATATATTTAATAAATGTACATGTTCATATATGTCCATATATGAACATATACTTAGGTGTTACCTCATTTTTCTGATCCATACATATATGGTTGAACCATAAATGTTCATATATGGACATATACTTAGGTGTTACCTCATTTTTTGAATTTCTTCATATATGTGCAAACCATATACGAACATTTTTCACCGGGTAATTAATATTTATTTTAATTAAAAAAAAATTTTTTTTTATTGTTTTAAAATTAATGAAGGGCAGCACGAAATTGGCTGACGGGCCGCATTTGCCCATGTATGATATATACATATACATCTTGTCTATCTGGTTGTCGTCCACGCTATGAATGCGGTTATCAGAACAATTTTTGTAGCAAAATAAATTAGTAAAACATTAGTTCAAAATTAGTTTAGTGCTAAAAAAAATATACATAACTAAAATTTTTGTTGAAAACGAATTTTCAGCAAAAAAAATTGCTGAAAACTAGTACACTTGATATACAAGACGTTTTACAAATTTTTCTACTAACTTATTTTTTTGAGTGTAGAACATAAATTAGAACAGGTTGCATGCATCTTCATGTATATTCATACATGTACGTTAGACTGGTCAAAAAAAAATATTTGAATTTTCAAGCTCCACAACCCTAAAAATATGCTGCCACTTTGAAAAAAATGTGGTCTGATTAAAAAAATTTTACTCATGCACACTCTCTCACGAACATTTTTAATCTACTTACACTCAATCACGTTCACGTGAGTAAATTAAGGTATTACTCAAACTCACGTGTATCACTCAAAATTCTGCTTACGTGCCCATCTCTAGTTTGAAGGCTAAAAAACGTAATTTTTTTTTAGCTGTTTTTAAAAGTTGAAGTGGTGATGACAACTTACTGACCCGTGATGTAAATATCAGTGACGACTTTCTCAAGATATGTCATCATTTATTCATCACAGTGACCTCCTGGTGACTTGTCGTTATGACATTTTTACATTTGTATGAAAATGTCAGCAGGTGTCTATATGTATTTTGTATGGGAGCGCATCAGCAAGTCAGCAATGACAGCGACATGTCGTTAAGCCGTCGTGAAGACGTCTTCACGAAATTTCTAACTGGATTAGTTATTTTAAAACTGCATATACGTTTGTTTTAACTGTTATTCTAATAGATTCTAGCGACAAAGTTTTTGATTTAGGGTCATAATTTATATAATAACTTTTTATTGCCAAAAACATCATTTTGAAATCTTAACCACGTTCTGTTTTAATGTCAACTACTTTGTTAATTGTCTTAAACATTTTGACGTCAGTCAGGAAGTATACAATTTCAATATTTATTTTGTATTTTTTACACATAACTTACTATTTATTTCATGTACGTGTTACGTTTTCAGCACATTTTGATTTGTGGTTTTGTACAATTTGGATTCTTTTATTTATTAAAGGGCTTCATCGTAGATCATTTTGAAGACTGAAAAAATACATTTTCAGAATTATAAGCAGAATTCACAATACAACTTTTTTACATTGCTCAAAATGATTAAATGATTGTTGATAACCTTTATTTATTTTGGGTTTCTAATAGTTAAAAATCACTTATGAATTTTACAAAGTCAAAGTTGAAAAATTACTTCCGTTTATAAAGTTTATATATAAAAATCTATTTTATGAGAAAAAAAATATGCATAACACATGTTAATTTTTCTCAAATCCGACTTTTTGATTCTTGTATTTGCTAACTGCAATGTAAGAAATCAACTAAATGTTAATAATATCTAATAATATATACAAAAATGCTTTTAAAACAATTATAAATTCTTAAACTTGTACTAATATGGAAAAGTTGCATGTGTTTTGTCGGGTTAAACTGTTAAATTAAATGATTTTGGTCCGATTTCTGAATATTTAGTTAAAATTTAGCCAGCAGTTAAATTAAAATTTTGTATCGGAAACAACAACAAATGTATCAGTTAAATTCCCAGATAGTAGTAAACTGTACGTTGTTTGTTACCTCAATATGTTATTAATTCCATAAATTGAACAACCAGCCAACCAACCAACCAACACTTTCAATAAAAGTATGTAAAATACACAATTTTATCTGCAAAGATGTGGGTGAAACTTGAAATTAGGGTCCAGGATATGTGTCCCTAGTGGTTGACATGTCCCTACTTACCTTATTGTTCTTATTTACTGATTTTTCGTTACTTTCTAATATTTTTTAGCTCAAAAATTTAACATACACATTCTATATACATAACATATACATAAGATGTACACTCAGGGAATTATGTAGGTAAAATCAACTGCAAATGACAGTTAAAATAACTGCATTGGCACTTAAAAAGGTGTAGACTACATTTGCAGTTAAATTAACTGCAATATGAAGTTATTTTTAACTGTTAAAAATCAACTGACAAATGTAGTAAAAACAACTACAAATGCAATTGAAACAACATACATGCAAATTATCGTAAAACTGTACAAACAACTGCAAATGTAGTTAAAAAACATAAATAAAAATTATTTTAAAAATTATTAATTTAATAAAAAACAAATTTATGTAAACACTCCTAACTTAATTTTATTCTATTTAAAATTGAGAAATAAAAATTTACACTAATGTCACTTTTTTCACTAGTAAGATATTGTTGTAGATGTCCTTTTGTGAGGGATGAAATATGGCGTTGTTTGTCTTCCTTTTTTTCTCCAGGTAGAAAGAGATGAGAATATAAAAGAACTGAAAGAAAATAAATACAATAATTTTTAACAATCCCGTAAATAAATTTATATTTTATATTATAAAACTTACCTTATTATTTTAATAACTTAATAAAAAATATATAAACTTTTCCGTATTGCGCGTCCTCACTCTTTGGCGTTGTTTTATGACTAAGACAAGAGAAAACATGTTCTACTCATATTCTTTCACTAGAAATTTCTAAATAAGCGCTTCATACACATGCTCCTGATTGCTTCGTGTGTGTGCACACACACTTAAAAATATAAGTATTTATAAAAAAAAATTCAAAATAACTGCATAAAATAAATGTTACTACAATGTGGTAGTTTTTGTAGTTAGTTTGAAAAAATAACTGTCAAGAACATTGAAATATTTTGCTCTAAGTAAATTAACTACAATTGTAGTTAAAATAACTACAACCGCATTACTACACAAATAACTGTCATGTAGTAACTGCAGAACTTTTCCGAGTGTATTCCAATTTTTGATGAATTCTAATCATTTTTGTAAGTATTATTGTATTTTCCATTTTCAGGATATATGAAAGGTAGGCGTATCCTTGCTGCGATTTTGACAAAATTTTGTGTTTTTTTTTAAGTTTAAGCAATGAAATATAGTCGTGGTCTTTACGAAATCCCCAGCGGAATTGGTGTGGAAACGGAATTCGATTTTGTAAACGGGCTGATAAAAAATAACAGAAATGGCATTATAATGACGTCATGAAAGTTTTAATATATTTAAGTTTTTAAATATTCCATAAAAACATATATATATAATAAATAATAACTGTTAAAATTTATTGTTAAAATTAGTTAATTTAATGAAGCCAATTTTAATCGGATTGGAAATTTCCTCATCAAATCCGTAGTGAGGATTTATAGAATTCAATATCGGAAATTACAGTTTAAAAATTTCCGTCAAAAAAATGAAAAGAGTTTCTACAATACATTTTTGTTACGGAAATTTCCGATTGTTGGATTCTATAAATCCACTCAACGCATTTGATGAGGAAATTTCCAATCTGACTAAAATTTTTTTCTTAAAATAACAAATTTTGACAGCCACTTTTTATAGTTATTTATTTGTTACACATATTTATTAAATTGAAGTTAATATTTAAAACAAAATCAATTTAAGATTTATTTTAAATTAAAATTAGTACATGGTAGACGACTTATATGTATGTCATTATCGTAAAAATATTTTATTTTAAAATTATAAACTAAGTATTTGCACTTTTTGAAAATAAATAACTATTATTATTATTTATTAAATTTTCTGAAACATACATAGTACATACATATTTAAAAAGTTATATGAAATCATGGTAAAGCCATTTCCGTTAATTTTTATAAACTCTTAAATAATCCAATCCAGTTCCGGTACGGATTTCATAAAGACCACGAGTGTGTCAAATTTCATTTACCTTCTATTCTATACCACTCGTTTTATAAATTGACGACACTTTGCGATGGCACGGAACTATAACAAGTAGTATAAGTGTTGAGAAATGATATTTTGCAGTCCCAAATGGATAACATTAACAAACATCGGAAAAGCATTAGGGAAACAACAATTGGCAATATTGTCACAACATTGGCCAAACAAAAGAATTGGTGTTCTAAAAATAGATTTTCGAAAATAAAATTTGGCCGTCAGTTGCTCTACCCAATTATTTTGTGGAATTGTTTAGATTTCGATGAAATTTGCATACTTAGGTTTGTAGATATGAAAAAACCTCATATAGAAAAAATGGATATATATTTTCCAAATTGATGTGACAGATGACTATAACACCAACGATGACTTTGCAAACAAAAACTCATTTTGGTCAAAAGTGACCAAGCTTTCGATATGAAAATCTCTTTTTTTTTCGTCGAATACAGACCTGCTGAATAGGTTTTTGGTTCATTCAGATCCATTTATAACTATTTTAAGGAAACTACCTGTTAACAGTAAGAAATAATTAATATTTTCTATTACGTTTTTGTTATTTTCTATAAAAATGATTTTAATTATAATTTTTTTTTATCAATTTCAGGTAAAACGTGTTTCATAATACTCAAAAAGTTAAATTTTGAATCGTTATTCGTAAGTAAATTAGTTCTGGCCGCCCACCTTAGAGCGCTAGACAACTTTAAGTTGACACGTACAAAACATCGGCTTAATGGTAAAAAAAGAAAATTAAAAAAAAAACAATTATTATTGTTATTATAACCAACATTTCGACAACACTTACAGTACGGAGTAAATGTTTTTGCCTCTTCTTGTATTAACAAAGAAGAAGGGTAAAAATAAAATTTGTATTTAATTTATACCGATGGTATAAAATACAAAAACAAAAAACTTTCATAATATTTCTATTGTTGGTAATGCTTTGCAGAAGACTTCGAACACATATTTTATTGTTTGCACCATTCTCATATCATTGATGTAGCAGACTACATTTAATATGAGATTTTGATGCTTCAATTTGCATTGCACTACGCCACCACTTTCTAAAGAAAACTGATGAAGGGGACCTGGAAAATCCCCGAAAAGATCGTCTTTTCATTCCTGAAAGTGTAGAGGTTTTTTGAAAGCAAAACCTCTGTGAAGTATTTGTCAGAAGTGTATCCTGATGAAGAAAAATAGCAGTTTTTGAAAAAAGTACTTATTATGTTAGCTCATAATAAGAAAATTGGCCTTGAACTGAATTAATAAATTTCTAATTAAATAATTATTATTTTTAGATTTTTATCGTGTAAAAAAAATTTCGACTGCGGCTCGGTTTAGCCGGTTTAAGCCATTCGTAGCAGATCTAAAAATCTCAGTTGTCAACTCGCTGTCACTTAACAAAGAACAAAAATTCTGTATTCAAGAGGTTCATCCGGCATGGAACGTTACGTTACAGACAAACTAATGACTCAAATGCTTTTTCATAGAACAAAAACAAATCAGCTGATTCGTCACGGCACGTTACGTACAAACTAATTATACCTTAAAGGCGGATTATGGGACCGTAAACGTAAATGTGATGTAACTGAATCGTGCGTAGCTAAAAAGTGCACTTATAGAATATGAGTAGCTGAGATGCAAAACTCGTTTGTTACACATTAACTAAATTTTGGTTAGAACCAAAAAACTTGTTGCAGCTACTTAAATTAACATAATTAGTTGAATGTTTTTAATTCTTAAATGTTATGCCATTCTTGATAAACAACTCAACAGTTGAAAAATCGAAAATATTTTTATAAAGCGCTAAAAAAGAACTGTGAGAATCAATTGTCATCTCGTTTTTTTAATTTTTGCATCTCACATACTCATATCATAAACGACATTACTATTTAGCATCTATTTCATGTGGTTTTATATTTTATTCTAAATTTTTCCATTTATTTGTTAATTTTTATTTCTTATTTGTTGTTTGAATCTATTTTCTTTATTCATTTTATATTTTTTCCGACTAAAATCATTCAGCTGTTTCGATGATGGATAGAAAATTCTGATTTCAACAGAATGATCCGGCAAGTACGTTTACATTTACGCGTTAGTAACCATTTATATACACTTCTTCTTGTGGTTTCGAAACATATGATTCGTTACAGTTACGTTTACGGTTGGGTAACTCACCCTTAAGACTTTCAATGTTTGCGGTATGAAACATAATCAATAACTGCAAAAGTTGTCATTTAAATTCATTTATTAACACTCTTACATGCAGAGACATTAGGGGTTGGCGTCAAAAGATCCCCATTACGCCCTATATATGTAGTAAGGTTGTTATAACAATCTACCACATCCCAGTGTAGAAAATCATTACCAGATATGTGGTTATGTAACTACATACTTAGTAATGGTAACTAGTTACTTTTGTTATTACATTTCTTATTACCTTTATATGGCGATGTCGCGAAAAATAATGAGTTATGGTTACACACCAGCATACGAAAAATCAAAAATATATCGTTACCTATGTGCTTACCAGTACTGACAAAGATTTTCAAAAAAATAAATTATATAAAAAAAAATATTTTTTATTGTATTTTTTTTTTTAAATAAAATTTGCAGGTGCGGGAATGGAACCTGGGTCTACAGATTGCCAGTCAATAGCTCTACCATCTAAGCTATATCGAATGTAATCTTTAATAGATAAAAACAAATTCACCTGCTACACACAAGTAAGCTTACTCGCCAACATACAAAAAATCAAAAAATCAAAAAATATGTGGTTACATATATCCTTACCAGTGTTTAAAAAATATTGAGTCTAACAATAGATTTAAAAAAATTAAAAAAAAATCTATAAAAATATTTTCTATTTGAAATAATGATAAAAATAAGTCATTATCAGTAACTCATTATTATATGTTTTAAAATAATGAAGAAGGTAAGTGGGAATCATTACTGGTAGTCCAAAAAATAATGATATGTCATTACCGTTTCTACACTGGGTTGTTATAGTTTAAAGTAATACAAATAATAAGTTGATTCAGGCACGCGCAAGGAAAGGTTAAATTATTTTGGAGCCTTCAGACTCAAAGTCTACAATAAAATTAAAACGCATTCATCTAAAATCAATAATGATAACTAGAAACAACTATGATAAAGAATAACACACACTAATACATGTAATGAAATTTTCAAATACATATGCACATTAGGCGGACACATATTTTTTAACTTTCGATGACGTTTGCTATGCCTTATGGTACATTCTGATGATAATAGGGACAAAGGATATTTCAATAGCGAAAAGTCCCAGGAGCATAAGTTTCTAGGATTTAAGATGTATTTAGTATGTGTGTACTTAAGAAATGTGGTTTTATTTGAGTTTTCGACTTAAACTAAAATTAATTTAAATATACAACTTTTCAGGTAAAAATTATATCAAACCGCTTACCCTTGCATTACCTTGGACCCTTAATAAATTTGTTTTTCTAGAAAATTTTAGAAATTCAATTTTTTGTTAAAAACCCGTGAATTTAAAATTGATATGCAGTTTAAAAAATTAAAATTAAATACTTAGTACCCGTAAGTCCAGAATAACATGTTACTAGGTAAGGAGTAACATCGATGGACATGCCCTTGTTGAAATAATAGGTCTAGTAATAGAAAAGTTAGAGCTTGCCCCCATCATTACAAAAAGATTATTTTTATAACCAAAACTTATAATAAAAATTTTCCAAAATTTTTTGTTAAAATTATGTAATTTTTAATTTAATAGTCAATATGAAACAAGATGAAATTTTAAGAAAAAAAACGTATTATTTTAAGGTTTTTTGTAACCTATATGTAATAGGTAAGCGTAACATGTAAGTTCAGAATAACATATTACTAGGTAAGGAGTTACCTCGATGGACACGCACTTGTTAAAATAATATCTTTTGTAATAGAAAAGTAAGATGTTACCTACCCTTATTTCTTCTTACCAAAGTCATTACCGGGTAATAGAAGGTTTTGCTGGGATACAAAATTTTAAATAGAATTTTATTAAAGTTAACAGAAAAACTTTATCTTTATCAAAAAATAATAATATAACTACAGTTATAAAGTTAGATTTTACGAGCATAAAACTATATTTTGTATAGAAATAACTTAGGAAAGTATTTAACTGTGGTAACTATAAGAATTTATATATTTAGTTAGAATATTCTTCCACCTCAAGTCCAAATTCTAATATGATATTGTCATATTAGATTTTTATTTGTTGTTTCAAAAAGGGTTGATCATTTTCATGATAGACAATACAATTGTTTCGTAGACATCACTCTACTCTTCAGTTGTCCGCAATAAGAAAATGATAACTTTCTTACTCAAACCGAGACATTACATAAGGTACAAAAAACCAACGGGATGAGAATTTTGTACTTTCGTATATGAACTGTCTGATTTGGTAAAACCAGCTATAAATCAACTCCTTTTTGAAAGCAACAATTACATAAAAGTACCCTTTGGGTACATACAATACATACAATACATTTTGTAAAAAACAACTAATTTTAAACTCAAAACAAAATAAATATTTGAATGAGAGTTTTGCCGTGGTGTGCTTATTTTCAACAATTATTTTAATTTTTGCATTAAAAAATACAAAAATTGTTTTTCGGACTTTCTATATTTTCATATATTTAGTTAGAATATTCTAAAATAATTAATAAGAATTTATGCTAACACACTTCTATTGTAACCAGTGTTGCCAGGTTTGACGATTTTTACTATTAAAAATAGCCTAATGACGATCTGACGATTTTTTCATTCATAATGACGATTTTTATTTAATTCGAAATACAGCAATAGCTGTACAAAAAGCGATACTTTTCCAATCTAAAATTCTAAATCTCAAGTTTTTAGTTTTTAAAATTATGCAGAATTGCAAACAAATTAATGTGGAACAAACTAAAAAACCGCTGCAAAATCAGATAATTTTTATTCAGCAAATCTATACGATTTTTGCAAAATATTTTAGAATTTGAGATTAAAAGTTCCATATTGAAATTCAAATTAAAATTATATGTAGAAAAAATGTAAAAATCAATTCAAAGACATCATATTTTCATTTATTATGAAACTGTCAATTTTTCTTTAAGATAGGTGTTTTAAAATGTACAAAACTTATAGAAAAATAGTAAACATTATGATAATTTTTGTGTAAAACTTCTGTCTTAAAATTGTAGCGAATCTCTGTTTTTTCATGGGGAAGAATGCCTGTGAAATACATCCCGGCTAAAAATCGGCATATATGGATTCATACAGGTTTAATGTATGCTCGTGCTTCCTCAAAAACCCGCATGCTTTTCCATACATGGATACATAAATCTCCATACATGCATCCATATATCTTCACACATGTGTATTAACGAAATTTGAGGTAATATCTACATGTATGTTCATGTATGAACATCCATGAACATGTATGAAATTGTATGATCTTACATGCAGATATTACCTCAAATTTCGTTAATGCACATGCATGAACATATATGGATGCACGTATGATGATTTATGTAATCATGAATGGACATACAAGCATGTTTATGACCATGAACGAACAAAAATTAAACCTGTATGGATCCATATATGAAGATTTTTACCTGGGATGTTAAATATTTTAAAATCTGAAATTTTGGTTGGTATTTCTTTTTTTTAAAGCAACTATTTCAGGATATGGCAAATTTCGATGATGTTTATAAATATCATATTAAATTTATTAACAAGCACGAAATGATTAAAAAAACACGAATTGATTAAAAAAGCACGAAATGATTAAAAAAAGGATCATTTTTAAAATCTTATAAAGTTTTAAGGGCCCTTATAATACAAATAGAATTTATTTTGACGATTTTAAACTATTTTTTGAGGATTTTTCAAAATGCTATAACGATTTTGACGATATTTTCAAAAATATTCGACGATTTTGTGCCTTAAGCTGCCTACACACTAGGGAACATGGTTGAGGGAACAAAAAATATCAAAAAATTTTGTAAACACGAAATGCACGCTCTCAACACGCACACACACACAAAAGCACTCACACATTCACAAAAAATGCTCTCTTTTTTTAAGTATGTTCCCTAGTGTGTAGGCAGCTTTATAAACCAGGCAACAAAAATGATTAATTTCCCAATAGTTTATCAACAAACTTCTTCAAATGTGAGGAATGTCTATTCGGTTACCTGGAGGGTGAAAATGTGCACAATTTTTTCTTTCCAAAAAAGCGCTTAATTCTCACCGCGTTAAGACTAATTCAAGTAGTTATAGTCACTTTAATTAATAAAAACAGTCTAAATAAATAACTAACATCCTAATGTGCATACGATACTTTATACAATTTATGTATGTATTAAAAATAAATATTTATTTTTATAAATATTTGCTGTTTTTTGCGTTGTTTTATTATTTTTTTTTTATTTTACAATGTGGAAATAATTAAATTGATATATTCATTCTAGTAAATTCTATTTGGCACTTGAAAAGTAGAAACCCATTTTATTGACTAATAAATTCTTCTCTACTTGTCGATAGTAAAACTTGTTTAAATAAATTTTTCAAATAAACCAGTTAACTTCAAGTTTTGACCTAATTAAATACATATTTTGTTATTGAAAATAAATTTAAAAGTTTTTGAATTAATGCAAAATTGAATTTGTTTCCGAATATTAAAAAAATCTAAACATAGAATATTGAAAGCTGGAAAATTCGGATAATTAAAACCTAAAATAATGAAGGAACTCACAGTTTAAGTGCTAAAGTTAGTACGTTGTAAAATAGCATGATTTTTGAAGTTTAACCCATAGAAAGTTGTCAAATTTACGATAAATGCTAGTTTACTACTTAAAATAGCATGAACTGTGAATACGTAATACGTAAATACGGGTGTATAACTGTGGGATTTTTGGAAAATTTTGAGCGTTTATTGTGCAAATTGGTACAATATATTTTTTTTTTAAAGTATTGGCCATTTTAAACTATAGGGTAAAGGGGGGATCCTTCGCCACTTTTTTTTCAAAGCACTGTCATTTCTTAACCACTAATTATTTTTCAGAAATTACTTTCAAATTGAAGATCTACATATCTTAGCTTTAATTTTTATGTTTCTTATTCTAATTATTTGCATATCTTCCACTATTTTTTTTAATGATTTTCAAAGTAACCCAAATCGGCGAAACTGCCACAAACCTGGTTGGTGTACATTCGCCAAAAAACCTCGAATTAATTTTAACAAAAAAAATTGTTCATACAGCAAAGTCAATATTTTAATGATTGAAATAATTAATTTAGAATAAGTTCTTTAAGATATGTGATTCTTTTCAATGAATAAATCTCCACTACATTAAAAAAAATAATTTAAAAATTTAATACCTATAATGATTCTTTAAAATTAAAAAAAACTGAATAATTAATATAAATTTAAGAATGAACACGATTGTTCTATTCTACCATTAAACTTATTTTAAACACATAGAAAAGTCTTATAGAGCATTTTAGGCAGAGATGCACCAACTCTTTGTAGCTTCAGGGGCCATCTGGTGATTGTGCCCCAGAGACAGGCACTAACATAAAATTAATATTTTTTCAACCTTTTTAAGTATTTATTAAAATAAAATTATTATTATTTGAAAGCTTAGGATCATAGGTCCAACATAATGAAAAATTATTTTTTTATCGCACGATTTGAGAAAGTTATTGCAAAATGTAATTGCTTTCAATTATTTTTTTGGCACCCCAAGAAACACAAAAACACGTCTGTCTGCGACCACATGGTATGTAAGTTCGTCAAAGTGGATGTCAAGTAAAGGCAATTGAAAAATGCACAAAATATATTTTTTCCAATTTTATATCTCCCTTAACATCGGAGAAAAATGGGATTATTGTATGTGCCCCACTGGCGAAGGATCCCCCCTCTACCTACACCCAATACATGTTTTAATCAAATACACCCGATGAGTTTTAAATGAAATGGCAACGATTTGTTAACGCATATTATTCTGTAAATGTATATTTTTAAAGATTTTGTTATAAACGCATATTGTAATGTATATCTCGGCTTTTGTTGTTGCAAATTTTGCTATAAATGATAATGAAATATTTTGTTAATATTTTACTAAAAACTAAACTTAAACTTTTATAAGAATAAATAAATTTAAAAATACCTTTGATTTTTTGGAATAAAGACAAATATAGAAATTTAATTGTTAACTTTTAATTTTCATATTTAAGCCATTTTTAACCCTTTGAGGACCATACATTTTCTGATGAAGCGATTTTGAAAATTTTGCGATTTTCATAATCTCTGACCTAATAATAGTTATGCCAAGAAAAATTGGCTCCGTAGAACCCCTCCTTACCCCTCATTTCGCTTGCCAAAAATAGTTGCCATTTGACGACCCTGCCGTTCCGGACGAACCGATTTTTATTACTATTTTATTTTCGTGCTCTAGAACTAAATTATGGATATGTTACAAAAAATTTACCTCATAGACCCCTTGCTTGCCCTTCATTTCGCTTGTCAAAGTTTGTGCTTTTTACCCCTTAAATGAAGAATTCTAAATAACCAACTTCGAGGGCTCGCAAGGGGAAAGCGAGACTAGGTAGGGATTTGCTGCCTACTACATTTTTGTTCCCCCATTTCTCCTTTACAAATCACTTTTGGAAATATTTACTCTATCTTTTGTCTGGGCAATTATAAAAGCGAAAAACCCTTGGGCAAGCATACTTGCCTATGGTCGTCAAAGGGTTAAGGCAAATAATACTAAAATTCAACCGATAAAAATGATAATTGTGCACATAAAACGCGACTATAAATGCATGAACTTCGGAGCAGAGTTGTCAAGTATTCGACCTATTTGAAAAACCGATTTTCGGTTTTTTTAATTTAAAACCGGTACGAATAACCGATTTTTGTAAATAATCATTTTGTATTGCTATATATGCACATTTTCTTATAAAACTTGCAAAGAATTGCTAAAAATCTTAAAACTTACTATTTTCTTCCTCTCTTGAAAGCAATTCGCAGCGTAAATTATTCCATTAGTGCAAATTCACATTTAAAACTAAAAGTTATTATTTCTAAAGGCGCTGTTTGTTTTTTTTTTTGTTTCTAAATAAAAACACTTTCGGACAGATCTAAAAGCCCAGTATTTTGTTCGTAATTTTTGCGAAAAAGGCAATTAACCTCCATAAAAAACAAAAACGAATTTTTACTTGCTTTGGAATTGTTACAAAATTGCGGTGGAAAGTTTTTCTCATTAATTTAATGACAGGACGATTTGAAAATGTCGCAAAAAATAACTTTAGCCTTATGAAGATTGTAGTTTTCCAATTAATGTGGAACAATTTGTGACTTTTAAAATTTTATTTACAATTTTACGGTTTCAAATCGCAAAATGTCCCTACGGGAAATTTTAACAAACTGTCACCGAACTGGCCCCTTTATATGAAATAGAGTGGTTACTTTTACATGGCGTTGTCATAGGAGGGGGAAATTGACCCCTTGTGACATGTCACAAGACAAATCCTACGACAGGTTACTGAGCTCTCATAAAAAACAAAGTTCAGGGACCTGCCCTGGGATTTGTCTTGTGACATGTCACAAGGGGTCAATTACCCCCTCCTATGACAACGCCATGTAAAAGTGACCACTCTATTTCATACAAAGGGGCCAGTTCGGTGACAGTTTGTTAAAATTTCCCGTATGGGTTTTATCACAGGAGAAGAAAAGCTAAAAAATAAGAAAAAACTCCTTTTATTTATTGAGGAAATGGAAAAATTGAGCTTATATGCATTTTATGCATTTTAGATCTTTCCTACACTTATAAAAAAAAGTTAGTACAAAAGTTCGTTAAATGCGCTCTGGCTCAAATGAACTTTCATATTCAAGCTCAGCGCTAGACTATTTAGCAATCGTGAGGTCGCAAGTTCGATACCCGGTGGCGGGTATCGAACTTGTAAAATAAAATAATATAATTTTTTTTGAAAAGAATTTTTTTTTAACTTTTAATTGGTGAAAAAGAGTTTCCTTTGCACTCGTTCAAAACGTACTGAAAAATGTTGAAGTGGGAGTACTCCTCTCCTATGACAACTCAATGTTAAAATCATTAGTGTTTATGTTAAAAAAGAATTACATCTAGAGAATCAATTGTAGTGCTTTTTCTAATGCTTCGGCATTTCTTTTTTTGCTGGGAAAGGAAGAAAATCTATTAGAAATTTTCACCTTATAAATATTTGAAAATGTCGAATTATTCGACACGAAAAAAACCGGTTTCTCGAATAATTCAAAAACCGTCCTTTTTCAAAAGCCGGTTTAAAAAACCCGGAAATATAGAAAAAAAAAACGGTTTATCGAATAATTCGGAAACCGGTTTCGACAAATCTACTTCGGAGCCGTATTTATCATACGAGTATACTAGATCGTACCACCTTACAGTCAAAAAAAAAAAAGTTCGCGGTACTCCTTCAAATATAAAGTATTTTTGCAAGGCAATTCCAAAAAAAAAATTTTTTGCCGAACGTAGGGGTCGCTTTTTTAATTTTTCGTTATAGCTCCGGCATTTAAAGTCGGATTTTAAAGTGTGATATATCGATTTTTTTCTTCGAGGAGACCAGTGTTTTGATATAAAGGAAAAATCCAATGAAAAAAATTTAAAAAGGCGTAGGGGTCGTTCGGCAACCAAAATAATTTAAAAAAATTCTGCTGGGTTTATCCAAAAACTTCCTTTGCAAAAGTTTAATGATTTTTTGCGAGCTTTAAATTTCTGACATTAGGGCAGGACATTAGACAGGTAGCAACTGAGATCTGGTGGGTAACTACTAGAACGGTATACTTGAGGACAATGGCCCTTAGAGCAAAACAAAGGTCCCCTCGAGAGAATAACATCGATGTATCATACTTCAAGATCCGACTGTAAATGCCAAAGATATAACGAAAAATGTAAAATGACGACCCCTACGTTCGGCAAAAAAAAAATTTTTGTTTTTGAAACCTTGTTGTTAAAATAATTTAGATTGGAGGGTGTACGGCGAACTTTTTTTTGAGGTACGGTCTAGAGTATACGAATGTGTTACGAATGAGTAATATTTGAATTGTACATTAGTTATATGTAATAACCTCACCTATCTGTGCCGTACCCCACTTTCGAGTTTCAAAAACTTCAATTCCCCTATCATAATAACCAGGGCAAGGACTTTCATGCACTAAAAAATCGAAATAAATAAAAAATGCAAATAAAAACCAGAAAATATGCAATTAAAAATAAATGTTTTTTTAATTATATTTATTAAAAACTAACATAAACGTAAAAATTCAGGTATCGGTTACAATAAGCTTGTTCGTTTACTTACTTACTACTATGTACTATATTTACTACATCTGGAAATTCAATACAAAAAGTAAACAAAACTTTGCAATTGTAGTAAAAGTAGTAACAAATTCGAGTAAACGAACACACTGAATATGTCTTCAAATTTTTGTGTGTGGCGTTTTACCTGAAAAAAAACTTTATTATAAAATATAACTTAAATATGTGTACTATAAAATCGTACTCACTTTCGTAACTCAGACAAAAAAGTGGCAGAAGTTAATGCTCGGGGACAAGTCTCCTTAAAACAATTTTTATAAAATTTTTCAACTTTCTGTTTGTGAGCAATAACACCCGAAAACGTTAATTTAAAATTACATCTATAAAAAATGTGTAAGTGGATGACAACATATTGTATACTATACTAGTGTAGTGTAGTGTACCAACAGAGCTTCCAAATAATTAATTCTTTAAAATTTTTTTTAGATTTAAAGTATGAATTCTTAAATCGAATTTCATATTTAAAAATATTAAAAAATATGCAATAATGTGCAAAATATGCAAAAATATGCAATAAAAATCATAAAATATGCAATAAAATATGCACTTAAAAGCAAAATATGCAAAAATATGCATTTATAACAAAATATGCAAAAATATGCAACAACAAATCGATGCCATTTTTTTTGCAAATTCTTTGATTCGGAAAAGTATTTGGTCAAAATAATTTTTGGGCCATTGACTACAAACATGCATTTGCATGAAAGTCCTTGCCCTGATAATAACATAAGTAATCTTTTCTAGTGAAATTTTCAAACTCAGTATTACTTTAAAATGATTTTTTGCATTGTCCCCTTAAGAAAATGTACGGCAGAAAGTTTAGATAAACATTAATAATGAATTGCAATCAAAATCAAACAAAGAACTATTTATTTACTATCACTAAGGACTTTGTAAAACAAAAACTGGCTCAAATACTTAACCACTCATAAAAAGTTGCAATATGTTAACTGCTATTGTAAGTACTTGAGATATGGCGATAGTCATCGGTCAAGAGACATGGTGAACTCAATATTATCAAAAGTATCAAACAACGTGATAACAAATAACTAATTCACTATGGCAGAGGGGTATACAAAAATGGGCCAAACTAGTACTTGAAACACTAAAGAAGGCGATCTAAAGAAACGGAATTATATATAAAGAACTCATAAAACTACAAAACAGTTCTTTTTAAAACGTACGTGCTAAAGTTAATAAATCGTGGAAAATCGGGAAACCTGTGTTTGTTTGAAATTTAATAAAAAAGGGATATTTCTATTGTGAATTATATTTAAAGGATATTGAAAGATTACAATGATTTTAAACAATAACTCAGATGCGCCAACTTACTTAAATGAGAATTTTTTTAAGGCCGCTATAGAGGATGGTTTACGTGAAGAACGAGTAGATATTAAGAAAATCGTCTTTGCTGAATCAAATGGTGGTGGTGAAAATTATTGCAGTAAAATATATCGTGCCAAGGCTTTATATCGTAGTAGCAAACATCAATTGGATGAGGAATTGGCGTTAATTGTAAAAAGTATTGCGATAACACCAGCTACACAATTTTTAGGGGATTTATCTGTTTACTTAAGGGAGAAAATTTTCTATTTCGATGTTTTGGGAAAATTGGAAGTATTGATTGGGGATGGCTCTAAATTTGGAGCAAAGTAAGTTAATAACAAGGTTAATAAAATGTTCGACGTGTAAAAAAAACATTTGCACTGAATATAAAAATGAATTAAAATTAAAGCGAAGTAAGTTGTTTGGGTTTCACGTGAAAACTGTTATACTCCGTAAAAAAAAAAAAGATTTTCACCTAAAAATTATCTAAACTATGTTTTCAAATACATAAATTTTAATATGTTACGAATGTTTATTTTCACTATTTAAATTACGATTTGAGACATTTTTCATGTGAAAAACAACTTATTATGCTTAAGTATAGTTTTTTGCCTTGAAAAAGTATCACTCTAAATGTCTCAAATTTTAAATGTAAAGTAATTCAAATGTAATTTAAAATGTAAAGTATACAATTTTTATTTCATAATAAGACAAAATCAAAACAAAGTTAGGATATAGATTTTTCACTAGAAAATAATGATCTTGTATATTAAATTTTATTGAAATTTGCGTGAAAAAAAATTATACACAATTTTCACATTAAATTCAGTATCGTTAAAATTAATTTTCTTTTGTATGGAGTATTACTGCTTTTACATGAATGCCGAACAACAGGATAGGATTTTCGTGGACGAGTTTTAATGAAATCTTTCACTGAACTAATGAAGTTGTCTTCACAAAATGAATGAAAAATTTCTGATAATTTATGAAAAATATTTAGTTAGAATATTGTTCTAAATAAAACAAATTATGAAAAATCTTCATGATTTTTATGAAAATATTTTTATTGAAACTATTTTATTAGGTTTATTTATTTTAGGTTTATTTAGGAAATTTTTATAAAATTTTACGAAAACCTGCATTAATTTAATCAAAGGTTTCAATGGACGAATTCCAGTGATACTTTGAATTAATGTATAAATATTTTAAAAATATGCAGATAACACTCTCTGTTTATGCATTATAATGAAACACTTCTTAAATGAACATATGCTACAATGTAAAAAAATATTTACCTAAAATATATGAATAAAGGTACACTAATAGAAATGTAAAAATTAGTTAAAACTACTAAAAATTGGTTAAAAATAATTCTGCAGATTAAAACTGCCGAAATAAGCAGATTATTTTTGCTATATATTAGTAATATAGGAACAGCAAAAATAAAACTGTTAAATATACAGAATTTTAGTTATATTTGAGCTTAATTTTTGTAAATGGAGAATAGCAAATTAATCTGCTAAATTCAGCAAAAAATTTTGCTAAATCATTAGTAGCTTAAAAAGTCACCAAAAATTTTAAATTACCTCAGTTTTTTTTCGATTTTTTTCTTTAAATGCAAATAAAAATCGAGCCTTTTGAAAAGAGCAGTTTACAATTTTTAGCAAATATTTCTGCTGATTTTAGCATAATAGACTGCTATTTGCATTCAACTAAATTTAGCTTAAAAATAGCAAAAAGTTTGTAGATATAACAGTTTATTTTTGCTATTTTTAGTCTACAAATATTTAGCAAAATTTTCTGCAGATTTTACAGTACAATTAACTAAAAGTTAACCTAAATGTTGCTAAAATTCTGTAAATTTAATAGTTTTTATTTTTCTGTTCTCATTTTCCTAGTATTTATTAAAAAAAATCTGCTAATTTTAGCAGTTTTTTCTGCAGCATAATTTTTAACTAATTTTTAGAAACTTTTTCTGCTATTTTTACAGATTTATTTCTATGAGTGTACTAATAACGATTTAAAACACTTTCACTACCTTTAACCTTAAAATACCGCTAACGAAATAATTTTAAATACGTATTTATATTGTGTATTAAATTTGCGTGGAAACAAATTCTATTTAATTTTGCTGTGCTTGAAAATGTTTTAAAGTAACATAAATAATTAGATATGAAAATACAAATGCATACAAAAAATGTTTAAAAATTTCGATTTAATTAAATATTTTCAAATAACTTTCAAAATCTAACTGACAAAAATTCACCTTTCTTTTGGGCAAATTCGGCCCGTTAGCTCAAGAATATCAAAATATAATACAGAAAACAGCGACAACAAAATAAAGTTACAATAGATCCACAACAAAAAATTAAACCAAACACTTGGTATTTTATACAAATCTACTTTTATTGCATATACTTCAAATGAAAATTTAATTTTTTTGGCCTTATAAACACCAATTTGAAATAAATCGTCCAATTAAATCGCCTTTCCGAGTTGTGAAACATTCATTATTTAACCCCTGAACAAAGGAAAAATTCAATTTTATGGATTTGTTTCTTGAGTAAAATTACCATTCACGGGAAATCTTCTTTCGATGACCCGGTAAAGATCTCGATTTCTTTTAATTGTTATTAAAACATTAACAGCTGCGAAAAGAATGGCACATTAAAAGGAGTAAAAAGGTTAAAGTCGGGCATGCCGACTATACAATACCCTACACCAGTCTGGTTAAAAGCCAACTAATGTTGAGATCCGAAATTCTAATGGGTTAAAATAGGAATTGTGTCAAAATTTTTATAAAATAATAAAAGAAGAGAAAATCGTAAATATGTATAGCCCATATGGGCGATAGGTCCAAATATGGACCAATTCTATCTAGAATCCATCGGCTTTGTTCTCGGGACCATGTGAGTCAGCGAACCAAATTTCATTAAAATATCTTAATATTTGCGACCTGCAGCGTGTAACTAAGCCAATTTTGGGGGGACCCTTATATGGGCACTAGGTCTAAACATGGACCGATTTTAACCAAATAATTTGAAATAATTTTGGGTTAGAAAAGTCATTTTGTGCGTTCCACCTTATAGTATACCGATCGACTCAGAATCACGTTTTATTTCGATTTAACGATGTCCGTCTGTCTGTCCATGCATTCTTGTGCGCACTCTACAGGTCGCAAATATTAAGATATTTTGATGAAATTTGGTACACAGACCTATGTCCGCCCAAGGACGAAGCCAATTGATTTTGGTTAACACCGGTCCATGTTTAGACCTAGTGCCCATATAAGGGTCCCCCCAAAATTGGCTTGGTTACAAACTGCAGGTCGCAAATATTAAGATATTTTAATGAAATTTGGGTCGCTGACTCACATTATAGAAAATTTTGACACAAGTCCCATTTTAACCCATTTGAATTTCGGATCCAAACATTAGTTGGCTTTTAACAAGACTGGTGTAGGGTAATGTATAGTCGGCATGGCCGACTTTTTTTATATACCCTAGTAAAAATGATTTTTATATATTCATATATGATTTTTATACAATCATTTATGATTTTATACAATTATAACTTGTCGAGTATTGTGAAACATATATTTTTATATGATTATATCAAAAGATATTTAATTATATAAAATTATATTACCCAGATCCACCATTTTTCGGATAAAATAATATATTTTTTATATAATTATATTAACCCATACATGATTTGATACGGAAAATGGTGGATCTGGTTAATATAATTTTATATAAATTAAATATCTTTTGATATAATCATATAAAAATATATGTTTCACAATACTCGACAAGTTATAATTGTACAAAATCATAAATGATTGTATAAAAATCATATCTGATTGTATGAAAATCATTTTTACTAGGGTATAGAAGTTTTATTTTGTGTATTTTTTTGTTTAATTAAAATTTAGAATTTTCACAATGGTGTTATTTGTTATCATTGCACCAGCTGCCCTTTTACAATTTTTTTAATAACATAAAGAGAAGTTAATAGTAGACAGAGGCAGAAAATTTTATAAAAATATCTGTAAGAACCCAAAAATATTTGTAATTCGTAGTCTACACGAGACATAAATCAGTTAACATGGCCACTAACATCATGTTAATTTTAATGTGGACCACTCATATTAATATGTCTGTTCCCGTACTTTACCGAAGTTACACAAACTAGCCCAAAGGCGTTCCCGTACTCAAAATTGCGTGTAAATTGTTTTTGTTTGGGCTGTTTTGGGTTCCCGCGGGTACCCGCGGTAACGTACGGGAACGCACATAATGTTTTAACTTGGTTTTAACACAATTGTTAAACAGATGTCAAGAAAACTATTTTTTGATTTTTCTCTTTGATTTTTTTTTTTTTTTTTGTACTGCTTAATGCAGGGGTGGCAAGACTTTTATCGCTGCGTGCCAGAAACGGACAAATTTTTTTGTAAAAGTTTCTAAGTAAATAAAACATTTATTTTTAATTTTTAGATGCTTTTATACCACATGTGAACCTATGCAAACAATAGTTTTTGATGATTTAACCCAATATGGCTATAAATTAGCAAGTAGACAAAATGGTCTGGATGAAGAGCATTGTCTGGTTATTCTCAAAAAATTGGCAAAGTTTCATGCTGCATCAATGGTATTGCTGCAAAAGGTATATTTAAATTGGAATACCAACTTGGAAAATAATTGTCATCATGCAATTTATAATTTAAATTTTAGGATCCTGATGTAAAACAACATTTCAAAACCGGAATGTTAGATGAAAATTATATAAGAACCAGTGAGAGATTTATAGACTTTATGACCCTGCAATTAAGAATATTGGCTGAATTGGTGGGAATCTGGGATGGCTATGAAGCAATAGCTGAAAAATTACATAAACACTGTAATAATTTAACAGAGAACTTGGTTGAAACAGGACAATCCAAAGAAGACGAAATAACCGTTTTAAATCATGGTGACTTGTGGGTTAATAACTTTATGTACAAATACAATGACGATCAACCACAAAAACCAATTGATGCTATATTTGTAAGTTATTAGAAAAAAAATTGTTTGATGAAATAATCAGTGTAAAGTTTTTTTTTCATAAAAGGTGGATTTTCAAAATAGTTTCTTTGGCAGTCCCGGCTGTGATATTAACTTCTTTTTAAACAGCAGTGTTCAACTGGATGTTTTAATCAATCGCCGAAACTTTTTAATAGAATCATATTATGAGACATTACGCTCATCACTTGAGACAATGCACTACGATCACATACCAACTTTGGAAGAGATAAAAATGGAAATAACTTCACGTGAACTATACGGCTTCTTTTCCTCATATGCTTTTCTACCTATGGTTGCCATGAGAAAGGAGGATTCAATGGACACCAACTTAGAAGCATTGGCAAATAAAGAATTTGCTACCAAAAAAGTTAAGATAATGTTTACTTCAAATCCTAGAACTACAGATACTTTAAAATATGCCTTAAAGCGTTTTGATAAATTAGGAATATTTGATTGATTTTAAGATTTCGTCAGAATACATGTTGGTTTTATTTAAGATTTTATTGTAAGTTTAAAATTTTGTAAAATTAAATTTGGATGGAATTACCTTAATTTTGGTTATATTTATTTATTTTTCATCGTTGTTGTCTTGTAAAGACTTTTCATTACATGAGGGAATTTATAAAACTGTTTTTGGTTAGTTAAATGTTTGTTCCAACAAGTATCATTTGCTATTTTTTTTTCTTAAATTCTTATATGTATATATTAGAGTGGGCCGAAACTTGAAGCATGTTGAATATTAGCAAAAAAAAAGTTTGGGCGAAATTGAGAAAGATAAAATGTTTGGAAATTATTCACACCGTGGCCGAAGTTTTTGGTTTTTGCGTGATGAAACATTTTGTGCGATAAAATTAATTATAAAATTAGCAATAAGCCACAGTAAATTGTTTTTCAAGTGAAAAAATTTCACTCGAATTTTAAAACGCCTCAAATTGTAATTTATATTACGAAAATAAAATATTTTTATTTTATAAGAAACGTTTTGCTTGAAAAATAATATTAGAGTTAAAACTTAATTTTACACAGTTGTTATATTAAGATCAATCCCCTGAAAAATGTTTTTGTTTTTTTTTTTTTATATGGACTAAAACAGATTTTTTACGTAAAATTTAAATATCTTACTATGCTTAACACCTGATTTTAACGACTGAAATTATACTAGAGTATGAGATTTTAATAGAAAATTTTCCTTTATAAAAAAAAAAGAAATCTAAAAGAAAAATTTGAATTACAGTTTTTATCTTAAATAACAGACCGCGGTTTACAAGAAAATATACTTTTTAAGTACGAGATAGTTAAATTACATTCCACAATGCACAGAGGGCCTGAAAACTTTTTTTTTTTGACGAAAAGTGGATTACGCGAATTTGCAAAAACTGAGTACATATTGTAGCTGATTCAGTACGAATTTTCGATTGTACAAATGACAGAGTAGCAAAGTCAAAAATTGATATTTAAATTAAATTCTTGGATATATTGGTATATTTAAATTATTTTTGCAATAAAATATTTTTTTTTTGCTTAAATAAAGCTCTAATAGATCGAACTATTTACAAAAAACATTAGATGTATTACTTTTCTTTATTAATTTTGCGATTTTCTACCCCAATTAAAATTATTTTTTATCGACATACTTTCGAAAATTTTCTGCGAGAAATAACAATTGGTACAATAACATTTCATCTACACTCAAAATAATAAGTCTGTAGGCTGAACAGAAAAATTTGTTACTTTAACAAAATTTATTCCTGTATTTTGGCTTAAAATAACAATAATTTGTTGATTTTAACACTCTTTTTTGTTAAATTTAACAAATCTATTATTTATTATTATCCGTTTTGCTCTATCTCGCTTAGTTTTCGAGATATGGGCCATTTTATGAAGTGGAACATTTTTATTAAAAATATTCCCTTTCGCTAGAGTATTATACGGTTAGGGGTAGTCGAAATTTTCATCAATTTTGCTCTATCTCTCTTAGTTTTCGAGATATGGGCCAAGAAATAGCGCCATCTTTAAAACTTCGGATACATTGTTGGCGCCATCTACCGGGTAATAACAGAAACATGAAAATGTTATATTTTAACAATAAATTTTGTAAAATTTAATGAATGGGTTCTTAAAAATTAGTTTTAAATAATTTTGAATATTAACACTCAAAATTAGTTAAAGTACTGTGGATTTTTAGTATTGTGTTGAATGAAGATAGCTAAAATCTTTGCTTAAATCACTGTTTCAGATTTTTCTACTGACGTATTATTTTAAGTGTACCAGTGAATGGATAAGAAATGGAAACAAGTTGCCCACCAGTGCGACTTTTCATATTTGGCGCCACAAGAGGTGTTATTAAAAATTAAAAAATAATTGTGTATATTAACTTTTGGTACACATTAAACTTCTGCGCAATTTGGTTAAGGTTTTTTGAGAAATATTACATAATATCGACATTTGAAATTCGGCGATCCATATTGGATCCGCCTATTTTCACATTTGCACTTTTTAAGATTATTTTTGAATGCTCGACTACCACATACTCTTGCATAGCTTGTAAAAGCGACTGTTTAGAATTCTGACAAAAAATTTTATTATTAACGACCCTGAAAACGCCCTGTATGTCATCAGCTAATTTGGATTCTGTGAAATTTTTTGAGTAACTGGTACCTTTATTTCGTTTTCAAAATTTAAAATTTTCGAAATCCAATTGCAAAATTAAAATTAGTAATCACATGAAAAGTAGAAAATATTGAATTTTAAGTGAAGAATTATGCTTAATTTTGAACTAAGTTGTTTGAGACTTCAAAAAAGGGCGTTTTGTTTGAATTTTCAATGGCGATGTGCTCAAAAACGGTAAGCAATAGAAAGATTTAGAAAAACAGATCTCGAATGAAGATGTCAAAATCTTTCGACTGCGTCAATTTTTGATGATGTTCCAGTGTTATTATAGTTTTTAAGAATTTTCGGCCTACTCTAGTGTACATATGTCATCCATCATTGGATGTTGTTATGACAAATTGTCATACTGTTGTTAAACGTGAAACAATTTTTGAGATTTAAAATATTTGTCAACAAAGTGTCACATCTCACATGAATGTTGTTTTTTGTCTAACTATACACTCACAAAAATTTGTCGGTAGAATCTACTGAAAATGACAGTTAAAATAACGGTAAAGTGATTGCAAGTTTTTCTAATTTTATTCTCGTTGCCTTTATTTTTAAAGATCAAAGTAGTGGATAAATTCGCCGCTATATGCGAGGAGATGATTCCGAAAATTGGGCATAATTTTAACGAAATGTCTGTTTTTTTTTATATTGTCAGTTGTGGCGTGGCTTTTAATGAAAAATAAGCAATATCGACCTTCTATCAAATTAAATAGTAAAATTTAGCGAGCACTGATCGGATCTATACAAACTGTATATTTTTGGAAATTATCTTTATCTTATCTTTTTACGTTATCTTTATCCACAAATGGTCTCCAAACTTAAAATGACAGTGCCTTAAACATGACCAGATTTTTCTTTGTTTTTAGCGATTTTAAAGTAAATTTAACAACACTGAAGCTTTAAAGTGAATGGACTTATTCTATACTTACCGCGATATAACAAATCAGTCAAGCTTTTTTTAAGTTATAGTATAAAGCATTCCGTGTTTAAATTTCAGTGTTGTTAACTTTATTTAAAAATCGCTAAAAACAAATAAAAATTTGGTCATGTTTCAGGCACTGTCATTTTAAGTCTGGCGACCATTTGTAGGAATTTCAAAAATATACATTTTTCAATTTGATAGAAGGTCGATATCGCTTATTTTTCATTAAAAGACACGCTTACTTAAAGCAAGTGACAAAATAAAAAAACAGACGTCACGTTAAAATTCTGCACAACTTTTTGAAGTATCTCCTTGCACTTTGGGGCAAATTTATCCACTAGTTTGATCTTTAAAAATAAAGGCAAGGAGAATAAAATTGGAAAAACACTTGAATGTCCCTATTATATTGCACATCACTGTACCGTTGTTTTAACTGTCCTTTTCAGTAGATTCTACCGACAAAATATTTTGTGAGTGTATGGTTAGACAAAAAACAGGCGACAGAGGTATTTACCTTTAAAATAACTAAAACTTTTGTTATTTTTAACTGTTGAAAAATAACTAACAAATACATTAAAAATAACTACCAATCTCGTAAAATTAACTGATAAATCTTTACTACAAAAATTTCAAAACAACTGACTAAATCGGTAGAAAATACAGTTTTTTACAGTCAATTCTTTTTGTTTAAAAAAGTATATTTTGATAAAAAAATATGTGTTATTACCTCAGCCTATTTAAAATTCGAAGTAAAAAATTCCAAACCGTTCTCGAGTTATTATGCTATATAAATGCATAAGCATTGGAGCAGTGTTGCCATATAGCCAGTTTTAACTGTTTTTTTACAGTTTTTTGGGATGTCTAACAGTGTTCCAGTTTTCTCATGTAAAAAACAGTTTTTTTTAAATTCATGGATTTTTTTTTACAGTTTTTTGATATTAAATCGGCACATTTGTCAACGACTATATAACTAAAAGACTATCCAACTCTCCCTACCTCTGTTAAATCACTCTCTTCTTACTTTGTATCGAAAATTCAGCCATAAGAATTACACACGTCTGCAAAGGCTAATATTTTCGATACAAATTGTCAATGTTCGAAAGAGGCGGTGAAACCCGCCTGCATTTGTTTCATTTACAATTTTTTTTTTATTTTTTTAACTAAAATTTAAGAATTAAAATATAGAAGTGCTTATGCATAATAATTTGAAAATCTTATAACAAGTTTATAAAATGAATTTTGTATAAGACATTTATAAACTTAGAAAGTGATTATGCATATGATCCAAAAATTACAATAAAACTTTCATATTGTAAAAAATTAGGTACAAATCGAAACATAAATAAACTTAAAAATGCCAATATAATACTACAAAATATGCTTACTGGAAAAACGAAACATTTTGATAACAAATTTCATCAAAAATTAGCACGGAATAAAATTGGCTAAACCATATCTGACACGGCATAGATATGATGGAGATTTTTTAGCCGAACTTTTCAGATCCTTTCTAAATGAAGCATAATTTAGAAATTTATATTTTTTTGAAAAATTTTTAAAACAATGTCTCATCAAAAAAGTCCGAAATTGATTTTTTATTTTTTTAATAAATATTTGCCAATTCTGGATAACAATTTACTGCTTTTTTTGCAATTATGATCAAGGACAATTCCAAAAAACGTATTTTTTTAAGGGGTTTTACACACCGTCAAACAATTCCCGAAATAACAATACTCAATAAAATGAAAGGTAATTTCATGTGGAATGCAAATCCATAAAAAATATTTTGAAGTACAATACTGACCAGTAAAGTATTCTATCCTAAGTCAGGGGTTAATAAAAAAAGGTTCACATCTCGGAAGGATGATTCGATGAACATTTTTAACTTCAGAGTCAGGCCTAGGAGACCAAAATTCTCAAAAAAAAAGTTTTATTGGAAAGCTGTTCAAAAAGTCGATTACTATAAATGCCAAAAGCAATTAAATTATTCAAATCTCGATATTTTGAAAATTAAGACCCTGGGATAATATTTTAGTGCCAGGAAACTTCAGAATCCCAGAATGTCTTATGATTTTTAAAATTTTTCGAAAAACATTTTTTCTATAAAGAAACTGTTTTTTTTTACAGTTTTTCTAAAAAAATATATGGTAACACTGCATTGGAGATACAATACAAGTTTTTGATTTTTAATTGCAAACTAGAAATATTTCAATAATAACAAATATAAACTAAACAAGAATTTTTAAAATTCAAAAAAATTCAGCGAAATTTTTTATTTTTTAAATAACTACCAAAAATAACTGTTTACTGTAAAATGACTGTTTTGTTAGTTCTTTATTATGATATTAAAAATAACTGCTTTAAACAACTGTTACGATGTTACAGTAGTTTTCGTTAGTTTTTTTCTTAAATAACCGTCATAAAAGTTGTTTTGCATTTTTCTATTGAAAAACAACTGTAATTTCTGTTAAAAACAACAGATTACTACACAAACAACTGTCAAACTTTTTTGAGTGTATCTAAAAACAGTGATTTAAGACATGATTCGATTAGCTTCGAAATATTTCTATAAAGTAAGTTTAAGATCCCAGCAAAAAATTTTTAGTATTTTGGAAGCAGTAAAAATACGAAGCGCTTAAAAACGCGCTACAAATTCTGCTTTACAGAGTTGCGTCACTTTATGCGTATACAATACACAAAAAAATTTTCAATTTGATTGTACACCCTGCAAAACTGCCTTAAACGAAGCAAATCGTAAGCAAGTTATTTAAAAAATTATAGTGCTACGCTATTCCCTTACGACGAAGCAGGTTGTAAGGGAGTAAAAAAAAATGTAAGTTATCCAAAGATTAATGCGCACGAAATCTGAGTCATCTCAATCGTGTTTACCCTTCTTTAGTAGAGTTTAATGTATAGACGCCACATAAACATGAGTCAGTCTGCATTTTGAAGTCGGCAAATGAATGCATTTATTTTCATAAGAAGTCGCGTTTAAATGCGCTCAATGAAAATCATGAATTTACTGCATCTTTTCAGCACTTTTTCCAAAAAAGCGCATGAATTTATTTGCGGTTAAATGCACTTACGAAAAACATGAATTTACTACAATTTTTCAGTAGCGAATAATGCGCTTTTTCTCACAAAACAACGTGCTTCCAAGCGGGCCCTTTGTATGGAAAAATCATGCCTTCCGTAAGCAGCTTTGTAAGGGATTAATTTTATTTATTCCCTCACAAAGCTGCATCCAGCGAAGCAGGTTTTTTGCTGGGATCGTTTATCTTTTGTTTTTTTTTTTATAAAAAGAGGCTATACCTACTCAGGAAATTGTTCCTATTAATTAACGTGTTGCTTTATTGGAACGGTGATAGAGACGTGGTGAAAGATAAACGGCATCAAATAGAGTTCATATAAGTGCAACTAGGGATGCCGAACTAGACTGGTTTTTACAAATCCAGGGATTCGGAATTTTAAAAATTTAAATCCCGGGATTTTTCGGGGTTTCGGGATTTTTTTGTTTCATCATATTTTTAATTTTAAAAATAAATAGCTGAAATAAACCCTACAAATTAAAATAATTTATTATAAATCTACTTATTATTTCTTGTAGTATCAAGAAATAAACAAATTAAGCCGGATGCACAATGCTGGAGTACTCCACGCTGCAGAGTGGAGTGTGTAAAATAGAGATAGCATGATACAAAAAATATGTAAGTGCAAAAAAGAAAGGGACAAAATCCAAAAAACTCAGAGTGTAGTACTACAGCATTGTGAATCTGGCTTCAAATATAAACTACACTCAAAGAAATAAGTATGTAAATATAGCAGAAAAAGCTACTAAAAATTAGCAAAAAAGGTTTCGCGATTAAAACTACTGCAATCAGCAGAACTTGAATGCTAAATAATTGTTAAATTTTCGAAATATAAGAAATATACTTATGAGTTAAATTTAAGAAAATTGCAAATTACAATTTACCTCTGAAGAAACTACAAATTTTTAGTTATACAGTAGTCGCTCGGTTATATGAACTAATTCAAACAGCGCCTGTTCACTAAATGGAGAAGTTCACATAATCGAGAGAATATAAAATAAGTAATTCAAATGATTTTTATTACATTAAGTTTTTATTTTTAATAAGTTTTTAAATAATTAATGTACATGAAAGTAGTCGGTTATATTTTTTTGTACTTTTTTTGCTTCAAGGGATTTCTGTAGTGCCTTGTCCCTGCATTTTCGCAATGCCAAAATATCATTAATATCAGATATATTATTTTCACTCCAAGCAATAACTTTATTGAATGCTTCGATTGCCTCCGTTGTGCTAATTTCAGCTGTTGTTACGATGCACTGCTCTTGATCATCATCTTCAACTTCGCTATCTATATCTTCGCTACCAATGTCTTGATTCCACGTCTGAATCTCTTCCCGTGAAAGCTGTTCACATAATAGAGATAGGCTGTGTTCACTCTTTAGAACCTCCTGTGTTTAAATTTTGTTGTTCACTATTCTGGAAGTTTACATAACTGGATATAACCAAGCGGCTACTGTATTTGGCTAAAATTAATTGAATACAAATACAAATTACTCTGCTGAAATCATCAGAAATATTTAGTGACTATTAGTTTCAACTAACATAAAATATTAAGCACATACATACTTCAGCTGATTTCAGAAAGGCAGATTGTTAG